>JAYRBT010000156.1:3740104-3818830 GCA_036023395.1 Myiotriccus ornatus
TAGCAGCAAAGTCAATTTTGTATGGACAGGTACCTTTACAATATTTTGTCCTAGATTCCAGGAGTTACCTGTGGTAAGCAGAGCTCTGCTTACCTTCTTCTCTCTATCATTCTGGGATTTTGCTTCCTTTCAATACCTTCTCGTTAGGAGCAGTGAGTTGTTCATATCTGGTGTGATTTGCTGTCATTAGTATGATTTTACATACCTTTCCAGATCAAAAAATGTAAATGTCGCCGGGTCTCTTGGGAAGCTTTAATCTTATAAAGTAGGTTTTATTGAAGACTTGTTGTTTTTTGACATTCATGATAAGTTTGATAATTACATTAATAATTATTCTTTCATGTTTTCTATTTACAATCAACAAAGCACCTGATTCTGAACCTTGAGGAGAAATCAAAATAATAGTAGAGTCAAAGCTATAACAGCAATTGAAAGCAAATACAGTTTGTGTTGGAAAGAAACAATGGAGTTTTAAGAGGAAGGATGGTTCTAGACGACTCTGCTGTTTCACGCTCACACTGTGACAGTCACACAAGGTGTGTTTCAGCTGTAGCAGGTCAGGAACCCGTGACTGGAGCTTGGTTGGATTCCCTGTTACCCCCAGTGACCACAACTTTCTTTCATAAACTAATCAATTTCTGCCCTAAATCCCTTGAGCAACTGTTTAAATAGCTGGGAGCTTAGTGTGTCTCTGTTTCCAATTTACAAAATTTATCACTTCACCTCTGGGTTTATAGTGTGGATATGCTGAATCTGAAGACTTCAAAGGAAATTTAACAGTTGGAGTTCCTAATAAATCCTTAGCTTGCCCATCTGTATAATTTGTATTAACATGTCCATTAAAGGTTTGCTTACAGCACAAAGATTTCCTTCAGAAATGCTTCAGAAAATTAAAATAAGGGAAAAGCAAACAATAACAACATTCTCTAATTGTATATCTATCAAAAGCTCAAACAGCATTTAAACAACAACAACAACAAGATATTTCTCACACCTAACACAATTAATCAAGTGCTTTTCAGCTCCCAAATTATTTTACATCCCGGTGTCCCAAGCTGGGAAATGCTGGAAACACTGAACCCTCTCCTTATTCTCTTGAGTGAATTCTGGTTTGGAATTTTGTGCTCTTCCCATAATACCAGGTCTGCTCTGTTACTTCTCCTTTATTGGTGTTCTAAACATTTAGCTCCTGAGAAAATTTAGTTCTAACATTATAGTTAAATATAATTTAACTTACCTAACAGTTTACCTGTGACAAGCAAGGATTGGATGGATAGTAAAAGCTATTCTTGAATGAGTTTATATCCATCTCATGTCCAAGACTTTTGTTTAAAAATCAAAAAAAAAAAAAGAAAACTTTGGATTATATTATATATACTACTGTTGTGGGGAGTTTGCTCTCCTTTTTTTTTTTTTTTTTTAAATTCTGCCCCTCTCCTGGATCAATTCTCTTCGTTGTTGTTGCTCTTGCAGTATTAGTGTAAAGTAGTGTTTGGAAACTGAGAGATTTAAACTTTTCTATATAATTGATCTTATGAGTTAGTGTTTGAAATCCACCTAAATTTTAATTGCTCATTTGTTCCTCCTAAAGCTTATGACACATTGGAAAAATCCTTCTTTTGTTTTACTTCTGTCAGAAATCTGTTTATATACTTCCATTTAGCCTCCAAAGTTCATGTCCAAACATTCCTCCTAACTCCCTTCATCCTTTATTTCAGCTGGGAATGGAAAAGTGAAAATGCCACATCACCTTCTCTCAGGTGTTTGGGAGGAATATTGAGATATTAAGGATTTTCAGTGGAAATGGGAATATTTGTTATGTTTTGACTGACAAAACTGCTTCCTTTTTAACATCAATAATCATGTAGAGCCCAGCTGAGTCATGGGTCAAGCATCTCAGCACCCTGAGACTGTGCCTATTTATCCCATCAGCTTCAGTGCCACTCCATGCAAAGAAAGCAAATGTGACTGGCTTTGGCTTAATGCAAGATAATCTTGTAGAGACTTCCACTGGGATATTCCAAATGAATGTAGGCATGTGACTTTTCTGATACGCTTTATATTCCATCCTTTTACCACGTTATTAAATGTTTCCTTCTTCCCCACAGCAGCCTTGATTATTTTCTGTTTTGTCATAAAATATTTGCTTGGTAACAGGCACAGGAACTTGGCAGTCACCTCCATGTTTTTGCCTTTGATTGTGAGGAGCTTTGAACCCATACACAACATTTCACAATTCAGAGGGGAAAAGTGAGCCTGGCAGTTGATTTCCAGCTTTTAACCAACATACAAAGCAAAATATTTATTTACAGTGATCACAGTTCTATTGTTCTCCAGACTGTAGGAAACAATGCCTAATCAGATACTCCTGCAATTCAGAACCTGAAATTATCTTGACTTCTACAAGATTGGCTTTAACCTTTATCTTGCAGATTTTCTTTCTCCTTTTTTCCTCAGATTTTTAATGGCAGGATGAAATGAAGACACTTTTGCATTTTTCTGACTTAAGCATTGCCAATCTGTCTGACTCAAGTTAATGAGAATATATATCAACCCTATGCTAGATATTAGCAATATTTATCAAAGGTTCATTTTTCATATGAAACTAAGATTATTCTTGAACCATTTGCTGTGCTTCCCTGAATTCAGCAACTCTAGGGGCTTCACTAGAAGAAGTGGCCTCTCTGACAGTATCTGATGTGGAATAGCATGATATGGAGGTGGAATGTGTCTTAGTGTCTCTTATCTGTGTAGCATCCTCAGTAGTTTTGAGTAAAGACAATTTATCACAGAATCATAGAATGGTTTGGATTGGGAGGGACCTTAAAGATCACCTTGTTCCACCCACAAGTTGCCCAGAGAAGCTGTGGCTGCCCCATCCCTGGAAGCGTCCAAGACCAGGTTGGATGGGGCTTGGAGTGACCTGGGGTAGTGGAAGGTGTGCCTGCCCATGACAGGGGGTGGGACTGGATGATCTTTAAGGTCCCTTCCAACCCAAACCATTCAGTGATTCTGTGATATATTCCCAAGAACGTTTTTTGCATCCAGTTAGGAGTTTTGCAGAGTATATGGTCACACTCATTAAATAACAGATATTGTCTGCAGTGGGCTCTGGATCAGTATTTTCAGGAACACAGCAGTTTGATATTTTGATGTCATGCCCCATCTTGAGGTGATTGGTCAAAGACGAATAAGAGTGAGATCAGCTTTGGCCTTCACTGAAAATTTTACAAGTATTTCTTTTTAGTGAATTCTTAATGCGTTAAATAATTAATTTTTATTTTTAAAACCATTAATGTAACTTTTCTCTTAAAATTCCTCTGATAATTACAAATTATTAGACCACATCTCCTTTCTAGCCAACACTAGGGATCCCAGGCAAAATTTAGCCAAAGATATGGAAAGAGTGTTTGTCTTTGTTTAATTTATTGCATAACTAAAAGTTGGAATTAGGAATGTGTCTTTTGTATAAGAATAAAATTATGCCATGCAAGTAATAATCAGCTGACGCTAACAACTGTGTTTTGTGTTTTCAGGTCATGTCATGTAATCATATTTTTACAAACAGTCTTCAATTATTGTGTTCTCCCCTTTCTCCAAGGGTGGGCCAGATTTATTTCTCTCTGAATAATTATCTGACATATGGCAGCCCCTGATAGTGGTTCAGACACACTCAGAAAAAATGGTTCTTTTAGCCATGACCAGTGTAAATGAGTGGAGCAGCTCTGTGTGTGCTGGGCAGGAATCTGCTTTCATGGGAAATACAGGAGGCCCTGAGTGTACCCAAATTGCTGAGCATCTCCTGACTGTGCCTTGGAAGTTTGGAGGTCTGATGGTTTGGGAATGCTGGACCTACAGTGCATATATTGTATATGATCAAGTTCTATCATGTGGAAATTTCAGGGAATAAATTTGGTATCTTTGCATTGTGTGTTCCCAGAGGAATATATCAAGACTGAATAAATGTTTTAAAAATGTTTGTTTTCAAACTTTTGAGAACTCTGAAATAGAAGAGATGGAAGTTTCCTCTCTTTGTTGAGGAAATATGTTTAGGATTTATTGGATAAATTATCCTTTTTTGTTCAGTTTTAAAACTGAACTGGTATTTTCATTTAATTGACCTATACCTTCATCTTATCCTCATTTTGTTGGTGTAAAATGCTTTTTAAAACTTAACTTACAGAAATAATTATTTGGTTTTGTAAAAAAACCCCTGTTTTGAAATACAGTTTTCTGATTCTCCACTGACTACTGATCTTGGAAAACTTTTTCTGTGATTTGTTCAGGGTAACTGCAGACAAAGTGCTTATTACTTGACATGTTTGTATAGGTCAGGTCATAAATGTCTCTCACTTTGAATCCCTCCAATGTTTTGTGCTTTGAAATCTGTTTATGTTGATCTCAGACAAATCCCTTATATAAACTTTTTTGAATTCTTGAGGTCAAATGGAATAGAAGCTTTAGCTTCTCTGAGTTAGAATTTGATTTTTCATTTTTAGGGAGAGCAATGAAAAGAAAAGTCTGACTTTTGCCAGGGCTAATAATGTGAAGATCAGCATCACAAACCTGGTAACTAAAAGTTCAAAGCATGTTGTAGTAGTTTCTCCGACCTTATTTACTTGGTACCACTTTCTCATTTAACATTTGAATAATTTTCTTCGAATGCAGATTGTCCAAAATTTTCTGCAAAAGTATCCCTGAAAGTATGTATTCAGGGAGATGAAATAAGTAAAGTTCGGATGTTAAAATGTGGGAATGGGAGTGGATTTTGCATGACCAGTGACAGAAAAACAAGCCTCTCTCATAGCCAATCCAGCCTCATAAATAAAGCACAGGCATCACAAATCATTCTTTTCTCTCTTTTTCTCACTGTCTCTGCCCTTTGTGTTCGTATTTTTCAGCAGCTGTATGTGCTATTAATCTGCATTTAGGTGCGTGCCTGAATGTCTGCTCTGCACTTGTTAACAGATGCAGCGCTCAATTTGCTAGTTGAGATTGAGGCCTTTTAAAATGTCATCCTGTGTTTTAGCATTGTACACAACATGTTTCTCCAATGTTGATTGAAAAGCTTACTTTAGTAAGGGAAGCATGAACCACCATGTTTGTTGTGTGCTCCTGAGCACGTTCTGTATTTGCCAGTGGAGAAGCATTTAGCACACAGAGAAGCTCTCCCTGATTGCCTGCTAATCTGCAAGGATCTTTCTGGTCGCCTTCATCACTGCATCAGCAAATTACAGGCTGCTTGTTTGCTCCGTGCTTGACTAGTTCTGGGGCACTGCCAGTTCATTCAGTCCAAAGGAATTGTGCTGTTCTGCATTAAAACCTCTGTCAGATGGAGTTTTGCAGGGAAGGGATTGTGGCTTGTAATCAGCATCGTAACAATTACTGCTGATGCTCAGTATATATGGGGTCCTATTTATTGCTTCAGAAGGAAATTAAATCAGATTGTGACTGTACAGTTATGGTGATGGGAGTCTTTGCCTGGAGTAGCTGTGGGTTTCTGACCAAGACCTCCAGTGCCGTGACCTGAAACTCAACCTCTGTGCAAACACAACCTGCTATTGTTATTCTCTGCTCAGTCCTCAGGACAGCCTGAAGCTTACACCCTCTTGAAACTATAACCAGTGTAGTACCACTGGTTTTGTTACCCTTTTCAAGTATCCTGGTGAAGCATCTTGGAATGCTCTGCCAGTCTGTGGCTGAAGGAATACATGGTGCATCTGCACGTTGTGCTCTGAGCACAGGCAGAGTGTCCATGCTCCCAGTCAAAAGCACAGACTCAGAAGAGCACAGGCCTGCACATGGGATCTCTGTGGCGTAAATATATCCTGAGATACTTTTCCATGTCACTGCTCCTAGCAAGCCGTCACCCTTTGATCCATGGGGGGAATAGTCCCTGGGAGATAATCTGAATAGCAAAGCAAAGCAAAAATCAAACTGCTCTTTATGTGCATCTTTGATGCACTCAAACTTAATTTACTTTATGCATAGAACTGATTTAACTTTACCTGGAGGTGAAATGTAGTTTGGATTGCCTTTTTTTTTTTTTTTTGAAGAAATCACATTATCAGTGTTAAAGTGTTTCATGCCTATAAAAACAGGCTGTAGATTAATTGTCATCACTTTTTTTTTTTTTCAATCAATCTGAAGCAGAGGCTTCTATGACTTGTTTAGTTTGAATTCACTGAAATTGAAAATCAATTAATTGCAAACACTTTGTCACATTATTCTTTCAAAAACTTTGCTAATGTAAATATGGCTTATCCTGTTCTGCAGGTAGATGTTAATTTTCTCATGTCTTTACATGGCAGAGACACGATAGGCATGTCCCAAGAAAAGCACAGCTTAGTTCAAAAGGCCATTTTGTTACTCTACTACATTAAACCATCCCAAATTGTTTGATCAGCAGTGATATATCTGTGATTTATCAGTGAGAACTCTGACTTCCAACTAAATGAAAGCCAGGATATGTAAAAGCAGGTACCTCAAATGTACATCAGATGTACATCAAATTAGATGTACAAATTAAAAATCACAAGATTTAGGTTCCTAAGTAAGTTCTTACTTAATTTTTCTTAGTGTCAGTCATTTGCTACTCCCATCTGCCTCACCAGGACAAGTGGGTTTGCAAAAAATATATGTGGGAATGTAGCTTTAAACACCTCATTCTGTAAATGAAGTGAGATAAACATTTTACATCCTGGAATTGAGCTTGAATCTTCGATGTTTAGATCAGATCTTTGGAAGAAATTCTTTACTGAGAGGTTTGTGAGGCACTGGCACAGGTTGCCCAGAGAGGCTGTGGCTGCCTCATCCCTGGAAGTGTTCAAGGCCAGCTTGGATGGGGCTTGGAACAACCTGGGACAGTGAGCCATGGAAGGAGGGTTGGGACTAGATGGCCTTTAAGGCCTCTTCCAATCCAAACCATTCTGGGATTCTCTGTTCTGATTTGCCATATATTGAATGTGCTTATATTAAAACTTATTTAAAGTCTCCTATAGTGACATCAATAGTGAGGGTTTAGTTCTGAAACAAAGCTCGTTTCCACCTGTAAGGTACATGCAGTTCAAACATTTTCAGTTGACTCCTGTAGGTTTATACAAATTTTCTGTCTGGGCTACTTGATAGAATTATGGGATGTCCAACAGCAGCTGCCCATTAAGTTTTTACTCTGCCTGAAGCTGGTTTGTGTCTGTGCTGGGATTCTTTTGTTTTCCCAAAATACTGTTGTCTAATAAGTGGAAGCCTCATTCGACCACTCCAGATCTTAATTAGAGCATTTGATTAATGCAGAATTCTATTCTTTCTTAACTGTAAATCCCCGTAGATTTTGTTGAGTTCTGTTGTCTGTGGGTCAGAGCTTTGAGTAATGAGTCTTCTAGAGGAGTTAATACTTTAGGCAGTGGGGGCTCAGTAAAGCAAGTGCATTAATATTTTCATCAATTCCAGCTAACTTACAGTATTTCAGTGGTCAGATCTAATTTGCTTGATGAGACATCACTGAAAGATGTTATCTATAGTGTAAGCTTAGAAATTGATTGTAACACATAATTCAAGGGCACTGTTTCATGCCTAGGGCAAGAAATGCTATTTTTCCCTTCATTTCATTTGCTCTTTTATAACAGCTTACCTTTTCCAAACTATATCCACCAGATTTGATTGTAGATTTGCAGAGATACAGCAAATCTACAAAAAGCAAAAAATACAGTAAAAACCCATTCTAAAACTGTGTATTTTTCACTTGGACCCCACTGTAAAGTCACATTTATTTTTGCCAAGATGTGCCTGAAGGCAGGAATATCTCAGGCAAATTGGATACCAGTTTTTATTTGCATTCAAATTTACCATATATATAAATATACACACACACACAAACACAGCAGTCACATTTTTAGCTAATATGAATTTAGTGTGTAAAGCTGTATCTTCATTTCTTAGAATGAAATTCTTACGTTAACTGGCTTAAAAATGTTCCCTCTCTACTGTTTCTGTGTAGTGTAAGCCTGGAGATACACTCCTGCCTTGAGAGTGCTATTGCTTTTATTAAACAGGTCCCAGGATGTTGTGCATTTCAACTGCTTTGTTTGCTTCATGGTGGCTTTTTCCCCTGTAATAAGAGAGAATAGATTGTGATGAGTCAGCTGAATACTTAAGGTACACACAAAATTTACTGCTGTGTGTCTGTGCCCTTATCACTGTTACTCCCCTGGGACTGCAGACATAAATCCATTGCTTCCTCTACAGCTGTCATTCTGATAGTCTAGGAAATGCTGACATTCAAAGTATTAAAACAAACCATCAGTAGTTTTCCACAGTGATTGTGAAAATTTCAGATTTCAGGCAGTTCAAGCATCATTGACCTTGAATGCAATTTATTAGGATTTCTTTATCTTATTTTCTTTACATTTACTTTTTCTATAAGTGCTGTTAAGATTTCTAAGCTTTCAGTAAATTTTAAGTAATGTTAAAATACTGTACTTGAGTACGCAGTTCATCTGATACTGGACACAGGAATAATTTGGATTGTATTGGGCATAGTATTTGCTGATTTTCTGAGATTCAGGTAATAAGCAAAGTCAACATTTATCAGGGCAGAACACTGATCAGAATGGCCAGTCTTCTAAGAAAATGGGTTCCATATAGAAGACAGTAACCCACCTATCTTACTGCCTGCAGTTTATATCTCCCTATTGTGTTGCTTTATTTTACTAGGAAAAGGTTTCCTTTATGTAGCCAGTGTTGATGCTGTTTGTCCTCCTGCCTTCATTTCACAATATCCTTGAGGCTTTTCCATGTCCAGATTTATTTGTGTAATTGTTGTGCTGGTCTCTGGCACTGCCAAACTCTTTGATGTGATGTAATGTCTAATAAATCATTAATTAATGAAGAAGTAGTAATGAATTAAGTACAAGGAACTCTTGTCACATACGAGTCTGACTTGTCAAAAGCTTGTGGTTTTGGAAAGCTTAGTTCCACTCATCCATGGTCATATCAATATCACTCCAAAGTAAAAGCTTTTGTTTGATCGGGTGTCGGCTCAGTGTGTCACTTCTGCATAACATGAGGCAAGACTCATTTTCTGGATTGATGATCCCTTCCCCATCTCCCTCCAACACACCATAGGTTTACTTTTTTGGACACTATTTTCCTTTCTTTCCCCTCTTTTTTTGTTTTTAAATTGCAGCAGCAGGGTTGGTTATTGGCCATTAGGATGCATTCAGTGGCCTCTGTGCAGTGGCTTGTGGAATAGCTGCTCTGCAGATCTGTCTATAATGCTCATGTATAATCTGATTGCCTATGACCGTAAGGGACCTGAGTCATTGAAGAAATGGACGCTACCAGTGCCTTGATTGTGCTTTTTAATTCAACCAGTGTGTAGATCCAATATTGTTTTTCAGTGTTCGTTTCTTATTCAATCAAAATTATCTGACTATTCATGTGAGGTTACACAGTGAATATATTTGGTGCCCCTCATTCTGAGCATTGTCTGCTCAGGGGTCTACACTTCCCTTTGAGTGAAATTGCCATTATAGGTGCTGTTGTCATAGTTCAGATTAATTTCCTGTTTAACAGGGACACTAACGAGCTCCAGTGAGTTGTAACTGCATTTGGAATCTGCTCAGCTGAAAACTGAAAAAGTAAATTGGTGGTCTGTTGAGTTCTCAGTGCTATGATTGCTTTCTTACAGGGGAGGTTCTATTATTCCACCTTTTTTAAAAATAATTTACCTTTTGTCATAGCACAGGTGTATTTTCTTGAATGACATTTAACATGGATTGCATTATGTCTTCTGCTGTCCATATTTTGGTGAAAGATATAAAGTTGGCACATTTCAATTAAAAAAAAAAAAAAGGCTGCTTGAATCTGCTCCTAAATTTTAGGACTTACCTGGTGGCTGTAGTGCTCTAGTGCTCTCTGCTGTGTATGAGAATGAGCAGCTCTGAAAGAACTGCAGGACCTTTTGACCAGACATACGTGCCCACCATTCTGAGCATCTTGTCTCATGAGAACGGTCCCAAGAACATCGTTTTCCCTGAGGTGAACACCCACCCCAATACTGATCAGAGGAGGAAAGATATTCCTCTTCATTATCACATCAGAGTTCAAACTTCATAAATAGTATTATTCTTCAGAAAGGTTTTAATATATGCCAGTTGCTGGGTTAAGGAACTGGCCTTGTAGAAGTCTCTGGAATCTTTCTGTCTTGGTTCAGACTCTTGAATTTTAGTTACCTGTCCTTGCTATGCTTCAGGTTGAATGAGGATAATAATGATTTCTCTTCATGAAGGAACATTCTGAGGATTCATTCTTAAGAATTGATGAAGTCTTTGGAAATTAATCCTGAAAGCAAATTGCTTTTAAGAGATCATTAAACTGAGGCATTAAAAAAAACCCTCAGTAACATATAATAAAGAAAATAATAGTAATAAATTTCTACATCTCAGGTATTTAATTGTTAATAAAAATTTTCTATTGCCTAAACCTTTTTCAAAATAGCATTCCAGAAGTTCTGGCAGTTATTTTGAGGCTAAACTGTATGTTCCAAGTTGATTTTCTTCCTTTGTTATACTGTGTACCAAGTAGCTGCAAAAAAAAGTGTAGATTTCCTACTCTAGAATAGTTTAACAGAGTATTTGCTGCCATAATTTAAGAAAAGGACTTAGACTAGTGTTCTAAAAGGAAGATCCCTGACTTGTAAGGATCAATCCTTAGGACTGTGATTTTTGCTGGTTTCAATCTCTCTGTGATCAGAACTGGCTGAGGTCATAAAACCTTTGGATCACATCCTACAGAAACAGAGCATACGTGTGTTTTAATTGTTACATAAGTATTTTCATAATGCTTCCTCCTCCCAAAATATGTCCCCTTGAAGTTCAGTGTGTTTTACCAGCACTGTGTGGGCTGATTTTCTGTCTGATTCCTCTATAAGCAGTGAAGCCAATGCACTCGTGCGGGTGGGGGGGTGTGAGAGAAGAAACATGGAAGGAGCGTTGCTCCAGGACAGAACCTGCTGGATCATGCAGCATCTTTCAGCACATGTCAGGCCATTTCCCAAAAGGCAGTTTATTACTTTGCCACCACCCTCACACAAATAATAAATAATGTGAAATTAGTCAGACAACAAACAGCTGAAAAGAACAGCAAACCATACTGAGCACCTGCGAAGGCGCCGGTTGTGCTTTGGAATACATTGAGGGAAAGAACATTCCAGAGTACACCTGGCAGGACTGGGCTTAATGAACAAATCGACTTGACAAATTTCACCTCCCTCACTGCTCATCTGCAAGCTTATGAATTTCCTATCCTGAATTACCTGTTCAGTATTTCCTGCAGACAAATGTCAGCTTGTGACTGGCCCAGATGTTCAGGTTTTCTTACTGCCTGATTGCCCACTTAGTTAAATGCTCCAAGTTCATATCCCCGGGCAAAACACACCTGTAAAGAGGCAAAGACAGCATACCGGAATTAAGTTTGTATCCAGAATCCCTCTGTTTGCATAGAGAAATAAAATTCCTTGTCCAAAATGCTGGCAATCAGGTTCACCACTGAGTAAAGGAATTAAGGAAGTGATGGCATAGTGATGGTTCCCTTATCATGTTGATGCTGATTTGATGTTACAGTAACTCATGTTCATGTTATGTTTCTGATGATGTGCAGATGTTTCATTCAAATTATTACTGAATTTTCCCCCAGGCATATGATTAATATTAGGGTGCTGTCCTGGCAAAATGGGATGTTATCCCTTTTAGTTGTATTTCAACCCTGGTATTTATGGGAAAGTTTAGAGGGATTCAGTTTCTATTCACCTCTTCTTATGAAGGTTATTTGTTAAAAGTTAAAAAAGGGAATGGACACATGTGCAGACAGCTGTCCTGGTAAGGCAGCCACAATGTCAGAAAAGTTGTGTGTCTGATGATGCTTCATTGTTTGTGTTGCTATTAAAAGAAATAATAGGTCAAGAATGGATATCTAATTATATTTTTGGTTTTCAGCTTTCTATCACCCTTTCATTATAGTCTATGACAGGTCCAGTAACATGTATTTTCTTTATGTTTTTGCTCAAAAATAACCTTTCCTTGCTGTTTCTAAATGGTCACTGTAAGAACACTGGTGGATTTGGAAAGATAACTGCCTGATATTAGGTATCAACACATGCTGAAGTTTGGGAGTTGCATCAAGTACAGACGTCAATCACATCCCAATCCATTTTTGGGTAGTACAAGGAAGGTGTGACCCATGCTGAGCTGGAGTGGCAAACATGGTGTTTGGGTACTGACTGGGAAAGAAACGGCTTTTTGTTCTTTCCATATCCAATACCCCTGTCATTATCTCTGCACTCTCCTGCTGTTTTTCCACAAACATTACTATTGTTCACAAAGTAAATTAAGTTTTGAAGTAGATTTAAAACTTTTTTTTTCTTTTCTTTTTTTGTATTGGGTTTGAAGCAGTATAGAAGGTGAAGGAATGAAAACCCCAGACACAAGTGCCTATGTACTTATTGCAGAAAGAAAGCCATGAACTCGGGATTGCTCTGGTGTTGTCCGGCCCAGAGCTCCAAGGCTGAAATGGTTCCCCCTTGATTGCTGCACAGTGCTTTGGTGGTGGAACGCCCTCGGTGCTGGAGTTCCGTCTCATTAGTTTTAGCGCCTCTTTTGCTGTAGTCTGTCAGGACAGCTTGAAAGGGTATTGATTAAGGGCTTAACTCCCTTTTTATCAGAGCTGATTATATTTTTTTGGCCGGGTGCTCGGTTTCAAGACATGAGCTTTGGAGCAGCCTCTAGCAAATGGAGGGATGATTATAACTTCAGTGAACTGTTCACTGCATGTTCTGACTGTCAGCTCTCAAAATTAGTATTCATAAAGAGATTGAAAAAGAAAAATTTCCAGTCTTCTGAGATACCTGTTAACAATTCAGATCTTATCTTCATCGTGGGTACATGCTGTTTTTCACCTTTCCTTACTCGCACTGTTGCTTGTCAAAATTCGAGGGGGGTTCTGAACAGTAAAGCAAAAAAATTTGCTGCAGAATTGGCTCTGAGGGAGCCATTGTGTTTGTGAGAGAGATGGTAAGAGCACACCTTTGAGAATGACAGATGAAGAATTAACCAGTGGCAAAGGTCCTGATGTACTAATTAGATATAATTACATTTATACAGGCATCAGCACAACAAATTCTGCTTTTTGCTTTTTCTTAATAGTGTTTACATGGTTATAGAGTGCTCACTGTAGTAAGGTCCTAAAGTTTTTTTGTTATTTCATGCTGATTTTTTCTTTCTAAAGATAAACAGGTATTTCTAATTGCATTATATCATCTCAAATTACATAATTCAGTTAATCTGTGAAGCGTGCTAAACCCAGATATTTAGGAAGAAGAAACAACACTAATTAACTTCATAAAGAATGAGATCGGTATTGCTCTTTTCCAGTTTCTCAATTCAGTTTCTCCATTCTGTTTTCTGAAAACAGAACTGATGCTGGGTATGGGCAGAGGTTTAATGTGACAGTTTTCATAGTCGCTCAAGTGAGTAAGCATCTTTCCCAATTGCTTCCCCAAACGTGGTCTTGTGCACTGCCACTGTTACCGGTTTGTTGCATTCAAATTGCAGAGGTGGTTGCTTGAATTTTCAGGCATTTTGCAGTCTAAATCCTATGGCAGGCAAAAGAAAAGACAGCTTCTGTGCAAACACAGAATTTTTGTTAGTCTACTTGAAGTCTTAGCAGTCTAAAGAATTATTATTAGCCCAGTTATAACTATACTTAGACTTATAATTAAAATTAGATGCTGTTAAAAAAAATATATGCCAACTTCCTATTATCTGCCCCTCTCCCGGCTCTTCTGTTGTTTTTCCACTCCCTCACTGCTCAGTAGCTTCATTCTGGAGGCAGGTGAGAACATCTCAATCATGAGCATTCAAGCTCTTTGGTAGAGATGGGATGCTGATGTTGATAGTCCCATCTTCCTTGTCCTTTAGTGTAGTCAGGGTCATCTTTACATGCTTGCTAAGTATCTTCCACCTTGCTCTTTCTTCGTCGGACTGCTTAGGTCCAAATTTACAATACACAGTTTCCTTTGCATGTGTTGGATACTAGTTTAGTTTCTTCCTCCTGTTCAGTTTAAAGCTGGTCTCCAGCTCCTAGGGGTGCATTCACCACTAATGAAGTGGGGTTTATGGCTGTCATCCCTCCATTATCACCTTGTGCCTGCACTTTTAGGGCCTCTACTGCCATCCTACGCCTGTACTCCTCTATGCTGCACTCTTTCTGCAGTCACAGACAGTTCATTTTCCCTAGAATTGCTGCATGTGTTGCTAGCTATTAGTTCATACCCCTGTATGTGTGTCTATAAAACAATACCTATTTCCCCGAACCAGAAGCACAAAAACAGTTGCACCTTCCTGAGAATAGCTGTTACAACAAACAAACAAGTAAAGCAAAGCAAACACACCTCAGCCCAGCCAACGCACATCTAGGCAAGACCTGAGAGCACCTGAGCTCTACTGCAGCTTAGCACAAAGCTTCTTCCCTGTTCTGAGCTGTGGCAGCACAGTATTTATTTACAAGGCTGCATAACAAAGGAAAAATGAGAGTTAGCTTCTCTGCAAGCACATCACAGACCAAACCTTTCTCTTTTCTCTTTCACTGCAGTAAGCTGAAACCCTTAACTACCTTTTTCGCACTTACCTTTTGTAAAATTAACCTTGTTACACCAACAATCCCTCCTGCCCAGGCTCCTACCTACAGCTGAGACATTTGTTTCATTCATCCCTTTACCTGTGCTCATTTTCTTTACCTGTGGATGACTCCTGAAAGGTATTGATCAGTGAGACATACGAATGCTGATAGCTGATCACTCTTAATAATGAATAATGGGGATGAAATGTATATTTGTGTATTTTCCATGCATGCTGAGATGTTCAGTTTTGGGTAGAGACAACAGGCCTGTGTCTGCTGAAGATGTTGAGCACAGAGCACACAGAGAGAAAAGTCTGGACTCTGAGTAATTTGCAATGAGCATTTGTAAGTAATTCCAGGTATTAAGTGCAAAAGTGCTCAATCTCCCTGTGATTTTCAGCACCCATTTTTTCTTTCTTTTCCTTGATTGCTAATCAAATCCCATCTAGAGACGTTTTCCTGATGAATCTCACTCAGTCTATGGGCAGTCTCTCATATGTTCTTTAATACCAAAACACGTAATTTGATCACTGTATGCCTATATAATAGAATTCATCTTTTCAGAAGCTTAAAAGCATCCCCCCCTGTGTCAAAGACTAAATATTTGAAGTCTGTTAAGTAGACTTGTCCCTCAAGTCTAAGGAAATAAATGGAATGTTAATTTGATAGTTTGGAGCACAATTTAAATAACCACAGTATCCCATTTCATAAACTGCGTGCTGCCTAAGGCTTCTCTGTATTGATCTTCACCTTTGGAAATTTTATGGTGGGTTTTGAGTCCTTGTGGCCAAGGCGGAGGATGGTTTCCTGGGTTGCATTAGAAAGAGTGGGACCAGTAGGTCATGAGAGGTGATTCTCCCTCTCTACCCTGTCCTGGTGAGGCCACATCAGGAGCACTGTGTCCAGTTCTTGGGTTCCCAGTTCAAAAGAATGAGGATCTAGTGGAGAGGGTCCAGAGGGAGCTACAGGGATGGAGAAGAGACTAGAACACCTCACTTCTGAGGGAAGGCTGAGGGAACTGGGACTGTTCAACTTGAAGAGAGACAGCTGAGAGGGGACCTTATCAACGTACACAAATATCTTAAGGGTGGGTTCCAGGAGGATGGGAACCGACTCTTCAGTGCTGCCCAGCGACAGGACAGGGAGTAATGAGCACAAACTCAAACACAGGAAGTTCCATCTGAATATGAGGAACATCTTCTTTACTTTGAGACTAACAGAGCTCTGGAACAGGCTGCCCAAAGAGGTTGTGGAGTCTCCTTCTCTGGAGATATTCAAAACCTGCCTGGGTGGGGTCCTGTGCAACCTGCTCTAGGTCACCCTGCCTTGGCAGTGGGTTTGGACTAGATTACCTCCAGAGGTCCCTTCCAACCCCAGCCATTCTGTGATTGTTTATTTAATTTTCCTTATGTGCTTTTACTGGGAAAAAAATAAAAGAAGAAAAAGGGAAAAGAAAATAATTCTTGCTATATTTCTGAAGCATTTTCTTTTTTCCATATGTTGTAGCTTTCATGTATTTGTTCAAGCTCTCAAGAAGTCTGTATGATAGATTAGAATGGGTCAGTGATTCTGTAAAAGATTAGAGGGAATAATGAGAAGCACATTTGAGCAGAATAGGGGACAAAGTCAGGTCGTTACTGCGTCGCTGTGCCTGTACAGTGACAGTAATGCCTGTGATCGCAGTAATAGACCCCAATGAATAATAAGCCTTTTCGGAGCAACTTAAACTGTCAACCTGTCCCTAGAATATTCTTGTTTTTCTTACTGAGTTAGCTGTAGCTCTTGAGAATCACCGGGTGCTATTTTTATGCTCTTGCTGTGTGAGTGGAGAAATCACACCCATTGGCTTTTTCCCTTGTTTGTGTCTCGTGCGCTTTGCCAAAGGTCAGGCTGTGAGGATTTCTGCTTAACTTTGGAGTTAATTGTCTGATGCTGTGCTAAGGTAAATTGTCCATTTCAACACTATCTGAAATAAGTTCCTTTTGCTTACAATGGTCTGATTTGAGTCACAGTATATAATAAATAATGAATGCAAAAGAGAGGTTGCAGTTCAGTCACAAATTATTATTTGTGAAATTACTACAGATTTCTTTTTAGCACTTACAAGTGCCAGACCAGCTCTTGACTTATTTAGGAGATTGCTTAATGAGGATTCATTTATTAAGATGTGTGGCTGGCCAATATATTGGTCACTATATTGATTTTAGGATTGGATCAGAGTGTGAGCAACCTTTGAGTAACTGAGGAATGAAAAGCTGCTGAACTACTTGGGAGTAGTTCAGCTCCAAAAGCAGAAACTTTTGGAGTAATTATATTCTTTTATTTTTCAACTCTTTGTATTAAGAAGTAGCTCATTTTTCCTGTCAGTCTTCTTTAAAAACTTTCATTTCTTCTTTAAAGAAAAGATATTTTGCTATATGATAATTTTTAAAGTAGGATTTTTTATTTTTGTTGTGCATGAAGAATCAATCTTCTTACAAAACACCAGAGGGTGTGAGGGAGTGTGCTTTTGAGGCCAGTAAGTGCTATATATGCCAGATACTGACCACAATTCCAGTGCTGAGAGATTTTGTGTAATCTGGGGGGGGTTACTGGATTCATACATGACCACAGTACTCCTGGCAAAGTAGTGACTAAAAGCAGTGAGTCTCTGGCTGTCAACAGCTGGAACCCCACTTCAGAGGGATGGGACCTGTGGAACAACAAGCTTTAAATTTATTCTGGTTGTAATACTATGCAAATATGATAATTTGGATTAAATTTAGGGAACAAGTGGATTTGTTTTTGGGGAGTTTTTGTGTGTTTTTAGAATAATTCGAATGGAGTGATGGAAAGGCAAGGTCAATTATGTTTTGAATCTAGATTTTCAGGATTTCTTCAGTTCCCGAGTTTTGGTTCAGTTTCATGCAGAAGCTCAGTACTACTGTTCAGTCACTTTGGATCCTTGGATTAGGATCTTCCTAGGATTGGAAAATTGGATTTTGCCTGAATCTTCATTCTGGTGAACTTAAAAACCAATCAATCAAACCAAACCCACAAACAAAAGAAACGAAGAAACAGCTACCCCAAACCCCCCTAGATGTCCGATGCTTTATTTTCATGGATGGGAAAACTGTCATTGATCTTTTATCTCAAGTTTTAAGCTGGCTAACACAGATCATTATGCTTTAAAAGATAAGTTGCAATAATTGAACCTTGTGCCTTTGGTGGGGGCATCTCAGTGGGAGCCTTTTGTCGGATGTTAACATGCACTGAGGAGACACTGACTGTCTCAACTTTCCATTGCTGAAGTTGATTGTCTGGTCCTCTCTCACCCCTGTAAATTGATCTGGATTGCAACTTTTTCTGCAAACACACGCACTTGGAGCTGGTGCAAAGTTGGGCAGCACATTGTAAAGGCTGTGCTGGATTTCTGAACTGCAAAACAGACTCATTAGAATAAAAAAATCTCTCTTGCACTTTCTTGTCAAGCAACAGGTATCACAAGTATTTTAGTTGGCATCTTCTAATTTGATTGCTCCCCTTGGTTTGAAGAAAGCTGACGGGAGGAGAATTCTGACCATGGGAGAAGAACAGCCTGGAGGTGATGATCAGCTATCACTAACAGTAGAACTTGACCTTTTCAATTTTGGTGTGTTATTTTGAATGGTGTAGCATTTTGCAATTTTCATTTCAAAATAAAAATCTATTTGCATGTTTGTGTTAAGGTGCAAGATCTCTGCCAACTCTGATTGAAAATATGTCTAAAGTCAAATTGGTTTTCAATATTTTTCATTCAATAAAAGCAGTAGAAAACCAAATTAATTAGTTTTTTTCAAAGGAATTATCTAGAGTCTTCTTAAAATAGTTTAGAAGTTAAATTGAATACAATAAGATAACTGTTTTGGATGAAGAGAACAGTAAAAATCTGAGGGCATGATGTCTTCAGCTGTCTAGGAATTAGCTGGATCCATTCTGGTTCCTCTTTTGGATTTATCATAATATCACTACATATTTTCAGAAGTTGCCCAGAACAAACATATAATCAAAGTTACAGAGTTTGGCTGAGGTTTTTATATGAATTGTTGTTCAGTTTTCTCGTTTGGGGGAGTTAATTTATTTATACTTTAAAGGCTTTAAAATGGCTGAAGAACTTGGTTACTGTGTGCTGCTTGTGGTCAGATTGAAAAGAACAGGGCATAATTGAAGAAATGCTGGTGTGAGAGGCACTGTGGTTTTCAGGAGCCTATTGAGAAAATCATCCCCAGCAGAGTGACTACACAGCAGCTTCACACAGGCACTGGGGAGTGAATTAGTTCTTTGCCACCATCCTCCTATCCATGGGAAGATGAGGACTGTTGTCTGGCCTGTTGCTATGGGAAGAAGAAGTATGAGAATTGTACAAGGTTTTGCACAGGTCAGTGTAAAAAGTTAAGCAGAATATTTGGGTACCTGTGCAGTAATTCAGTCTAAACACATAATCTGTTAAGGTAAATTTGATGTTACCACTTTCAGCATTACTATTTTTAATACTTCAGTTGCTTCTGTGAGAGTGTTTGTGTGTGGAGCTGTAGCAGTGTGTTTGTCAGAGATGCAACCTTGGACCAAATCAAACCTTTCCGGGCAGATGTTAGTTTGGGATACAATGCCTTTTGGCTGACTTTGATTTGCATCGATTTGCCTGTGTTGTTGTTTGATTACCTCCAGGCTGGTATTAGAAATGCGGGCTTTTCTCTTTGATCCCCCATTAGGCTCTTACCTACATGTGCTATTGATGCGTGCCACAGGCTTCTCCTCTGGCCTCCTGCTGAGTGCAGCTCCCTTCCTGCCTGCCTTTGCAACTGGAAAAATTAACTGGAAAAAAATTTGGAGCGGGCTTGGGCCTGGGCAGACCTGTGGTGTTGTTCTGTTTCTTTTTCTAAAATGAATAGCAATAAAACATTTCAGCATTCATTTAATATCATGAGACTTCATGAAACGTTTGTGCCAGTGTTCCTGGGGAAGCTTTAATGCTGCTGTATGGCAGGGCTTTGGTTAGAGAGTCTTCTGGAAAATACTTTGGTCATTTTCTGTAGGGTGTTATTTACTCTGATGTTTTGATACAAGTTGTGTCAATGTTGAACTGCAAGACTGATGTAGGAAAATCACAGAATATTTCTCTACTTCCATTTCCTTTGTGAAGGGAAATTTAAATTTTAGATAACGACCTCTGTTTCTCTGATGTGGTTTCGCCAGTGGCTGCCTGTTGGAACTCAAGCTTCAGCCTTTTTTTCTGTATCTTCAAACTGGTCACCATTCCTACATTCTAGATTATGTATCTGGATTTTATTGGAGCTTTTATCATTAATTTAACCCAATAGTTACTTGGAGGAGGTAGGGCTGGGAGAGAATTACTTCAGGGAGCTGTGGATCTTCCTAGGTAGGTAATGCACCGGTCAGGGTTTGGTAGTGCTACCTTGAAGAATTTTAAAAGCCTAAGCAGATTGTAAGACTGACTTAAATGCTAAAAGGAACACCAATGCTTCTAATCTAAGCTCTGAATTATATTTCAGAGCTGATAAGTTGTTGGACATGACAGATTTTGGGCTCTGTCCTCAGAGCTCCTCCCAAAGCTCAGGCTGGTCTTGTGGAACAAGGGACAAACTCTGGCAGGAGCACTGCTTTCAGTGCAGCTGCAGAACAGGAAAAAGACATATTTAAAGATGATAGCAGATAATTGTAATGGCTCAATCTTAAACCTCATGATCCAGTAGAGCTTTTCAGCAGGAACTTTGCTTGTCAAGGCAACTCTTTCTTATCTGTGGGTTTCTCAGCTCAAATTTGAAGGCTTCCATTAATGAACTTGTCTGTTGCTCACAGATGGATTATCTGGCAGAATGCATCTTTTGCAGGCACCAGTTTTTCTTTCTGGTTTGAACAGATAAGATCATTATTGTTCCCTCACTTGCTCACAGAGGTTTAGTGTTAGATGATGTTGCTAATAGCATTTTTTAATCCATATGGCTTCATTGAAACAGGCTGTGTTAGCATTCACTTCAGTCAATATCCACTAGTGTTGGCCAAACTAGTCAGAAAACTCTTTATTGAGTCACTTTCTTTCAGGGTTGATGTGGTTTTAAGTGATACTGTATGTTGCTAGTATTTATGTGCATTATTCTTATGAAATGCATATGCATAATACCCAATTTCAGGCAGTCTGTGATAATTTATTGAAATGTAAATAATTTATTTTGATATATTTTGAGAGAGAATGGCTTTTTCTCTAGCGAGGCATGCTAGATAGAGAACATGGAATGTAACTCCTGATTTTGTTTTTTGGATTCTGCCATTGACTTAACCTAACCTTCACTCATAAGAATCAAGAGGGCATAACTGTTTGTGCTTTGATTTGTTGATTTGTGAACTATTTTAACAACTGTCTTTTCTATTCTCTTATTCTGAAATGGAATTCATCTTTCTAAAGCCTCTTCAAGTAAAGAATGATATATATATGTGCAAAGTACTATTATACTATAGGCTGCTTTTCGAATTTCTAACATCTATTGTCAGTCTGTGATGGTTGTTGTACATTTGCACTGCTGGGAGAAGGAAATTTACTGAAATGCAAAGCCCATGGGATGCAAAGATGCTTAATATCTACCTAGCAAGTGTGAGAATACATTACTGATAAGGAACTTTGCACAGTTATGCTGGTGGGGCGATGGGCTTTTGGAATGACAGGCAAATTATTGATGGGAGCTGGAGAGTCATCTTCTTGTAACTGTTGTTTGTCTTCTCTTTCTTCTCTGAGTCTCGGGGAAGTCAGTTGGGAATTAGACTGTATTCTGTACCAAGAGTGGATTTATAGTCTTTAACTGTGAGGAAAAAAATGGGGTATTTCTTTTGAGGCAGGGATGTAAACAATTCCAGAGAGTGAATATGTTGGCTTGGTTACGGTGAGCCAGCACGAGGGCATGTAACACAAGAGGAAATTATTTCCTTCCAACCAGGGAAATTACTTCCACAGTTGCCCTATCTCTTCCATCAAAGACTCTCAGCATTAATCATTAATTCTGTTATGAAACAAATGAACTTACCATGATCAGGGAAAATTCTAGAGATGTAGGTGAGAAGAACAAAGTGTTGCTCTGGATCCCCTTTGTTTCACTGCTCATGAAGGCATTTAGTATCTTGATGCTTTGCTACACGAGCACTGACTGAAATCTGTGCTGATTTGGATTGTGTTCATTTGGGATATGACAGTACATTTCTCTAGCAAATATATCCCTGTCTGTGCTTCAGGTACCTACGGCAACACAGCCCAAGTCTTTTGAACTTCTGGGAAGAGGCAGCTGGTGTGCTTCAGGCTGCACTTTCGCTTCTGGTTTCCCCAAAAAACTACTTTGAAACCAAAGCAGTGCTGCCAGCCTTCTTTCAAACAATGAGCCTACCCCAACAGTTTAATATTATTCCACTGGATCTCAGGCAAGCATTGGTTTTTTTGGAGAGGGGGGGCTCAAAAAAATTTTTTTTTTCTTTTCAACACAAGAGAACAAGATCAAAGTCCCTTTAGTTTGTGTTCTGTGCAAAGGTCTGAATCCAGTGTTGTGGAAACGAAGCTTCATCTTCTTGTGGCTTTGATTCCCCCCTTGCAAATCCCATGTTTATGTGTTTACTTTCTTATGTATTCTGAAATGATTAGATGTCTTAGACATTACAGTTAGTATTTCTGCTGCTGAATCAAATACAACCAGTTGTGCAGCCATTCCTCTCCTTCCCATCACCCCTCCTGCATTCTCCCGATTTCTGAATAAAGAGATCTTTTTAAGAAGCGTGGGCAATTAGCTAAAATAGTAGCTACTAATATTTTTGATTCCTCAACACATCATAAATCTGCCAGAAAGCTGCAGAGTTCACTCGATTAAAGGCATTTGCTGAAGTTCATGGTGTGCCTTGATTTCTGACTACTAATGAAAATACATTTCAGTGTCTGTTGAAATGGAAGCCGTTTCACAATAAGTACTTACCTTCCTCTAATTTTTCACCAAGAACCAACATGATTTTAAATAAAATAGGATTCTTTTAAAAATTCTGAGTGGTCCCTGGTGTAAAGATAAGTCCTGAAAGTGTTTAAGTAGGCAACAACAAGAAGTACAAAATGAGCAAAGCTGATTCCGTAGATATCTGGAGATCATACTGAGATATAATTGAAGTAGAGGAGCTTGTTGCTTCTGATGGTTTAAGTGCCTTGCACACCCACAGCATACTCTGAGTACAATAAAATGTTCTATCACACATTCTCTTCATCATATCCAATATAAGATCCATACTCCTGCAATAATAGCAGGCATAATTAATTCTGGCTTAAGTATTTGGGAAATTATTGAGTGCTGCAATTACGGTCTTTTCAAATGGCAGTATTTAGAAGCAAGAAGCTATGTTCCACATCCTTCCCCCCCCTCATATCTGACTGCACTGAAAAACTTCTATTCAACACCAGAAGGAAAAAGCCCCTGCAGGAGTGAATCTTAATGTAGTATTAATTGGGAAAAGGAAGAACATAGCTCCGAAACACAGAGGGTGCATTTGAAACAGGACAAATAATATGAAATACAAGTTTGATGAATTCCCTTCATCTCTGTGCTGTGGCTGCTGCAGCACTTTTGTTTATATTGATCTGAACGGCATGGAAATTTTCTTTCATCTGTCATTTACATTCCTTTTACCTCTTGCAATTGCCTCTGCCAGCTTACATGCCTGTTTTCTGGTGAATCTATTAATAAGATTTCTAATACATCAAAAGAATTTCTATTGGGCAAAGGTAGAATATAATATGCTTAAGGTGTAGGAGGGTTCCTACCTGCAATTTTACCTACTAAAAGTTATTAATGAGTTCTGGGAAAAAATAAGTGGAAGGGATAATGCTAATTGCATGCTATAGATTTTCCTCCATTGCTTACTAGTTTAGTTGGTGACTTGCAGAACAGAATATTTACACAATAGCTTTCTTCTGATTGCACTATGCCTCCCGAATTGACAAAAATAGGACCAAAGGTCAAATTAATTAAAAACAGTAGGAGAAGGAACATAATTAATGCTGCAAGATTTTACTTACACATTTTTCCTAAAAAAGGTGTGAGGTGCATTTTGTTTTGTGCAAAGCACAGGGTCTGTATGCCAATGTATGTAAGAAAATACTGAGAAATATCTTAGAGAGTAGAATTAAATTCAATTCTTTAGTCAGGAAAATTTATGCATAACAATTTCTTCAGGGTGAGCAACCAGGGCACTCACCATGGCTGTTCACTATTGTAAGGGATGCAGGAATGCAGGTCTGTAGCTGTGTGTGGAAGATGCCTGTGCCCATAGTGTCTCCCTTCTGCCCACATGACTTACGCCAACTCTGCTGGTATTAATGTTACTACCCTTCCCCACACACAGTTTTTATTTTTTTATTATTTCTTTTTTTACCTGAGCGCTGAGAATACAGAGTAGACCTAAACCCTTGCATTTGCTCTCACATGGCTGCATGTTACAAGGGATTTCTGCGCTGTCAGGCTTCCCTGGATCAACTAGAGCAAGCAGTTGCCTTTCCTGATCGTGACCTTGTTATCAGTGTTGAAAAGGTATTTCAGGTTGCAATTTCGGTGTGGCTTGTATGGAGAATAATGTTTATCTCTGATTTCACTGAGCTTTACATGAAATTTGAATAATCTTGAAGTAATAATAGTAGCAGTATTAATCCTCTACGTGGCAGGTGAGGAAATAGTAGTCCCTGAGTGCATGTGGGGAGTTGCAGGAGCAGCATTCACTGTGCCCTTGGCCTTCCCTCCCCAGCTCCTTTGGTTTCGTGGCTCTGGGGGGCACTTGGGGCATCTTTCCAAAGATTCAGGGACTCGAACTCAGGATTATGCTATTTATGAGTACACAATGGTGCAGTTTTTGGTTTATACAGTAAATGGCTTGGGAACAAGTTGTTTTTAAGTAAATCATCACTCTGGTCAGTGCTGTGACAGAGGCACTGGGGGTCTGTGTGGGCTGCACGGCTGCAGCCCCGTGAGGAGGAGCTGCCCTTCTGGCTCATGAGAGATGCTCAACCCTCACTTTTGCTGACTTCCCTGCCATCTGCCCTTGGTGCTTCATATATTTTTGTATTAGCACCTTTCTCTTGACTGCTTGAGTTGCTAAGTGAACAACCTCACTTCTGTCTGGGTTTCTAGTTACCGTGCGTGTCTGGAGCTCACTTGGTTCCTTGTTTGCCTCAGTAGCTATTTGTCAGGAAAGCTGCCCAAGGTCACAGGTCTGTGCTTTATAAAGCCAGGTCCCTGGTGACAGACATCTGAACCTCACCGAGCTGGACCGTGAGTTACAGCTGTGCTCTCAGTGTGATTGCAGAGCACGAATCCCACAGCTCTGGGTCACGGCTGGGTTGGGACTGGAGTAGCTGCAGGACAAGGGAAGATTCTGGCAGGTCACCTGTTCAGCTGTCCCACAGCAGCTCTGGGGAAGTGACATTCCTCAGCCTTCAGCTGGAGCCCCTTAGTTCCCCTTGTCCAGAAATGTGTTATTTCTTTATGTAAACTAACATATGCTGCATTACTTCAGTAATTTGTATTGTATGTTTTGCTCCATGTTGAAAGATGAGGAAGTAATCTTAATAGTCCTAAAGAATGGCTGCACTGAATATGGAAATAGGCTGGCAAGATTTGAGGAACAAAGGAAGGCTAATGGCTTTATATTTTGCTTTACTGAAATTACACAAGTGGTGGATTCTGAAAGACAGTTATATATTCTGATTATCTGAAAGGGCAATTGCAGAGACATCGTTCTGGAGGAGCGAGGGATGATATCAGTGATACAATGCAGCACTTCAATTTGCAAAATTTTCCCCATTTACACATAGATGTTTCAGACATCCATTTAAGAATACATTATTAGCATGTAGTTAGACTTCAGTTAAACTTTGAATATTTCATGTATTCCACTGTAAATAACAGCTAAATCTTATTCATTATCACCCTGGTAGTAAAAGCTGTGAAAATAGTGATGCAAATGGGAGATTTCTGACTTTATTCAGCTAAAACCTAATCTTTTCTCTTAAAAAAAAAGTTGGAGATAAAAATGGATCTTTCAAATATTTGACACAATACCAAAGTATTGTTCACCATGGCATTTATCACATAGAATCTTTCCTATTTACAATAACAGAAGATTGAAACAAAACGAAGTGTACCAGTCAAAAATTCCTTTATTTCAGTACATTTCAGATAAAAAACATTTGTCTGACTATTGGAAAGGGAGTTTCAGGATACATGTTCTGGTGAAAGTTTTCTTGATCCAGGAAGATTGTCCTGGACCGTTGGAGTCCACTGAAGAGTGTACTGCTGATAAAAATCTCTGTACTGGAATGCTGAATTTTATTTTGTACAAATCGAATACAGCATGAACTGCATCACTGCTTGCAAATTTTGACCTACAGCTTCATTTTATACAGGCCAGCAGGTTTCCTTTTTACTCTCTTGCTTCTTTCTTAACCAGTTCACCTGAAGGTGGATTAAGTATAGTTGTTATAGGAATGTACTTCAGATAGGTGACCTTGGACAGCCAACACACTGTACATTGAAAATTAAGAATGGGTAATCTAAGTGGTCAAATTATATTTGCTAAAGGCAAAAAAGATAACTGTTGCAGTCAAATACTGATACAGAGAGCAGAAGAGGGGATCCTTTCACTGCACTCTAAGCAGGTCTTGAGTTTCTGAGGACCACTTTTGGGTAAAAGGAGAAATTTTTGTCTGTTCTTTCTCTTCTCCAGAAAGAGAAAGATGCCTTTTTTTTTTACAACTGCATAAAATACATAAGTATCCTTGTGTTTTATATATCATCAATTCCCATTCTAGCTAATCAAACACTTGTTATCAAACATTATAGATTTGCTGCTATAACAAATAAAGTGCTGTTGTACTAAAGGTGTGCTGTCATAACAAATGGAGTGAGATAGTGACATGCCAAAGAGCTGATTTGCTACTCAATGTAAAAGACCCTTCACTTTCAAATTTTTTTTTTTTTTTTCATTTTTGCATTGACTCTTCTTGGTAAGACTTGCAGAAAACCTGTTTCTTTACTGTGTCAGGGTGTAGCAAGGGGTGGCTGCTGCCTGGGGGCCAAGAGCAATGAGTAGTCCCTGTGGTGTATTTGAGAGCTGCTGTGAATTGGTGGAAATGTAGTGTAGAAACCTTTGGATCCAAAAATATGAGACTTTTTTCTAGAAGAAGTTGAGGAGGTCTGTTTCTTTTTTTCTTTTTATTCAAGAGATACCTCAGTCTCTTCAGGTTCTGAGCTTATACTGTGGATTTGCTCTCCTGCCCTAAGTTATGTACCTTTTTTTTTTTAACTGTAATAAAATGAGTTCACTTCAACAGCTACACGTGTGAATATCAAACATAAAGTTATTCTGTGTCTGTATTACACATGAACTGCTTTATAATCATCCACACCTGCAGCAGAAAGGTTTATAGGATGAAATGCAACTGGAGTGTTGCACAACTACTTGGACTGGAGTACTTAAGAATACTCCTTGTGTATGTCTTGCTAATAGTATGTAATTTGCTAATAGTCTGTATTTTGCTTCTAAGTTCAGCACACTTGCAACCTAAAGAACCAAAGTTAGATAAAAGTCCCTTTTTCTGGGAAACATTAATAAGAATGGCTCCATTTCTTGGTTAGAAATGAAGGCACGTTTTCAAGCCTCTTCAAGTGAATACTTGTGAGGCTTGTGGAGTTACACACGTGAGTATTGCTTCAGAAAGATTTGACCTTTACAGGAAAAACTGAAGAGAAAAAACCCCCCACAAATGGAAATTGAATCAGGTTCCTGAGCTTTCTATCAGGTCTCTACAGCACTAATAACCTCATAAGGGTTGCATTTAAAGGTTTAGCCTTGACTGCTGCAATTTAAAAGTAGGGACTGGAGGTCAGTGAGTAATTCAATTGAATATTATTATTCCATGGATCTATACGTTGTTCATGAAGAAACATGAAATCTATTTATCTGAGGCACAACTGAAAGGTGTAAATTAATAAAATGAAACTAGAGCTAGGGTCCTATGCTACATAAGCCGCAGTGTTGCTTCTAAAAGAAATAAAACTGTAATAACACCTAATCAATATTTCTGCTAAAAAATATCCTTGTTGTTGGGCCAGCCGTCAGAATAGATGTCAAATATTACCAAAATGGTTCTGTATTGTTGTTTCTGATTATGTTCTTTAACTAAAATATCTTTGCCTATCAGAAATCGAGCATTCAAGATAATAACATCAAAGATGATGGAGAATGTATTAAAGAAAAAAATCAGAATTGAGACTTTTTTATTTTTCAGACTTAGCAACAGCACAGCCATAGAGTAACTTTCATGTGTAATTTTTATTTAATCACATGTCAAATTGAAGGCTTACATGAATTAAACTTTAAAAAGCATGCTTTCAGCTATCATTTTGACATGTAGCATACTATAACTGCCGTTCAAAAGCTAAATAAAATGTTTGACATGCTTTAAATGTTATTTTCAATTTTATTTGCTTTTTATTTCAGTTCTTTGTTGTTATTTCAAGAAGCTCAGAAAATACAATTTAATTGCTAAATGTTGCTGGGAAATGTCACATGAGAAATACTCTTCAGTGCAATGAGGATTAGCGTCTGAAAATAAATACCCTTTGAAGTTGTTAATCAGAAATTTGTGAAGTTCCAGGTTTAAATTGGGTTTGTTAGTGATGATTTGGCTAATGAGTTTGTTCCATGACCTCTGTGGTGCGAGAGGAAGATGAGGGTATTGGCTTAGTCTCTAGTCACATCAGTGAAAAATGGAAACAGTGAAAATTTGCTTCTTAAAGCAGGTGGTGTTACAAAAACCCTTCTTGTGCTTACCTACATGGAAAAGGGTTTCACAGAATACTTCTTGTGCAATAGTCAATAGCTGAAGTATCTGACATTTTCGCTTATCAGTTCAGTGCAGTTTTTCATGCCTGTAAGAAATGCCTGCAGGGAGATGAACGTGTGATTTCCAAAAGGCACCCTGAGTAAGTGTGTGGTAGGGTTACAAGATAGTCTTGCAAGATTATTTCTCATCACTTGAGCCAACTCCTTTTGTGAGTGAATCAGACTACAAGATCTGACAATTTTAAGTAATTTCCATTTGAGCAGGTGTAGGGGCACCATCTGTTCCGCTGATTTGCCGTGGAGGTAGTAATTCTTTCATTGAAAATGTACAAATCTGTCTAAGATAATCATCCATATTGAATTTGTATTTGTCTGGGCAGTCAACCAAGCTTTTATTTGCCCTTTTGAAATAAATAGGCTATGCTTCCTGCATCTAAATACATTAATAAAGTGGGAGGAGTTATTTAAATCAATAATAAGTAAAAACCTAAAACTATTTAAATGTCTCTTACTACTATGGAACAGTAAGATTTTTAATCATAAGGAAAAGTAATGGTATTTAACAGAGCTTTCTCTTCTTTAGAAAGAAGCCAGATGCTGTATTTTCCATTAGTAATGTGAGAATATAAAATATTAGTTATTAATGTTAATGATATTAAATTAGGAGCACTAGATAAATTTATATCAAGAATGTCAAAAGGATTTATTGGATTTCTGAAGAGTTAAAGAGCTGAAAATGTAAAGTGTTGGCAAGATTTAAAAGGGTAGATATGGCGAATTGGTAAAAGAGCAGGTCTGTCTGATTTGACAAACAAATAGATAATCAGAAGCTGAAAGGGATGCAGTTAATAAAGGTAGGGCAGGAACTGGAACAAGTGAACTTGCCCAAAAAAAAGAAAGGTTTGTTTAACAAGTGTGATGTGTATGAGATGACAGTTAAGGTTCTCAGTATTGGCAGTAGTTGGGGGTGTTAGTTTTTCATGTGAGATAGGGAAAAAGTGATTTTAATGTCCATTTAGCTTGGATATCTGCAATTAGCTGAGTATTGTCACTTTGCACACTACCCCTCTCCTTTCCCCAGGGTATGTGCCCTTTGTTTTGCTTTTTTGAAAAAACAAACAAAAAACCCCCACAAAAACCAAACCAACAAACAAAAACCCCACAAAAAAACAACAACAAAAAAAAACCCCAAACAAAACCACACACAAAAACTCAAACAAAAATAAATAAATAATAAAAAAGTCAAATACTAGTTCTGTGCAGGATTACTGGAGGGCATATTAAAGAAATTATAAAAGAGCCACTGCTAAATTAGAAAAGGTGATTTCAACAGCCATGTGCTATTGGTAAAATGTTTCTTGTGTGTAATAATGGTGACCAAGAGTGTTCGGCATCTTCGTAGATGCTCCAAGAGAAATGCAGGTCCTTGCTAGTAAAAATATAGAAGTTATTTAATTTAGTGCTCCAAGTTGCAAAAATTATGTGAAATACAGATTTATAAAACAGTTGATAGAAACTCCTTGGGCCACAATAGTTGTACTGTTCACTACTAAGTTTAGGGAAAGGAAAAATGAAAATACTGCCTTGTCTTCATTGAATTTCAGCACAAAGATATATTTCCCATTGGGTCTGTGGTTGGATCTTTTCAGGCTGTTTGTCTTCATGTTGTTCTAAGAATTTTGCACTGATAGTTGCTGGGTCCTGTTTGTCTCAGTGTAAGCCTATGGCAAAAGACACTGGGTTGTTGTTTTGGAACAAAAGGTGATACTTGAGTGTAAAGAGATTTGAGCTGGAAATTGTAGTTTGATCGAGATTTTCTGTAACAACTGAGAATTACTGGTCATACCTGAAGATAGTTGTTGTCTGGTTATTTAAGGTGCTTCACATCTTCCCAGAATTTGAAAGACACAAGAAACTGAGGAAATTAAACATTTTTCTTACTACTTCTTTATTTACAACTGCTAATAGTGGAGGAAAATGTTGAAGTAGTCCGGCTCTTTTACACTTAGAGCATCTCCTAAATAAGATCTGTTTTAAATCAGAATTATCATCTAAATAATATAATTAATTCAGCATAAATTAAAAAAGTAATGTTTTTTCTTTATGATCTCCTTTTAAAAGGATATTAATTTGCTCCAATGAATGAAGATAATAAGGTTAATAGTTTAATGTTCCTCAGTTGATATCTGCTGCTTTTTCTATTACCTTTTTCTTCCTTTTTGATTATAAATTGGCTAACCCCTGGTGTATAATTCCAGAAATCATCCCTTCAGTGTATCCAAAGCTATTTACTTAGACTCATCTTTTATTATTCCCACTGCCACAGTCTAATTATTGCAGTGAAAGATTGAACACAGAATAGTTTGGGGCTTTGATCAGTCCTCATATAAATTTCAATAATGAGAGTAAAAGGTTTGCGGTTTTCTGAGATAATTTGATCCCTCCAGACACGCTCTGCTTCTACCAAACGCAGTGAATGCCATATGAGACCTCTGACAGCATTTGTGTCTGGGTTCGTGACATCTCTGGAAGCCAAATTCTTTTTTCATACCAATAAAGAGTAATTTAATATTGTTAAATGTGTCAGAGAAACTATAGATTACTGTACATTTTTCCTTAAGTTTTCACTTCATTGTCCCCTATCAGTTTAATTGTCTGTATTACAAGTTCCTACATCAGAACCCACTAAGAATACATAATAGGTTTGCTTGCATTTCTCTCCTTTTGAAAAAGTGTACTAACTATCATTCAAATAAATAAAACAAACCATAATCCTTGTTATTCTATTACTATCGGTGCTAACTCCCTTCGGAGATAAATAGAAAAGCAGCTGGAGACTGAGGATATTTTGTAATCTTACAAATTGAAATTTAAATGCCTCAAGGAGGAAATTTCCAAAATAATTGTGACAGAAGATAAGTCCCAGCTTTTGGCAAAATTTTATTAGAATTACTTGTTCCAGATCACTGTCTGATGCCTGCATGAATTAGGAAAATGGCAGCACTGCCATGCAGAGAAATAGCTGGATTTTTTTCATCTTGATAAATTCTTGTGAAAGTGCTCTGTCATCAGCGTTATCAGGTGTGACATTCTCAGGGACACTATCAAATTAAAAATCAGGAGCCTTTAGCTGATGCCAGTTGATTTTAAATCATATGGGTTTTATCCTTCCAACTAATAACATCTCAGTTTATGCAACCAAGTATTTACAGTTTTTTACTGAACATGAATGTTAGTTAGTGACATTTTGAATTTTGTTTGGGGTATTGTTTTTTCTCACTGGCCTGTGTAGTTAAAGAAAAAAAAAAACAGAAAAAAAGAGTTAGTGACTTTCTAGTCTCCTCTACTGTCATCTGGTTAAAAACTTCTGCTGTATTTTGACAACAAGCCATGAAAATAAATATTCTTTTGTTTACATACAGTGAATCCCAGTTGCACATATTATTAACCGTTGTACTTCCTGTCATGTGCAAAAGCTAAAACTGGTATCTAATGCTAAAACTTGGGCTACAAAAGGCTTTAAGAATACTTTATTCTTAAGGTTCACTGGTAGCTTGGAGAGGAGAAGATAAAAGGTAGTGTGGGTACCAAATATCACAGGCCCAACACAAAACAGCACAAAGGCAATGCAAACTCTGCAAAATACAGTTTTTACAAACAGCTCAAGCAATGAAAGTGGATTTTTTTCATAGATAGTGTGAATACCAAACACACTTCACATCAAAGAAATAGTATACTTCATTTCCACATGCCTTAGCTGTGCAAGCTTAGTGCAGTTTTGAATGCAGGGAGTACATCAGAAACATTGCTGGAATGTTTTCACTGGATCAATTTGACAAAACATTAGTTATTTGGACTTTGAGAGAAGAGCTGATTGACACTGCTGGTGTGAATAGGGCTCTGAGAGGCATCTGATGAGTGGAATAGTAGAATTACATATCAGTAATTTCTGTGGATCCATCTGTTTTTTTGACTGTGCAGAGACACTCCATGTATTTCCACCCATCTGTAGTGGGAAAAGCCAGCAGGAGGAGCAGGATCACTGTCCCAGCCAGCCTTCCAGAGCCCTGGAGTTCAATGAGAACACTCTTCTGGTGACACCAGAAATGCTTGGGGGCTGTGGGTGTGTTAGCTGGGAACCTTTCATCATCTGAATTTTTTTCAGTGTGCTGTTAGGCTACCCCAGCACTCACAGAAGGGATGTCTTCTCTCCTTTCTATCCTGAGTAATGGGAAGTCATTCTGTGTTCAGGTTTTTGAAGCTGAACTGATGTCTTGGCTTGATCTGTTCCAATTTCTGTTAAAGATCTGCCAAATGAGGGAGAGTGTAAAATCTGCAAATTTGATAAACAGGAAAGCAGGACTGGAAGGCAAAGTGTACTTGATAGAAACAGATGAAATCATCTGGAAAAACAGAATGGCAGGAAGACTGAATGCAAAGTGCCACTCTTAGGCTCCAGCAATCAATGGCAATAACCAAAAAGGGAACAATGAGGAAAATGGTCAATAAAAAGGACCTGGGTATTATGGTGGCTGGCAAGGAAAATGTGTTCCACTGCCTTGGAGAAGGCAAAGCAGTGGTGGATCCTGCAGGAGATGTGAAATGATCCTTCTGCAATACTCTGTGCTTTAAGGGTCTTGGCAGAAGCTGCATAATGAGTTCTGAGCAGTGCACGGAGCCGTGTGTGTGTGCAGGGGGGCAGGACAACGTATCAGAAGCACAGGACAGATTGAAATAATAAGGTCTGTTTATTCTGAAGCAGACTAAAGTGCCAAATGCCAGAAAGATGAGTGGGAATAAGCAGACCATGATGGATGGGACTGAAGAAGTGATTTATTTTGCAACAAGAAAGAGGCAGGCTCGACATTAGAAGTAAACCTCTCCATTAGCAGTGGTGAAGCACTAAAACAGGTTTTCTGGGAAAGCCCTGAATGTCTTACTGGTAGCTTTTAAGCGGAGCTGTCACTCACATCTGTCAGGAATTGCATAGGTAGAGCTGATGCTGCCGTGTTCTTGGCTGTACACACTGTACAGCAGCTGTCTGTGGGCATGTGGAATAATGTCACAGTGACAAGAGATTTTGAAAAGTGGAAGAAATGAACTTTTTAGCAAAAACTTAATATAATTGAATGTTTTCAACACCGTCACCCTATAGGAACCAAATATCTAGAGACCTCCGACAACATCTGCTCTATTATAAACATTACATACTTTTTTGCATAATTGCATCAAAAATCTGATCTCCAGCTTCACTAATCCCAGAAGTTCTGGATCTGGAAAGATTTAATTGCCTTTCAAATAGAATTTTGAATAACAAGACGCTAAGAATATTTTAAACTGTGGTTTTGTTTTGTGGTTTGTTGGGTTTTTTTTTCAATCTTCATGTTTCATGTTTCGAAAACATGGAAACCAGATGCATCAAAAGAAGGAAAGCTGCTTATTTATTTGTTCTTATCTTCTTTTCATACTGGGACAGATTTACATTTAAGTTATTCAGTTCCTAAACCGTGCAGAGTCCCTGAAGTAATGAAAACTCTGTCCTGTGCCTGGTGAATCAGGTGCTTCGTTTCACCTGGGCCTTCCTTCAGCAGCTGGACTGTGATGCTTTCCTTCCTCAGCTCACTGTTTCTCAGCTTTCCAGCCTTTTACACTTAAGGTCAGGTCTGCAGTATAACAAAAATCAAGGAAATTGTAGTGAAATGTCTGAAGGAGAGTAATGGAATCTACTTTTCATTCATTAGCTTAACGGTTGTCTGAAATCTATTAAAATAGTTTTCAATTCATGCGACTTGTTATTGTTTGTTCTTTCTCTGCTTTAGAAGAATCCAACAGCATTATAAATGTGTCACATTTTTTAGGCCCAAAAGTGTGGAACAGCTTTTAATGGGAAAGAAAATGTTTTTTGAAAACTAGAAAACTGAGCAGGGAAATAAATTGAGCCTCAAAACATGATTGAAATCTCCAAGTCAATATACAAAAGGCATCCAAAGACTTGTGAAGTCTGACAGAATCTCTTTAGTTTGAGGTGTCTTTCATTTTGCATCAGGGCTTAGATTTTTAAAAAACAGCAGCAAGCAGTGCTGTCAGGTGAAGCAGGTTTGAAAGCAGGCTGCCTGCTCATGAAAGCCTGAAATTGTGCACAACTCTCGGTAATGCATCCCTAGCAGATAACTGAAATAATACATTTCCTAAATTGGCTGCATTAAGCAATTACTGATACTGTAGTGGAAACCATATAATTTTGTTCCTTCCTTGTAGCCTCAGCGCCGTGTCACGTTTCACCTCCCAGATGGCTCCCAGGAAAGCTGCAGTGACAGTGGGCTTGGAGACCACGAACCCACGAGTGGGGCCAGCACATCCCACCCTCTGCCCCTCGGCTTCCCCCAGGAGGAGTACTATGAGCAGGCTTCCCCCAACAGCCGGACGGAGGGAGACGGCAACTCGGACCCCGAGTCCAGTAAGTGATGAACTCTGGTCATGTCACTTGTTAAATCATTCGAGTCTTTTTTCTTTCACCGGGTAATTATTAAAAACAAATATTGATTTTAATGTGGCTGAAGAAATGCTATATTTCTAAAAACGTGAAGTCTGACTGTTGGAAATGAAACACTTCGAGATGTTAAGGGCTTATGGATGACCTGGTGTTTTTATAGATCTGCTGTGCTATACACAGAGGAGCTTTCTGATGAGGTTAATGCTGTTGCCCTGACAATCATAAATACTGCACTGAGGGAGTTCACTTTCTTTAACCTGTTTCCCTCTCCAAAACCACTCCTTGCTGTAGTTAAATAGGGAGAACTCACAGATGATGAGAAGGTCTGTGAAGACACTGCGGTCCCCAGAACTAAGGGCTTCTTGATTTGTCTTTTGGAAGCAACAATGGCATGTAGTAGTAATCTCAAAAGAGTTTGTCTTCTTGCTTCTGCCATCGTGACTGCCTTCTTGTGATGTCAGAAAGTTGGGCAATATCAAGGTGACCGCCAGACCACGCTAGAGCTGTGGATACTGGCATTGCTTCCTGTGCTGTGATAGCCAGTTGGAGATTCCACTGAACTTTAGTCAACTGTTAATTGTCCAGAGGCTCCTTATCTGGATTAAATTGAACTGTGCCATTGATAAAGAGACACCTGAATGTCTCTAAGCCTCTAAGGCCTTGTTAACGGCTTAATAAGTGATTTGAAAATACATCTGTTCTGGTCAGAACTTGGCCCAAAAGGTGTATTTCGGCTGCTTTAGTGTATCATGAGGAATGAATTGGTAAGTGCTATGCACTTGAAATAGCTGTGTGAGAAGGTAGTTACACTCTGCAATGGCTAATACAGCATCCAGCAGAGAGCCTTCCCTCTGACTCCGAGCTGGCTCTGACACATCCAGCCTGGCTCTTGGAAATCACCTTCTGCCTTTGCCTTGTTCTGCCCAGGACTGGAATCTGAGGGGCTTTTTGAATGGGCAAGGTCCATTCTCTTTTTCTTTTAGTTCATAAACTAGTACCTGGGGATCCTCAGTTTCAGACTTTTTAAAATTTGCAAAGCGATATGTTTCCTGAATGTTTGTTTGTTTTTTTTTTCCAAGCTGATAGACAGCTGACAAGAACCATCAGAGGTTTTGGATGTCATGTTGAAAACATTATTCATCTATTGCTTTTGTTTGTGTTTATGTATTTGAGGCTGAAATATACCCTTAAGAATATTCTAGGCAGTCAAACTGGATTCTTCACAGAATGAAGCTTTAAAGGGCTAGAAAAAAACCCTAAAGAAAGAAAATATCAAGTTATGTAGTGTGTTTTCTGCTTTTGCTATGCGTTCTCATGATCTGAACTTGCTTTCCAGATCTCTCTTGTTGTTTGTGACTCTGATATTTATTCTTTACTGAAGTGAGCATGATGTACATGAAATCAGTATCTGGTCCTTTCCTGCAGAGAATGTGTGACAGGACCTGGTGTATGAGGAGTTGTTAGAACAGGTGTGTGGATACTGTCTTGCCATTTACAAAGAGGCTCAGGTTTGGGATTTGCCATTGTTTTTTGACCCCAGTTTTTGCAGTTTCAGAAGAAGTATGGATCATGACTCTTCTAGAATGTTGCCCTAAAAGTAGCACAGCTCCGGCATCTCAATGCCATTGACACTATCACTGTGTGGAGACTAAGCAGGCATCTTAGTGAAGTTGAAGAAAGTTTAATCACCTGTCTAATTACCTGACAATTCAGTGTTTAACTTGAAATCACAGTTTAATTAGCGTTTATGTTATGTAAGGTTTTTTTTTTTTTCTTCCTTTTAACTGGTATCTTATCAAAATGCTATAATTGATACAACGTGGTCTGATGGTCGCAGAGCAGAAAACATCATTTGTGGCCCTTTTTAGTGTTTTATGCTCATATTAATGGCAGCATCTAGTGGCAGGAAGAAAAAGGAGATGTGAATAGATGTCTGTTGTCTGCTCAAAGCAAAAAATAAGGGGAAGACCCACAACATACTTGTGTTCAACATGCAAAGTTACTTGCTCTAGGTAAAAGCAACCAAAATATCGGTGTGTTGATCTATGCAAGTGCTCAGCCTGAGGTTCATTCTGCTCTTTGGCATGCATGACATTTAGTCAATAGTGACATAGTGAAAATAGTTCTGAATTCACAGTTTCCTCTACAAACATACTGGTAGATTTTTGATTGTTATGTTTTTTTCATTGAATTTGGAGTGCCATGATACATTCGAAGTCTTTCTAGTCTTCTTTCGTGGACCAAAGTGGTGTTAATGTGAAAAGAGAAAGGAATATACAGTCAGATAATCTGAGTAGAGTTCCTAAAATGGAATAAGCATGACCTTCATTCACTCTCAAGATCTTTAATATCTTAATCTGAAACATTGTCCAGAACATTGAGCTTGATTGGCCACCTGATGGTGATTTAGTTCAAATTTGCCTAAAAAGGAGACAGATTTGGGATGAAATGACATCAATAACATGTAGAGCCAAGTGAGACATTATGAAAGCTGATGACAGATGCGACATCACACAGAGATATGTTCAAAAGTGTTTTCTCACTCTTGTTTTTCCTGACTACAGTTCTTTAATGTTATTTGTTTCTGTAATGTTGGAGATTATTGTCTTTTGGAAACTTTCCATTTACTGGCAATAGTAAAGTATTTATTGCAAAACACTGAAAAAGATGAGCATAACATAATAACAAAACCTGAGAAATAGTGGTGAGAGGAAGCTTTACAAATTCACATCCAATACAGGATTGAAGCAAGGTGGAAAGAACAACTGTAAGGTTCTAGTGCTTAGAAAGCTACAAGAAATTTATATGTAAAACTTTAAAATTAATTCACTGTCCTAATTAAAATTAACAATAGGCTATTTAAAATGATTTGTCTTCTCTTACTTTAGTTGCCTCCTCAGAAAAGCAGAATGTGCAGTGTGGTAGATGCATCATAAGGAAGAGATGCCAATAAACTGTCACACTAAGTAAATAGTAATATAAAAATGCATGTAGGTTTGTAGAGAACCTTAGCCTTAAGTAACAATGCTTTTGTATGTGGTATTCATTTATTTTCTGCTCATAAATTGCTCAAACTAATAAGAATGCTTCAATAACTCCCTATGCTAAGAATTTTAACCAAACCACTTTTTTTTTTTCCCCGCTCTCTTTTTCTGCCCTGTGTTACATTTAAGTACAAAACACACTATAAACAAAGAGCAACAAATTCTCTCTTCCCTGGCAAACTCTCTCAGTGGTGTCCTCTTAGTGGCTATAAGCAGTGATGCTGATCAAAGAGGCTAAAAGGTACATGTAAACCCCAGTTATGCTGGGTTATTTAATACATGTGTAACATATTAATGACAGCTTTTCATGCTTCACCTGTTTTTGCTGCATTATCAAAACTATATTCTTTCCTCTAGAGAAAAAAATTGTCTCTTTTTTTTGGGAGAAGATAGAATATGCCCAGTTCAGCCAAGAAATTGTGCAGAGTAAGAGGAATGATTGCAGCTTGGGAGTGGTGGGGGTGGGGAAGCCAGACGACCTGGAAGTAATCTGAAATTAAATAATAGTAATCATTCTGTGTAAAGACAATGGAAGTATAAACAAAGCTAACTGAAAAATAAAGGACTAGTTAATGAGGCAAATCACACTGAGGTTTCAGGGTTTCAAATTGGAGGAAACTGGTGTCTTAAGGTAAAGGGGGTTTCCATAAAGAATATTTAACATGAATTAGTGACTAACGAGCCAGGAAAGTTTCATTGAAAATCAGAAGGTGTAGAGCTGAGTATGGCCAAAAGGAGAGCCAGTAGACACTGTAATTTTGTGGTCACATCAAGTTGGTGTAGCTAAATGTGTCTGACTGCTTGTTTTTATCTCCCAATCGTACTTTCTCTTGTGGCAGCACAAGCATTTGAGGAGCTGTTTGGGTGAACTGGGTAGAAGAATTCATCTGGGTTCAACACCTAGGAAAGGGGAAAAGGGCCTTTTAAATACATGAATTCCCCAATTTCATTTGTTACCTGAGGCACTACTTGTGGACAGCAAATGAGTGAAGGGGTAGCTGGGGCAAAGCTTATGCTGGCTTTAAGTGATCATCAGACTGCAAGAGAATTAGTCTTAAGCAGAATTAAGACTGCAGTCTATGGCTTTTAACCACATAAGAAGAAGGTTTGCAACAAGGATGACATCTGTTCATGATTAAAGATAGCATATATTTCTTCCCCAAAATTCAAAGAACAGTTTCACCTTGCCTTAATTTTTGATAAGGGTGATGTTGATGAGCGAAAAGATGGGCTGATGAAGAATGATGATAATGGCACTAAAAGTCAGAGCAGATTCAGTGCTCTCATGTGGAGGAGATAATCTTTCTCCCAGGATATCAAAACTGATAGTAGCTTTTTTTATTTTCTCTAATTCTAAGACACAAGACATCAAGAAAAAATAAAATGTCGGTCAAGCTTCAGTACTGGAAAACATTTACAAGAAAGAAACTAAGATATATGTAAACATAATGCAATAAACAGTATCATAGGCTTTCCAAGAGTAGAACTAGTTTACCTCTATTATTTCATATCCACGACATGTATTTTTAATTTTGGGGACTGCATGTATAGTTAATCTATATCTATTTAAGAACTAATAACTATTATTACATCACATTAGAGTGGAGCAGTAGTAATCAAGAATGAAAAGACACAGAATAATACAAGAATGGAAAAATCTCCATCGTTAAATTCATTAATGAGTTTGGCATTAAAAAAGCAGGAACATGTCAATGAAATATTCTAGTAGCTCAAAGCCAAGCATTGCTGAAAATAGAGGAGGAGGTGTGCATGACACAAGAACTGGATTTTGCTAAGGATTTGAAGTAATAGCAGTGAGATGAAATCTAATATCTAAGAGTCATTGTCATAGGACCTGGCATATGGAACTACTATATAAATCACCAGCTGAAAATGACATAAATAAAAAAAAAACCAAACTGAGTATTAAAAAGATAAACTATAAATCACCAATACCTAATGTGATTGTGAAAATACCTTGGGTTACTCCTAGTACAGGTGAAAAAAGAAGAAAAGAAAAAAACCCAAGGTGTTGCTGATACCATAATGGGCCTGTTATGAATAATGTTGCCTTCCCACATTAAAGAAAGGTGAACTCACATGAGAAACAGGTGTAAAGAAATATTATTAATAACAGGGGAGTGAAGTGCCTATATACAGAAAAATGAATTAATATTGGCTTGTTTAAACTGCACGGTAAAGGCTGGCTGGGGATTAGGGCTCTCACATAATAGCAGAGAGTGGGAGCCAAAATGAAGCCCTGGGTTGGTTCACAGGGAAATGACAAGGTGCTGTCTGTAAACCAGCCAAGCCTGGAAATTTGGGGGTTGCAAGCAACATCAGTGTGAGGAAGTATAGAAGCAGGGCATGAGAATGAAAGCTGGTTATAAAAAGAAACTTGATAAATTTATGAGAGGACAAATAAATCGCTCTTTGTAATAGCAGCAAACCCGGTGTGTGATGCAACAGGTCACTTTTCTGCACTGGGAATATGAAATGTGGGGGTGAATGTGTTTGCTGAATGTCAGTTCTGTGTCAGCCTGTGGCTCCAGCTCCAGCCCTCATCTGGACATGGGGTTGGTGCACCTGTTTGGGGAGCTTGGCCTGGACACTGCCATGGTGGGAAGCAGTGCTGGCCCCACCACACCCAGCACTGTCAGCAGCTCACCTTTGGCACAGCTTGGGGGGTCCCATAAATCTCACTGATGCCGCGCTGGAGTGGACAAGGTCAGTGCTGCACACACTGACAGACAGCTGCAGAAAGGAAGCTTGCTCTCCTTGGGGAAAATGCCTGAGTTTTCTGCCATGCTGACTTGTCTGATAATCAGAAACTCTGCAGTCACTGAAATGTACTCTTTAAACATCATCAATAGGATGCTCCAACAGCTGGACTTCAGACCTCACGCTGAGACACAAGAAAAAATGAAACTAAAAAGTTTTAAGTTTCTTGTTCCCTGTCCAAAAGCTGGATTGCCAACAGATAGAATTTTTTTTAATGGTGTTTTCATTTTTTTGTCCTCATCTTGTGTGCTTTTAGTTCCACAGTAAGGTTGAAATGTAACAGTAATATTTTAATCCGGTTGTTGGCAAGTTATAAACAGACTACAGCACTTAGGTCTAATTTGAATGAAAAAGAAAGATGCTGTCATTAGTTAAGGATAACAAATCTCAGGCTAAAACACATCCCAGTCTACCAAATCCGCCCATTGGGCCCTTTTACTTCTGCTGTATTGGGTTTTTGTAACCCCATGGCTGAACACTAATAATTAAGTCAGAAAGTGCTGAGGTAATTAATCTTTCTGAGGCAATAGAGTTTGATTGATCTTCTACCTTTAATCAAATTAGCTTGTATGTAGGTGGGAGAATGTAATGGCTGAGCACGGTACTGTACCACTTTGTGAAGTGCCAACCTTTGCAGTGACCTCCTGCGTGTGTGCCCATGAATCACGTCTCTATAAACCACCACAGCAATCATTAAGTGGCTGTGTGATTTAAAAGATGGGGGAACTGGCAGAGATCAAAATCAGGATGTGCTCAACACTCACATTTTAGAGTATATATCCTTTAGAGGTGCAGCTTTATGTCTGCGTGGCACATGTTTGAGGGCACTGAATGTCACAGGGCTGAGAGCTGTGGATTTTCCAGATGTTTTACCTCTCTGTTTCTAAAATAACTGTCTAGTCATAGGCACATACAGTGAAGAAAGCCAGCAGAAACTCCTGTAAAACAAAGCATTATGGTATTCTGTATTTGTTCATGAGTGGAGAGGGGGGGAAGAGGTCAGACTGGAGAGGTCAATTTACAATGATACAGATGAGTGGCTTTTGCAAGCAGATTTTCACTTGTACCTGAGAGGATACAGACTGCATATTCAGAAATAATTCTGTGATTTAGTAATTTGTTCCCTGAGAGCCTAACTTAAGAGTTATTAAATCAGCTGACACAAAGAGGGGAAAATGGACAAAGCTAATTAAATTAAAAAATGCAAAAGCAAAAAATTGTCCTGGTTGGCCCCTCTCAGTCAGACACAGCACTGTAAACACAGACTCTGAGCTTTAAAATCTGTGGATAAGGAGCACTCTCTATAAATTCTTCTCAAAGTAAATTTTAGATATTTAATTGCTGGTATCAGAGCATAAAGCCTTGATCTACATTTTCTACTGTTTGAAGAAAAGTAAGATAAAAGCAAGTTTTCTGAGATGCACCGTATTTTTTCATGCAAAATCAATGGGGATTGATGAGGAAAATCAATGGGGAAAAAATGTTGGGTTTTCTAGACTACATACTGGGGTGAAGTAATTCAAGCAATAATAATGTGTTTGTGAATACCACCTAATGTAATTCTTGACTGAGGTTTATAATAGAAGTTACTCCATCTAAAATGATTAGAAAGAATAGCTCCACCTTACAGTTGAGAAATCAGCCACTTCTTGTGAAATAATAAGGAAGGCTTTAAAGTGTTTGTTTTGGGGTTTCTTTTAATAATAAATGAGATCTGACATCTATAAACAGTGATTTAGTGGCAGATGTTCTGTGATATATATTTATGTTATCACTTAAGCTGACATGGTAATGGATAATCCTATTTTTTCTGTTTGAGGTTTATGAAAGTTTTAAAATATATTGCTCTAGCGAGCAGGCTGGTGGGGCAGAGGTGGATAGTGAGCAAATTTCTTCCCTCTGGTTTTTCAAACGCCTTTTAGATCTGACTAGCTGTCATATTTGCAGTAAATAGAGGCCCTGAAGTTTGGCTGGGTAAATGGAATCTAATTTGGAGCACTCTGTATCTGGGAGTGTATTAGGGCTTTGATGGTTACGATAGCTCAGAAAGTCACAAAGGGCACAGATTAAAACGGGACGTTTATCTGGAGCATATGAAAGCTGAAGTCATTGATAGAGCTCCCTTCTGGTGACAGCTTTGAAGACGAGTGTATCCTACGTATCTTAAATCTAGTTATGGATGAGATAGGAGTTTATCACGGGGAAGCAGACCTCTGCCAGCAAAGCAATCCCTTATCTTGTCCACCGGCTTTGCGGATGACAAGTGTGAAGACGGGGCACAAATGTCAGGAGGCAGCAGGAATCTGGGGTGGCAAAGTCACCCCGCTCCAGCCAGGCTCCTGTTGGAGGGAAGCAGTGGCCATCTCTTGAGAATAAAGCCTTCTTTGCTTCTCATTTTTACTTGGCCACCCACACAGCAAGATAAAGTTCATAAGACATTTGTTTTTGTTACTTATGAGCCACAAAATAATTCTTTCCGTGTCCTTCTGTCTCTCTTATTTTGTCTAAAACTTTCTCTTTCTTCTTTTAAGAGTAGGAAGATGCAGATATGTAATTTTTTTTTTTTTTAATCAAGCTAATCAGTGGCTCCAGGAGGAGCTTTTAGCAATGTGAAATATTAAGGTGTTTTTTAGCACGAAGTTCCTGCTTTTAAAACGGAAGTATAGGGAAAAAAATTGTCTCTTTTATACCATTTAAGCCATGTGAAAAATTGCATGATTATAATTTGATTTGAAGCATAATAACTTATTACTTGATTTCCACTGTGATTAATGAAAAATATATGTAATGGCTTTCTGCAGCTACCAGCCTTCCTTAGAAGTTAAATGCTAAAATTCTATGTATTGAACAAAGCAGATTCCTGACTGACAATGCACTTATAGTCACAGCATTTGCTGAGTCAGTAAATCTAGTGATTGTAGTCCTTGTTTGTGTAGAGATGTGGTCATCCTTGAATCTGATGTTTTCCTTTTTACTGGACTTTTGGTAGGGAAATAGGATCCAGAGTTGAAGTATGCATTAGGAACAACTAGAGCTGTTGTTCCAAGAAGCTCACGTGTATCTGCATATTCCTGAATAGAGGAGATACTTTTGGCTTTATTCTTCAAATATCTTTTAGCCTTCTGGAAAAGCAGCATGTTGTTAATAAGCTGCTGTTTCTGTAATGTCTCTGTGGTTCTATAATTAGCATTGTGATCTTTTTATTTTCTGGTTACTGTTCAAACCTGGACTCTGCTGGATTAAGGTCAAGGGAAGGCTCCAAAATCCTTGTGCAGGGGAACACAGGACTGGTGTCCTTGTGCTTGCTCTTGACCCAGCAAGTGTAACACCCATTTTTCTTGAAACCTACTGGTCACTGATATTATGTACACATTATGAAACATAAAATATATTTGTCTGGTTTGAGCTGAAGAGACCAAGGCAGAGTATTTATGATGATACTTTTGGATTTATATTACATCAGAGGTTGAAATTCTCACCTTTGTGTTTAATATCAATAAATAATGTTCCTGCTTTCTAGTCAGTGGCAGGATTCTGTGAGTTGTGCTTTATTCATAATGCTGTGTGATTCAGTACTTTTCTTCTTAATCCAAGTGACATTCTAATTGTTCTTAAATGTTTTCAAAGTTAACTCTTTGTGTTACTGATGTTAGCAATTCCAGAAGCTCCTGTCTCACGTATCCCTTTCATAATTCTCAGCCTGATCTCACACTGTCTTGGTTGGTTGTACATATTCATTCCCACATTTCAGTTGGAATTAGATTGTAAACTGCCTGGATTAGAGAGAGAAATTTTGCTGTGTATTTGTGGGGCTCCGAGCACAATGTAGCTGATTTTCTGCAGTTGCACTAAAAATCACCACAAATACTTGTACAATAAAAGTGGTGCAGATCTGTTTTCATTTTATCCTGTAAAAAGAGTTCGCTTAGGTTTTTTTTTCATTCCCTAAATTCAATTCCACTGTTAATGATGATGTTAATTGGGTAATTCATCCTGATGTGAGCAGACAGAAGCTGTGTGTGGCCAAGGAGAGATGCTGGTGCTGCAGGGCAATGCTGTGGTGGGCCAACATCATGCTGGTTTAATTCACAGAGTCACCTGACTCTCAGATCCAATGTTTCATGGAGGTTCTTATGATAAGAAATTAATTTAACCTCACTGTATAAGGTGCCTGGCAAATATTCACCTGCATCTGTGCATCAGCAACACTAACTTGAGGATTGTGTTTCAGAAATGCTTTTATGTCCCACTTTTGCCAAGGTGAGCAACACTGATGCATCCTGAATAGCTTGGCTTAGGTGGGATAATAGGATGGGATAGTAAGATGGAACAGGATTTAGCAGCATCTTCCCTTTTTTCTGGTGCTTTGAAAACAGCACTTCTTGCTGCTGTGCCTTGCTGCCAAGCAGCACTGTTGCAATGCTTGTCACTGCAGTGCTTAAAGCTCTGCTTTAAACCTTAGTGCATCAAATTAAAATTCTCTCTAAGTAATAGTAAGAAGCAACAACTGATCCAGCTAAAACACTTCCCAGGAAAAGGGCATGGCTAGCTGATTCTGTATGGTCTGCTGGACTTCAAATCCTCTCATTCAAAATAACTTTGTTTCTGTGAAACACCAGGAAGAACAATCACATCTTTTCAAAAGTTGTTCTTTTATCTGGTACCTTGACTGATGTTCGAAACCCAGTGTCCTAGAAGATGTGTCCTCTATAGGGGGAGATGTTATAAAGTCTGGCCCTCACCTAATACTTTAAAAGAAAGCAGGCCTTTCTCTACCAAGAAAGGCTTTATTCATGTCACATACTAATCATATACCAAAGAACTATTTAGAAATAGAAAGACAACCTTTGCCTCTCCTCCTCAGTAGTAGCTCATGTAAAGAAAAACAGTGGCAATAAAGGGAAATAGGAGTGGTGATAGAAAGCTCTTTGAAAACTATAAAGGCAAAAATTATCTCATTAGGACCAATATTAAAACTTCTCTTTATACACATTCTCATCTTTTTTACTAAGGGTCAAATATCACCGATTATAGATTCTGTTAGGGTGGAGCTCTTGCCATCTCTCTCTAAAATTAGCTCCTTATTTTTCCTTTTTAGTGAAGATCACAAGAATATTTCGCCATCAGCCCCATTATCAGTCAGCATTGCCCTGACCTACTCCAATACTCGAATATATCCACAGCACTGTGAAAAAAATGTATGTCAGAAGCCCTAAAAATAAAGCAGGTGGTTTACCTTGCATTGCTCTGTCCTGTGAATGGAATAACATTTATTATGTCTATATGTGGGGTCTGAGTAATTGTATGAGAATTAGGAGTTTAGACTATTAAAGTATTTGTATGTTTTAAAGAATATTAACAGGTAAATAATCTGCTTGGATATGGAATTATCCAGCTTTCCATGAAAGGATTCATAATTAAAATATGTCTAGCTTTTGGGAAAAAGATAAGGTACTTCCTCCTCAATTTTATTTTATATTTTTGTTCACATCTGCTAAACTACAGAAAGATTTCAAAAGTGCAATGCTATGAATTATTCTGAAGTTGGAAAAGGGTATTTCTCTTTTTGTTTGCTTTCTTCCCCCTAAAATTTTGTGATTTTTGATACAGTGGGGTTATTTCTGTGGAAGAGATTTGTGTCAGGTTCGTTGTATGACTCCTGGCTCTTAATTTGTGTCAGAATGCAGCAGATTGCCAAATCTGTGTCACAGCTTCAAAAATGTTGTTCTCTCTGTCATCCTATAACTGGCACAGTAGAAGAAAGCACCAAGGAAAGAGCCATGATGTTTGTAGGACTTGCTTTGCTGCTGATGGCAGCTGATCATAGCAGGGCTCCACCATTAACACTTCACTGCTCAATAAACCTGATGAGTCCACTTGGTTTATTTGAAGCTGCCTGTGTCTCTAACAAGAAGTCTCACTAACTATATTTTAATGCAGATTTTGTGTCTTTGAGCTAAGCAAGGGTCATACAGTGAGGCCTTTAAGGAGCATTTCCTTGGAGTGTTTGCTTCCAGCAGAGTCTGTGCTGCGACAGGAATCATGCAATCACTGCACTTCATACACAGCTCCGGCCCTAGAAAGCAAAGAGAGGAAGCAAAGCTTCCACATTCCAGGATTAAAATTGCCAGGGAGAACACTGTCCACATCATGATAATGCAATGCACTGACATAAAAATTAAAGATGGACAGTAGAACAGCAAAGTCCAAGAGAGGTAAGATATTTAGAAGCAAGGAAAAAAGAAAATTCCCTGACCTTATTGTAGCCCCTGTGTTAGGAGCAAATCATTATAACGATTGTAAAACTAAAGATATTAATTTAGCCACTAAAAATATCTTAATGAAAAGCTCCCTCATGATTCCTTCTTTATGCTTTTTTAAAATACTGAATTTTAGTTTTTTTTTTTCCTTTGAAACATACTTACAAAGAAACATGGTTCTGCTTTGTTCATTCATCATTAACCTCTGCTATCAACTTTGTGTCTCCAATCTAAGGAGTTCAAGAGAAATTATAATACAAATAAGCAGATGTTTTCTGTTTTGTATAACACCTATTCTTGCTGAATAGGGATAAAAGATGGTAAATGTGGAGGGACATTAATATTTCTTGTTAAAATGTGCTTTGCAGGCTGAAGAAACTCATATACATAATGATAGTCAAATGTCGGGGAGTAAAAATAGGAATTTGTTAAAAACAGCTGTGCTGCACAACTCTTTTGACAGGAATAGAGGAATGCTTTATCCAGTAAAAATTACAGAATTTATTTAGAAGAAACTGTAGCTGTTAATTTTCATCAAGACAGAAGGTTAACAAGTCTGTGAAATGGGGAGTTGTTTCAGACCTGTTTCATGACCATGAAAAAAAGCAATGTTTAACTCTGATAGATCATTTTCCTCGTAGCAGAGGAGTTCTGTAGAGTTCTCTGTAGCATCATGCTGTAGTTTCAGTGTGTTTTCAATGCTACCAACCTCACCACCATCACCTTCATGTTCCCTGGGAATCTTTCAAAGAAATCACAGAATCACGTGGGTTGGAAGAGACCTCTGAAATCATCAAGTCCGACCTAAATATTGACACAAAATAATACTTCTCTTTGAATGCTCTTGCTATCAGCTATTTTGACCTTTATTTTCCCCAGTGTCATTGCCCCCTTTCCCACAAGAGGGGCTGGCAGGGCAGCCCGGGGTGTCTGTGACTCAGTCCAGTGCCTGTGCCCTGGGCAGACAGTGCCTGTGATTGCCTCTGACACAGGGAAACAGGACACTCACCACATTACTCAACTGGAGCTGGCATTGCCTAAGTGGTTCTCTGGGTTATTTGGTTAGGATAGACTGTACGTCAGAAAAGATCTCAGCTTTTTAGCCAAATGACTAGCAGCTGAATTACAGATGGACCAATCTGTGAGCTTAGAAAGCAGACCTAGACAGCTGCCTGCGCTGCAAGGCACGAAGGTTATTTCTTACCTCCAACACTGATGAAGCTCCAGAATATATAGTACAGAAATATGTTGCATTTATGCTTTAAAAATTGATTACACTCTAAGCATATACCATAACTGTATCCTACCATTTACAGTGACTAGGAAAAACTGACCCTCATGTCCTGCACTACCCAGTTTTTGACTACTAATGCTCAATTTGGAAATAAGCACGTAAGCACAGCAGACAGGGGGGTCACAGACAGATTTTTCTGGTCCAGAAGATGGGAGTGAAACTGTGGCACAGCCAGGCAGCTGCATTTCTAATTCACAGTCACCCTATCCTTTACCCCCCAGGAAATGTACTCTGATCCATAACCATTTTGCATGCTGAGGTGAGATGTTAAATACCAAGGATTGCTTTTAAATAATAAGATTATGACACAGACCGATGAGAACAGGGATCTCAAGGTTAAAGTTGGCATTCCTCCTTCAGTCTAAGCTGCTGTAAAGGAAGAAAGACATTGGAGAAGAAAAAACAGAAGGTGTGACTACATCAAAATGTGGCATAAAAAGACTTCTACAATCGGATGTCAGTATATCTATCTAACTAAAACATATTTATTTTCCATTGTTAAAATATTTCTGTTGAGGCAGGATCTTTCTCAGGTGTTTGCTCCGTATGCACTCAATTCAAATTATCATTATCTTTGTGGTATGTATAACTACTTGCAGAGTCACGTACTTTAAGACAGATGGCAACTTATTTTCCCACAGCAGTAGAAGAAGGCTCCAGTAAAAATATACTATCTTTATTCAGATGTCCATGGTAACAAATAGAGGAAAATAAGCCAGCTTTTTTTCTCAACAGAAATCCCTTTGAAGACAAGTGGGTCTTTTACTCAAATATTGGTGGTATTTCTGGAACATATTTAAATGTTCTGGAACATATTTAAATGTTAAGCACTTTATCTGAGATTTTGTCAAGATTCTGCCCTGAAACAATCTCTTTTTTTTTCATTAATGCACTCCTTTCTTACAAGGCATCTGCATGAATCTTTCCTGGAGGGAAATTAAAATATTGTTAATCAAGGTCATAAGATGGGCTCCAAAAAAGGAGTCATAGATCTGCATATATATAGAAAATGTTTTTAAGAATTCCATTGGGTTCCCTTGATGAGTTCTGATTTCATTTTGTAAAGAGAAATAATATAATTTGGTAGATTAGCAATACAATTGGAAAAAATCTGGCAAAATTTAAACTCTTCTAATATCTCTATAACACTCTCAGAGGACTGTGCAAGACATCCAGAAGTTACCTTTGGGTTTTCCACAATTTCTCTGATTCTTGGTAAGGTACAAGGAATAATTTCATTTACTGCAGAGAGAGAAATAACAGTAAGCCCAGACTGAGAGGAAAGGTATGTGAAGCTGTTGGCAAGGAAGCACAGCACTGTGTTTATCAGAATTCAGTGTAAAATCAGGAAGACTCAAATTTTAGCTCTATTTAAAAAAAAAAAAAATCCATTTTTCAGAAGAGAAGTTAAGCTGAAAAGTGGGATGCCACTTTCATGGTTTGCAGGAAAAAGAGATCTTTCTCTGGAGTTCCTGTTGAAAGTTGTCTTTCTCTTCCCATTGTTTCAGTAATTTATGTAACTTCTCAGGTCAGAAAAAGTTTCAGTTAGAAAATGTATTTGTAAATTATTGTTTGAGAATCTTGAACTAAAAGACCTGGTTTATTCAATGTGAAAATAATTCTAGTTTCATGTGTAAGATTTATCAACTGCATCAACAATGTTGCATTGATTGTACAGGTTTGTTTGAAAAAAAATACAATCAACCCTGACTGACCAAGTCAATTTGTTGCCTTGATTAAATAGAGCAGACAGAATAATGGCTGAAAAGAAAAAGAGCTCAGAACTATGGACAGAGCAGTTCACTCAGTACAAATTTTCTCTTCATTTTCCTTTCATGTGCTTCAGCTTGGTCACCCATTCAGCAGCAGAATGATAGGGTTGTGATATTCTTTTGCCCAGACATATTGAACTTAGTGCTGCCTTTTAGCATGGCCTTGTTTGCACCCAGGATGGAATCTAAAAGTACGTCTGCTACTGAACGACTCTCTGGTATTACTGTGATTTTGGTTAGTCCTGCTCTGCCTGTTGAAGGATACATTTTCTAATATAACCTTGGGATCTGTATAGTGGCATCAGGATAGAGTTTATACATGACACAGACCTGTGGGACAGATCCCACCAAAGAGGGGGATCTTTCCCCAAAGAGATCTTTCACCCAGTATAATGAAATTGTGAAGTGGTTAATAGCAAGAACCATCAATCTATAAGTCATTACAATTACTATTTGCAGTTATAAATGCCACAATGCAAATTAGAAAACTCTGGGCATCACTGTAATAGGCACTTTTGAATGCATAAAAAACTTACTGTTGTGGGCTCTTGAAAGATGGACATCTCCAGTTTGCTGCTTGAAGCTGAAGTGAAACTATGAAGGTAGTTTTCAAAGCATCCAGTTGATACCACATGCAGGTAATTATCCTCAGTGTGCAGGTAGATATTACTTACAGGCATGATATAAACCCTGGGTCTGGTTAAGATATGGAATCCTATGGACCAGTTTCTCCAAAGCTCTGTGTTCTGGAACTCAAGAAAGAAAAGGTATAAATATATAAATATATATAAATATATATATAAATAGTATTAATCTAAGTTTGAAATAATCTTGCATTGAGATTCTGCAAATGACTGAGTACTACAGAGACACATTTTTTCCAGACACCAGAAAACAAACTACCTACATGTAAATCCAGCACCTTTGCTCAGTAAAAATTGTTTTGAATTATATTATATTTTCATTTTAACATTGAAACTTGTATGTGCCTGGAAAGCTGAACAGTATGTCTGGCTTTAGCCCTTGCTCATTTATAATGAGTAATTATCTAATGATGATGGTGTTCAGCATGCATGAGAGCTCCTGTAGCAAGATTTGGAATTTTAAGGAAATGCTGTAGATCAAATGATAATGTCTCATTTATATTCTCTCAGTTTCCCCGTCACTACTGCACTTCGTAAAGCAACTACAGAAATGGATTACAAATATGCACTATTTTTGTGTGAGATGAGAAAAGGCTCAATGATCCTGAAATACTGCAAATAATCCCTTTCACACACCTTACAGTATCAGATGCTACTGTTCCAAGCAAATCACACATTATATGAAATATGTTTTCAATCCTGTCTATAGGGATAAATGTATAACTGAAGCCAGCATAAGTTCCTTGTGATTATGCAGTGTAATTTTTGTCATCCATCTCCTTATCTGGAGAACATGTTGATAACTTTGTTCTAGCAGCAGCGTGCTGGAAAACTCATTTGGGATTTTCTTGTCTGAGGTGTGGACCGTGGGATATGTGGGATGAACATATGAACTGTGACTTGAACAAGTGTCCGTTTCCACTCTAGTTAGAGAACAATGTTGTTCACATCACTTTCAGCATCAGTTTTTAAAGGCAGATTCAAAAGTGTGACTACCTGTTAGTCAGGTTTCAGCCCAGGTGTAATGGGCCAGTGGACAGAGACCTGTCTTCCTGTGGTCAGGACCCCATGGATGCTCTCCAAATCAATGTGCAGATGGAGCAAGAGTCTTTTTCTTGTTGTTAATGTCACAAGTTTTCATCCTGCCTCACTGGAGGATGTAAATTGGTGTGTATTTACAGCCATCAACTGAATCCATGTATGAAATTGAGTCTAGTTGGTTTATTGTATTAGAATGTGTTTCAATAGAAGGAAGAAGACTTGGGTTTGTTAGGATCTGCAGAACTGTGATGGTCTTGGAAACTCCAGGCATCTCAACTTAATAAATCACATTTATTGCTCAAGAAATAAATATTTAAACTACAGATTCTTTTGGGCTCTCTCCATAGTGTCGCTTGGCCACATCTTCATTAACTGTTGTATAACTGTTGTATTTAACATCTATATACATCCTTCCACCTGTTGCACCACTCCATACAGGCTGTCAGGCTTTTTAACTTTCCTAAATTTCAGATGATCTCATAAATGAATTTTCTCTGTATTTTGGCAGTGTATGTTAGCAAAAGAGCATCATGCGGCCAGTAACACTGAGAAACCAACACAGGCTTTAGACTGGGACTGCAAAATCAAGATATAATTTTATGGATTGTCTTGTTAGCAAATCTACACCACTTGGTTTTTCAAGGTCTGACTGCTAAAAACATTTGAGCCATAACAGGTGGACAAGTTCTTATGTTACCATATGTTTAATAATGACTCCATAGAAAATCAGAATGCATGAGGAGGATTAATGAGTACGCTGTACAGATGGAACATCACTGTGAGCAACTAAATATTCCGCCTGTATACAATGGAATATTTTTTTTAAAGTATCTTTGAGTAATTTATACATTGAGAAACACGGGATGGTTAAGCAGGTGCATGTCAAAACTTTGAAACGTGCGTTCTTTTCCTGGATGGCCACATTCCCCTCCTTGTGGACCATGTGGAAAAGGCAGTTTGTGGTAGCAGGATAAACTTCTTATTTCCAAATGTACACTCTGTTTTTCCAAGAGTTACACATATTTAGTGCAATCCAGTACTGAAGTTCAAAGTCAGCTCTTTTTATTCTTGCAGCAACTGCTTTTTGATATTTTTCCACTGAGAGTATTTATCTCCATCTGTAGGTTTATATTTTGGACCCATCACTGTGATATCTGACACTAGCTGGTGACAGAGTGGCTTTATTCCCTACTATTCCCCAAAAGTTGCTTGGAAAATCTTAAATGATCTAAAAATTAGATGGCATGTGTAATATAAAGTGTATTTAACTGTGTTACTTCCTGGACTTTGTACTGCTGTCATGTGGTTTGCAGGGTCTCTTGTCAGTGAGAACCCTCTATCATTAAAGCCAAAGCTGAAGGAGGGTTCCTTAGTGTGGGAAGGGTTCAAATCCATGTATAACTTACTACAGTAAGGTATCTTAGGCTGGCTTAGATCTGTGAGCATATACAAAATTTTCATTGAAGAGCTTGATGTCTTGCATTAATGCCAGTAGTTTCCCTGTGTAGATCTACTTGTATATATGCACATATATGCACATTAATTTGTCTTCATAATGTGAACAAATTATCTGTGCATCTAAACATATGTATATTCAGTTGCATACATCCCATATCCTACTGGCTGATGGCTCAGTCTTGCTTAATTCAACATGTTCTCAAAGAGACTATCAGGGAGCAGCTCCATGCTTTGTTGGGGAAAGACAGATCTGCCTGTGGTTGACAGCCTTGTAATTGGAAACACCAGAGAGCAAAATGCTTCAAAGCCCACCATGGATATACCTGTGCAAAGTGTGCTCACTGCTCAGCTTTTGACCTGCAGCAGCCCTTGTGCATTCTTTAGTTAAATTACCTACTCTGAGCAGTTCCACTGAATTCAGTGGGTCTACTCTGACTGAGCACAGTTAAGTAGGTGCATAAGTGTTTTCAGGCTTTAGGCTTTACAAGCTTTCATAATTAGTGCTCTAGACAACATTAATTAAAGAGTACTTTAGAAAGAATATAGCTGTTTAAACCTCTCTAGTGGTTTGCATCTTATTCAAGGATCCCAGTCAGTGCAACACATGGGTAATCCACTCAGAAAGAGATGTATGATTATAGTTCAATATCATCTTTATACATCTCTGCAATTGTATATAGCAAACAGAACTGTATATGAAGTCACTTCAGTTCAAGGATAGTTAAATAAAAGACAGTAATCATGAAAAAAACATATGTTTTCTATTTTATTATTGTTTCTTGCAAGTATTGTGATCTGTGGTAATCAAATATGATGAAGTGGGAGGTTTTCCTGAGGTTAGTAATATTTCTCTTTTTTCCTTGTTTAGCCTTGGGGCAGAGTTAGAATTTATATCTCACTCATCCTCCTGTTATACAAGTGAGGAAGAAGTAAAAATAAAGCACTGATTAATAGCTTTTATAAAAAAAAAAATTATTGAAATGTTAAAAATGTTATATCTGATTTATTTCATAAAGGCAGGTTTGAATTTTTTGTCTCACTGCACATGCTATATGTCATCTTTTTTCACAAAACTGCATGAGTATCATGTGGCAAATCTTTTGATGTGTGATTGAGGATTGTGTTTGACAATATAGAATCTCCTGTAGCAGCTCTACTTAGGGCTTAAACACAGTTTTAATTTTTGGCACTACTTACCTTTTATGCTCTTTTCCTCCCATATTGAGATAATTTCCAAATGCTGATGCAGAAAATTACTGCATCTTGTACTGATGTAGTTGTAAAGGCACAATAACATTTGACATCTCCCATTTAGTGGGTGTGTTTTGATCAGAAATAATCTGTCACTCAGAAGAAATTATTTTGAAGCAGCAAGGATATAATAGTTAAGCACAAAATTGTCTGATGGGTCTTTAATCACTCAACAATTATGAAAGAAAATATCTATGTCCATTATTGAAACAGGAACAAAAGACCCAGAATAGAAAAGGAGACAATGACAAACTAAATTATTGAGGGGGTGGGTGTCTCCTGTATTATCTAAAAACTCCCTTACCAATACCTAAAGATGTTCAGCAGTAACTCAGACATTTCCTAGAGTTCATTGAGCAGCTTTTCATCTGGATTTGTATTTGAATCGTTCTAACAGAAAGAAAATACTGAAAAACACCTGGACAATTTGCTTGTCTTCTTGTTTTCCTGTCATGTTTCCCTGAAAAAAAGAAGTGGATCTAGAGTACCTTCAGAGTTTGAAAAGTGGAGACATATCCAGCCCACTGGCAAGGCTCCAGGCTGGACACTGCCCTGGAGAGCCAGAGAGCAGGACTGCAGCAATCCTTTGGGATAAGGGATGGAGGTACCCAAAACCATAGAAACTCACATCTTCACAATAGTGATAGGATTCCTTCTCAAAGGTGGTCAAAGATAAAAAATCTGTAGTTCTGTGAATAATATTTCTCTGTTTTCTTTGAATGACCTTTTTTTCTTAGTATGTACTTTCCCCTCCTGCTCAGCATTGCTCCCAAAAATTCCACTTAGTGAGATTAAGTAATGATAATATAATAATTATTAAACAGGTAAGTTTGATTCATCACTTTTTCCCCTGGCCCCGACTCTGTGCCAGTGACTGCTGATTATAAATACTATTAGTGAAACAGAAATCTGCACAATGTACTCAAGTTCCATTTCAAATAAGAGGCTATTTTTCAGCATTCAGGTTCCCCATAGGCTTTTAATCAAGGTTATGGGAAAGTCCATAAACTTTCTGCTGAATATTTAACAAGCTGAAGGTCGTAGCAGACATGAGATCCCAAGGACAAGTGAAATGAGATTACAATCAGAAGAGCAGAGGAGACCTGGTGATAAGCAAAGCTTTGTCCACAGATAATATCTAACAGAACAAACACCGAAGTCACGTTTTCAAGCTTCTTTTGTGAGATTTAATTTTCCCAGTATAAACAGCTATAAAAGGGGTTAATACAAATGGGTGGTGGTTGCTTGAGTATTAGTCACTGGATTTCTTTGAAGTGATGACTGAAATCCAGTCAGAAAAAGTTTAACAAATTAAAAATGTTTCAGTACAGTTACATTCTTTGCTTTTTTAGTGACCTGAAATCCTAATTCCCTGACATATTTTAAAATAAATTCTGTAAACAGCCTCTATTATACTGAATTGTAATGCCTGCTTATACATACAAACAAGGATTTTTCTTTGCTAGATCTTTTTAATTGAACTATTTTTAACAGTCTCATTGTGACAATATTTTTATGTATACAAATGGAAAGCAATCTTGCAGAAACTCTTACCCGTGCCTATCCAGCAGCTATAAAAATATAATTATAATACTCTGCATAATGCATGGAGTGACTATTCAGAAAAGTAGTGTCATCCTGATATGTATGTAGAGGCTACATGGAGTTTACTCCATGGTTTGGCTTTCCAGCAGCAGTTCCAGAGCTCCGTGTCTGCAGGGGCTGCAACGAGCGAGTCTGAGACAGTGTCAGTTTGCAGTGTCTCCTTTTTGGTGATCCTCAAGAAACAACTGCCCAACAAAGTTCTCTCCCCAGTAATTATTTCATTTTGGCCTGTGCATTTCCTGGATACTGACAGGTTGTTTGATCTTCATTTGTAGCAAAAAGTCACTGAAATATTTAATACGTAGCAATATAGTTTCATAGCCAGCTCTGAATAGTATAAATCCCTTTTATAAAACCAAGTTGCCCTGTGCCTTTTTATCAGATGAAGTGGTGAAGCCCTGGCACAGGTTTGCCCAGAGAAGCTGTGGCTGACCCATCCCTGGAAGGGTTCAAGACCAGGTTGGATAGGGCTTGGAGCAACCTGGGATAGTGGAAGGTGTCCCTGCTAATTTCAGGGGGGTGGAAGTAGATGATCTTTAGGACCTCTTCCAGCCCAAACCATTACAATTCTATAATTCTCCCCCTTCCCCTTGGTGTAAGAATCATAAAATATTTTCTGTCAAAAATTCTGCTGAACTTGGAGCTGACATTGTAGCTCAAAAGCTGACTACATCCCATTTCTATTAATAGAATAGCACACTGATTTGCAGTAAATCTTGTTAGACTAGGTAGAATATACTCATGATATTGTCTTTGGCTTAATTACTATCAGAGAAGAAACCATGTGAAAAGTTTTCCCTCCTTTTATTGTACCAGATACTTTTAAGGACCCCAAATGTTGGTAGTTCTGTGACAACCATTCTAGTCTGCAATGATTTCCAACAATCTGACTTTCATCCATCAGATTGTTGACTTGGGGGCTAATTTCTAAGAATTAGATGAATTTTATTCCAATTATTCCTTTCATAATTTCCATTCATTTTTTACTGAGGGGAAAAGATAGCCCAGAGGAGAATTATAAGCAAGCTGTTACTTTTTTATGGTGAAACGTTTTAGACATTTCTGTTACAAAGGTTCCTCATAGCCTCCATCACTCAGTGAATGGATTCTTTAGTTTCTTGTCAAGCACTTTCAGCAAGGAAGGCTAAAAGTGACCCACTTGGTTTTTTTTCATTAAATGCCAAGAGCTGGAATCCCTTTTCTCTCCCTAATGGATGAGGACTGCTCATCCAGGGTGGCTGGGCTCTCTGCCCCACATGCAGTGCTGGTACTGGCATCCCTGTCCACAGGCTGTAATGATGAAAAATTTATGCATTTCAGGAGTAGATATTTTTGCATGACTTTCCTGAACAGGGAAGAAAACACCTGTCTGGGTGTTCTCCCTTGCCAGGCCTAACCTCCAAGTCTCACCTCATTATGTGGGATGAAGATAATTTTTCCTGTACAGCCCCTTGGTTTTGATCATGCAGTCAAACAACCTTGGCCACCATATAAATAATTTCATGTGGAAAGAGCCTCACTCTTGCTGCTGTATGTAAAAATACAAGACAAAAATTTGAATTGTGCAGTTTTTAAGTCTAACCATAAAATAATAAGCATTGCAACAATGGAACTTGGCTGATAAAAATATTGAAAACCTGAAGGAAAGGCTGGTTAGTAATAAATGCAATCTCAGTGCTTCACTTGTAAGACTCTCTTGTTTCTCTTGAGACTCTACTGCTCTCAAGGCTGAAAAGCTGAATAGAAGTTTATTGTAAATATCCATTATATATAGTTCTAAACATATATCTTGTTCCTTTGCCAATCTGATCATGCACTGTTATGCTTCCAGTATGAGAAAAACAAGTTCAGCAACTGATGAGAAAATCAGAAAGCTTGTGTTGAAGATGAATCTTTTGACCTCACTACATTTATTGTGTCCAGTTTGTCTTTATATTTTAACTGCACTTTCTATGGAAATATCACAAAGTGACAAGTGTAAAACCACAAAAAGGAATGTTGTTTTGTTGGTTTAAATAGAGAAGTTTGTTTAAAAAATGTAACAGCTCTCTAATAATAATACCAGGAACAAAATTCAGATGAGAAACTCTTTTACTAGTCCAATATAGGACATTTCAGTTTGGAGCTACTGAGTTTAGTTTACCCTGTAACAAACCTTGGTATGTTTTGATGAAATATGTTTGCCAGAGAATAGCAGACAAATATAAGAAAAGCAAAAACTTTTCATCTCTTCTAACTGACCTTAGTTCAACTTTTTCTTTTCTTTTGAATTATTAATATGTAATAATTTCCCAAAATGTTTCTTAAGTTTAAATTTAATGGATTAAACTTAAACATGTTGCTCTATACACACCTAAGTTTATGTACATACATATATATATATTAAGGAACATATAGAGATTGAGTTGTCTAGAAAAATCCATGTGTTACAGAACTAAATTATGTTGCAAGACTTTAAAAATGTTTCATAGTATATATATTTTAGGAGCACTTAAAAGTAGTCAGAGTTGTTCCAGATGATAGATCACACCAGCTGTTTCCCTTAGACTGGCTCAACCCCAGCACAGCACAGTGACAATCTCAGGGCTCTGGTGTTTTTGGCAAATACAGGCTTGGAGTTGTCTGACTTTCAAACAAAAAACAGTACACATGTCCATGAAGAAAGATGATTTCCCAAGCCACCTCTTCTGCTTCTGTGAGATCCATGAAATTAGAAAAAAAGGGAAGAGAGACTAAGATTAGAGACCATCAATGTGGAAAACTTCCACAGCGTCTCTGCAGAATATTATAAATTATGTGCTTATGAATAACACATAATCATTGCAGATATTTCCTTTATTCTGCAGGTATGATTATGCAGCAAGTGCAATAGATTCTATATGTATGTCTTATACATGGAGGTGAAAGTGATTTTACTTTATTCTTTGGGATTCTTTGGAGGTGAAAGTGACTTTTCTGTTTGTTGGGCTTCTTTGCACTTTCATTTGTTATCTCTGAAAATATTAAATATTTTGGGGAAACAACTGGAGTTTTTTGAGAGAGATATTTATGAGCTATAAATGAGGGAAGGTATGAAAAAGCAAAGAGATAAAACTATTTCAGTATGAAGCTGATTTTATAACTATTGATCTTGAGAGAATTGGAAATTTAAACCTGTCTCTGCACAAACGGGAAGATAGTTCTTAGATATGGAGAATAATCTATAATAAAGGAAATATTTAGGTGTTGATAGAAATGAGATGTATTGATAAAATGAGGTATTTCCATTCCATATTCAAAATAGTAAAAGTAAATGTATATTGTCTGATAGTTGTTTGACCTAATAGAGAAATAATTACATTGGGGCCAACAAATATGATAAATGGGCTAAGCATGTTAAATGAAGAACGGTATCTGAAAACTTGGCAAGACTGTGACAAGCCTTCCAGATAGCTAAAACGTTGTAAAGAAAAAATGTATAGTCTTGTCATATTAGAAATATTCATAAATCCTGTATAATGTGACATTGAAATGGTTTTCAGCCGGATTAGTTAAGGAAGTGCAAAGAATTTTTTTTTTTCCTCAGGATAAACTAGACCACACAAATGAGCAGGATGACACCTTGTCAGCATCTTTGAGAAGTTTATTTGGCCCATGTCCTCATATCTGAATCGTAGTTATAAATAAGGCTGTTGTGGAAGGATATATGAAAGTTTTCCCCATTACATGAAGTTTGGCACTGCGTTTTTACGTTATTATAAATGCCCATTTAGTTCTGGATCTTCCTGTAGTACAGAGAGATACGTTGACTTTTGTACTAGAAAACAGAGCAGGCACTTTCCTGTCTTCTCAGTCTGTAGGCAGGATAGAGAGCCTGCCATGAGATGTTCATCAATATGAGCGATAACCTAAAACCATGTCTCTTTTTCAAGATGGGGCAGCTAAGAAAAAATAATGTTGTTGCTTTGTCCTTGGTGCTGTTTGAGGAAGTGTTGCTCAGGAAGTTAGAAATAGTTTCATACCTTTTAATTTGTTTTTATGAGACACCAATAAAATATCATAAAACATAATCAAAACTGATAATGCTAAGTTGAAAGCTGATAAATGAGTCATGAAAAGTATGGAAATGGTGTTGCATCAAGGGAAAATTGTCAGGTAGTTATTTATAGAAGGGTTGTCAAGCTGTGAAAATGACAGAGATTTTTCAGAAATTAGTTTGAGAGGTCGAGATGGATAGTTTTCTCAAATATTGTCTTCATGGTTATATTTTTAAATATTCATCATAAGCGTTTATTATATAATTATAGTTTCCTACCTGGCCAACTTTTAGTGCTGTTTATGTTAAGATAATGTAAGAAAATAATTATTTAATTTTAAGGAACTTTGTTCAATTTTTGTTGTTGACATATTTAGGAGGGGGAATTTTCCTAGTGGTTATGAAAAGACCATATTTTTAAGGGACATTATATTTAGAAGAAAATATTAACTAATTCATGAATAAAAAAAATCAAAACACTTTTCTGCCAGGGAACACTCAATAACTACATTTTCAAATGAAATTATGGAAGAGATAGAGATTTGAAGTAAGATTAAACATGCAATTCCAGGAGTAGTATACAAGAAAAAGCTGAGAGTAGTCTTACAAATGGAAATGAATAAAGAAATAATTCTTCACATGTATTTTTCAAAGCTATGCTGACATTTTTCATTTTGCCAATCTGTTGTTTGACATCACTTATTGTCATTATTCTGAAACATTAGTCCAGCAATGGTATCTCTGCCTTCATAAACTTCCTGGTATGATTGCTATTCACTGTCACTCATGTCTGAGACCACAATAATTTTAAAAAAAAGTTATACACGTAAAATTTATAGGCAGAAAAGATGTATTTCACAAAAAGTTAGCAAAAAAAAAAAAAAAACCAAGCCCACTTATCTGAAATTATTTGGCAAGTTTCTGGAAAAACAGCCATGAAGAACATTTTCCCGGGGTTTGGCAAGAGACAATAGTGATTGACTGAACTCAGTGTCCAACAGCAAATGTTAGCTAGACACAACATCAGTGCCAGCAGTATAAAATCATTTACTGTGCAATCTGAGCATGGATGTGACGATGGAAGTTGGAGTTTGGACCTCTATGGCTTCCCAGGGACCCACAGCAGCTGCTGCCCTATAAATTTCAATTTGCTCGGTTTGGTTTTGGTGCAGTTTTATTGTGGCATGTGAGTAACTCCTTGCCTGTGGTAGTACTGTGACATTTTCTCCAGTAGGCTCACAGAGACAAGCATGTGATGCTGGACTCTCTCTCTTTATACTTGTAATTAAAATGGTCCAGAAATTACATAGTCATCACAGATATATATTCATGCTATTTGAGAAAATGCTGCCATTCATTCAGCATGGGTAATCAGTTTGTTATAAGAAATTCTAGGTATGGTTCCTGAATGGAAGTCAAGGTTCAAACCTGTTGTCTCTTTTAATGGGTTTTGTGTCTATGCAGCTGTTGATGTGTTAGGTACATACATAAGGATTTAAATTGATCTGTGGTTATTATTTGTATTTGGGATTCAAGATGAAAAACATGTAACCTGTTCTTTTTAAGTCTGTCTGCTGGAATTATTAAATTACTATCTGTAATCTCAAGTTAGTCTTCCAAACTTCCTCTAATATTCAGGCTGTATGCCTGTTTTGTGAGGAGAAAAACGATCTGTGCATGCACACCTTGAAAGCTTCCTGACTTTGCTGGTTAGCAGTTTTTAGAAAAGTCATTGTCTTTCTCCCACAATAACAAATTTTTATACAACTTTTCTTTCTTACCTGAATGCTGTGAAATCCCCAGTTAGATGTGTGTCCTGTGCCTTTGCTAATGTTAGGAAATCATACTCTCTCTCTCTGCAGTTCCCCACAAGAAATTTACTCTTTGTTAAATGTGAATAAAGGATAATTGGTGACTGGTTAGGTTTTCAGCTCCCTGGACTTGTTAGAAGCTTCCTTTGGAGTTCAGTGTCACTTTATGAACAGTTTCTCTAGCACGTACTGTTATTTCATCAGCAGAACAGAAACCTCGCTAATTTGTTTCACCGATGGCAGTGCCTGGTACCTGGCACTTAGGCTTGTTTAAGCTATTGTATTACCATTTTCTTTGGTGTAGCTTTTTGCTTTCTGCAGTAAATGTCATATGCAGGCAAATTAATAATTTGTTATCATTTGCTGAAGCAAGAAATAAGAGAAGTGGAAGTCAGCTAAATAGGCAGGACCACAGTGATGGCAGAAACCAAGAAAATAGCGCCTAGAGCCTTTCCTCAACATATCCTGTAGAATGCGGTAAAACTGAAAGAGACTCTATCAATTGTTTCCTACTTTCAGTGCATTATTAATAGATAAACTTTCAGTGCTGTTATCAAGTTATGTGTGTTTTGTCAGCCTCAGTATTCTGGGATGGAGCATGCTGTAGTGTGCGCACATGTACCAAACCTCATCTTGCAGCAGCAGTTTCAGTAGACTCCATAGCCGGTCAGGTAATTAAACACATGCATAAATGATAATTAATAGGTGCTCCTGAATGGGAGTTTCTGAAGACTCTGAAAGCATGAGGTAACTCATGTCCATTGAACGCTGAAATAATTTCTTTCAGTGTCCTGTGGAAGTGTCCAAGTTATCTGCAGTATATTGTCACTTGGAGAGGCCACAGTATCTCTGTTCAGGATGTAAGTCCCTTCAGAGCAGTTCAACACAGTCCTTGTTCCTGGCTGGGTTCAATGGGAGTTTGATCAGCGAGTTATTAGCGAGGGGTGAAGGCTGCACTTGTCAGAAAATACTTTTTGTTTTGCAGTGTTTGATCTTGCCATGCAGAAGGACTTGCTCGTAGAGGACACAGTGAAGTCATTTACTGAGCTGCAGTTGAACGTAGCGAGCTGGCTGCTGCTTTAATTAAATCGACCACCAGCCAAACAACTTGGCTTGTTTCCACGGCCATGTTTCTTAGAGGGTTTTTTCCCCCCCAGTTTGTCCAAGGATAATCTGAATGCTACAGCTTATTTGTGATGTTGACTTAATACCACATTGCTTTACTCTTGGTAGTTTTATTAATCTTTATTAAATTCATGCCCAATCTGAGCATAATTTCTTGATTTTGCTTTTATTTTTTTATTATAGTGCTTAATAAATAAAATCACCTTCACCATTCACAATGGTGTTGGAAGGAGTAAAAATTGTCTCTTAGCTGGGATGTTTTTACTAAACGGGTGTGTGTTTGTTATAAAGAGTTGTAACACATCTGAAAAAAGAGTAGGCTTGTTCAGTATGTGGTTGTTTGCTGGTACCTTGATGGATTAATTTACAAATTATGGCAGTCAGACATATCCTATTATTTATACAATGATGTTTTTAAGAAAGTTCATTTTTAAGGTAAGCAATCAAGTAATTCCTTATATGGAGATGGGGGAATACTTAACCTTGAGTACAACAACATTAACTCCAGTGAGCTTAATGAATTATTCATGCTATTATCCACCTTGAGAGACATCAAATTGCTCTGCACTGTCTGCAAAGTGCAGTTAACAAAAAAATGATAGCTTGGCGAATTATATTTGTATATCTGAACATTAAACTAAAGACGGTACTGTGAAAAGACATTGGTGGATGTACCTTTACAATCCATGCAGAAGCAAGGTCCTTCATGTCATTTCATAATCCACTTGCAGTCATAACTCATTAATAATTTGTTTACAAGGAATGGCCCAATAGACAAAAATCATTTACTATTCAAAGGTGCCCATCCCAGCACTAGAGGATGTAATCACTGCAGGCACTAACCTCTATACAAAGAAGCTGTTCATTATGGCCTCTGGAGCTTGGTACAACATCCTGAAGTATGAAGTTGCCTTTTTCTCTGTTGTATTTTGGTTTTTACAGACAGAAGCAAAAAGGTTGTTTACCTCTCAGTATGCAATTTTGGAAGGAAAGTGATTATTTTAAAAGCTTGGCTGAGATTTGTGCTGGCATTTTCATTGACCATAACAAAATTTAGTCTCTACAAACTATTTCTTTGAGGTCTTCAGAAATACACTCTTCACAAGTATTTTCTGCTTTCCTCCACACCCCACCCAACCCCCCCATTCTAAACTTCCAGTTTCACAAGCCTGGATAGGCTTAACATAATGATGAGACGAGGTTTCAGCACAAAATTGAATGCTTCATTCTAGAAATTCCCCTCAAGAGCTTAAATATGTGTCTATTTACAAATATTTACAGTTTTCAGTTTCTCTATGGCTGTTTATTTTCTGGACCTTAGCACAGAATTAATATAAATTTCTGTCATATTTATTATTAACATTTTAAAACTTATCTTTCATAATCTTAGCAATTATACTTGATACTTAGAACAGAGGGGAGGGGGATGTTTGAAGAGGACACCAATAAAATTTTGCTGTCTGAGTATAGCTGGATGAAGAACTCCTGCAGAAAGTGATTTATCATTAACTAAAATTCGGAACATCAAAAAGATTCAAATTGAAGCCCTTGGCATCTTCAGCTCCATATCAAGATGGTATTACCAATTCCTGAATTTAGTCACTAATTGCTTTTGTCTGTGAAATGTCTTTTAACCCATTAAAAATGCTCAGGGCAAACCCCATGTATTTTATGGATTTAGTTCCTAATACTTTGTAACTCACAAGATCTCATAACTGTGATAAATCTCTAAAGACTCTCATCATCCAAGCCTCATTTTTCCTTGTATACTGTGCTTGTAGCATTAATTGTGATTTTTACAGATATATAAGAATGCATCCACTAATTTTGAAATATCCAGGTAATTTCAAATCATAATGCTCAAGAAAACTGTTTACCATCTGAATATCCAAGCACAAAGAATCCTTCCTGGCTATAGAAATATCAAAATGAATAGGATAGGGAGCAATTTGCGTCAGTCCCAACTTTTGCCAAGTGACTTTATTCAAAACATTTTGAAATGTTCTCCATTAAGTGTTTAGACTGGCAGGAATTTGTTGTGACCACTGCAAATCCTTGTTTCTCAAATTACAAGGTATGATGAGGGATTATACAAACAAATCATAAATATCAAACTTGACTCTCGGTCCCGGTGTGAACACCGAGGGCAAACTCAGCACTGTCTGTTTTTGCAGCCACCTGAAGTGTCCTGTGGGTTATTTTACAGGGTTCTCATAAAACCTTTATCAAATATACCACTACAAAGTATTTTTTATTTGGTTTTTCTTTTTAGAGCTAATTTCCATCTTGTAGTTTTATTCCTCAGTGTTTTTGGAACATATTCTGAGTGACTTCAGAGCTAGTAATTCTAAAATTCTATTATCTAGAATATGGAAGGCTTGGTGTGATATCTGACAGTTGTGTCTCTACAAAGAAAACTATTTTTCATAATGATTTAAATAAAACTATGTAGCTCTTGCTTGACCTTTTTGCCGCTAGAGGTTTATCTTAACTTTTTTGCCAACTTTGTGCTCATCTATATAATGTTTGAGAGTGGAAGGAAGTAGCTTTTCTTTTTTCTCTCAATAGCCAAAGACACAATCCACAGAAATGTTGTATTTAAGTCTGCAGTGGTTTGGTTTGGGTTTTTCATATCTCCATTGAGTCGGGCCCCCCAGGTACCTTTTATCTCACTCCATAGGTGATATTTTGAATATTGTGACTGTAGCAAAGGGATTGCAGGTGGAGAAATAATACAGTGGGACTTCCAGAGGCAGTCAAGAATGGAAAAGGACTATAGAGCAAACCAACCATTTTGTTTGTTTTACGGGTTTGATTATGGTAGTAGCTTAAACTTAATCCATTTATTGCTAGAATGCAAGTGAATGCACTGAATTTGAAGAAATTATTAGACTTACCCCCACCAACCATCTTTTAAAGAGCAGTACATAATCTTAGTGCATTTTTCTTCATTTCCAGACTGGGTAAACATTTCTTTCAAATGGAATTTATTAGAAAAGGTTGTATTTGCACCATAGTAAATATCATAGTGTATCTATGTGGATATCAATAAACAAATATTTAACATTTTTATATCAATTCTTTTTATTGACTATGTCATTTTTAATTTATCAAAGACTTCTAAAAAGAGAAGGGGAAAATGTTAGCTAAAACAGGGAATGAGAAATATATGTTGACACTTATATTCATTAGGGAGATCTTAAGAATTTTCCATGATTCATTGCCAAGCAACAGGCATGCTTAACATAAAATAAATAAAATAAATTCCATTAGTTCTAGAACTGGGGGAGAAAAATACTATCCTTTGAATCTGAGACAGCAGGTCTGTGGATGATGGTTTAAAACAGGCTCAGCATATGGACATATTCAGTCACGTACCTGATATTTGGTTGTCAGAGCCCTTGGACTGTGCTGGAAGGAGACATATTTACCTCTCACATTTACAGATGGGTCAGGACTGAGGTCACAAACAACAGAGTGAAAGAAATCTCAGGCTTTGCCTGCTAGCGCTGTATCTTGGGATGCAGCTCTGTTCTGCAGGAGTTCAATTTCTAATGCTCCCTGACCCTTACTCCGTTATAAATAATCAGAAGTATTCATTACAGAATGGCAATAGCTTTGGAGGAGTGATGGAGTGTATATTATAAAAGGAAAAATACATCCAATTCTCATAACTCCTTGCAAATTGTATTAGAAAGCCTTCAGCTGAATATATTCATATCCTGCTTTAAGAAATGCTACAAATAATATGATGAGTTAAATTATCTTCAAATAATTCAGCTCATGTAGATGTGTGTGTACCACTGTGCAGAGGCTTATCATTTTCTGTTTTCAGAATGATACAGCACATTGAAATATTGAAAAAAGTACTTTAATTTAAGGTCAAGTATCACTCTTAAAGTCATGAAGTCATACAGATTGACTAGTGCTAACATGGTACTGCTTTGTTTTATTCCATTTCTGTGCCTTTTATTTTTCTCTATAAGCTTGAATCCTTAGCATTAAGAGCCTGGAAAATTCTATTTTTCTCAGCATTAATGTAAAAATTGTTCCTGACTCTGATTCCACAACTTGGTCACTTGCAAATGGGTACAGGGAAGAATGTGCTCTTGGTACTGTCATTCTCCTGTGTTCAGATTTAGTGAAGAGCACTCTAGAAAGAATCATGAGGTTCTTTTTTTTTGTAATAATGTTGGATTTTGAGGATGATTTTTTTTTTTATAATTTTCCATTTGTTCTTGTGAAACTTGTTATATTTTCTGGGTGTTTTTCTCTGCAGCCATAAATGATAGAAGTACTGGTAGTTCTGGAACTCTTCCTGCTGCTTTGTTTTCTGCTTTTCTCACCACAGAAAATGGAATCTTACAATTCATTTGCAAGCTGATGCTTCAATAAAGGAAATGAATTGTAGAAGACTAAGGAATGCAGAATTCAAAGGCTTATCCAGGCTATGTTATGGTCTATAAATTGCCATACTAGAGAAAGTTCTGATAGGAACACTAAGTTTTCTGTTCTGTGCAACACAAGAAAAGCAACTATTAAAGTTTTATAATTGATTTCATTTTTTAATCAATTTAATTTGATTAACTGTATTTATTAAATATAAGCTTTTGTTTTGTAGCTTGAGCATTTGCTTTTAGAAAAGACACCTTAGCAGATTTCTGCGGTAACATTTGCAAATGTTCAACGTGTGACTGGAAAGAAAAAAAAATCTTTCATTGTAGGCTTCAAGAACCTCTGAAACTCAAAAAGTTTAGCAAAGACTATTCTATGATTTTAAGCTAAAAGAGGGTAGATTTTGATTAGATATAAGGAAGAGGTTTTTTACAGTGAGGGTGGTAAAACACTGGCACAGGTTGCCCAGAGAGGTGGGGGGTGTCCCATTCCTGAAAGCCTTCAAGGTCAGGTTGGATGCGGCTCTGACAACCTGGTCTAGCTGAAAACGTCCCTGCCCATGGCAGGGCATTGGACTAGAGGGCCTTTGAAGGTCCCTTCTAACCCAAACTATTCTATGATTCTATGACAATGGAATCATAGAATCACAAAATTATTATGGTTGGAAAATCCTCCAGGACCATTGAGTCCAACCTTTGAGTGATCCCCACCTTGTCAACCAGACCATGGCACTAAATGCCATGTGCAATCATTCCTTGAACAGCTCCGGAGATGGTGACTCCACCACCTCTCTGGGCAGCCCATTCCAATGCCTGACCACCCTTTCAGTGAAGAAATTCTTCCTGATGTCCAAACTGAACCTCCCTTGGCACAGCTTGAGGCCATTTCCTCTGGTCCTGTCAGTCTTCGCAGTTAAGTTCCCATTCCATGCTTTAACTCTTAAATAATCAGGCATTTAATATTCTTACTATAAATATTCAGTTTAAATCATATATTTGGTTACTGGGAGCGACACTGCAGTTTGTTCACAGTGTTTTCTGAGGAGCACAATGTTTAATATAGCTCAGAGGGGAGTATTTGTTGTTTTGCAACTGTTCCTGTGATTTAGGGTTATATTTACTTTTATATTGGTTTGGTTCTTCAGTAAGGAGAGGCAGTTCTGATGTCTCCAGAAAAGAGAGCTAATCATGGCACTTACAGCAGTGGTTAGTGGAGGCTGCTGGGAGTAGGAAACCTGAGCACAGGTAAGGAGTGTCTGCAGCAAGTGCTGTGACACTCACAGGTTCATTTCTACTGTTCTTCCTACACAGGTATGCTTGTGTTTGCAAGGAAGTAAATGCAGATGGGAAATTCCACCTCATCAGTGATCCATACTGATTCCACACGTAGATTCTCTGTGCTCAGTGTTGTTCTCTTTTGAAAGAGGGAGAGTGAACTTTACAGAGGGTTCTTATGGCACATTAACAGTGTCCACAAGTGGAGCAAGTGCAGAGTCCCCTGCAAATTTACAGCCTTATTTACTGCATAATAAGTTCCCAAGGGAGATACAGGCTCAGGTGCAATGATCCGTAGACACTCAGAAGAAATTGGAGACAAGCAGACTCACCAACATTCTTCAAGTGATTACTCATGAAACCTGGAAAAATACCATTTTAAACTCTGACAGCCTAGTTTTATTCACACTGTGCACTATTTTAACTTCATTTTACCCTAGAAATCTTCCCATCTTGCCCTGGTAATTTATGTGATGTTCCTTTGCAGGAACAAAAATCTATCTTACACTTAACTCTTTTTGATAATTAATTCTCTCCCATCTGCTTACAGCTGGTATGGTAGAAATGTGCCTGAGATTCCTTATTTGCTCATGCCTCGGAGTCATCTTTTAATATAAATAGTTGTGAATCTCCCAGTAATTTTGAAGTAAGCCTTTCTCAGATTCTGACCAGCATAACCAAGTCGTATTCCTTCATGCAATTTTTAGTATGTTGTTAGGGGAATGCAACCTGATCTTTTTATGCTATTTAATAGGAAAGTATAAACTTTACTTCATATGTGATCCATCCTGTGCTTGAAATAAATTTTTAAGAGCAGTGTGATCAGGTTCACATAAATAGAAACATCATATCTCCAAGTTTGGCTGTTTTCTTCTCTCTGACAAACCTCTCAACATTTAAAGTACATTCTTTTTGCAACCAGGCAATAATTTTCCTAATAAATAATTTCAGAGTGTTGCTGCTCTACCAGCTTAGGTTATTTAACACCAAATAAGGTACTCTGTGTTTCCCCTTGCCCTGCATAACACGTTCTGCATTTGTGTAGGGTGTCTTTTTAAAAAAACATTTCTTAAAAGAATTATCTTTTGACCTAGTTTTGAGGGTAAATATATCCAACTTGCCTTGCATATCTTATTTATTGTAAAAGCCTGCAACAACCCAGGAGAGAATTCCTCCAAAACAAAATAATACATTAACAAAGTAGCTGGCCACAAACTAGGCTGTTCTTAAGACCTCAGCAAATGAGTTCTGTTGACTTTGGATTCCTTGCAGCTTTCGTGACGTGTGATAATCTGCAGTGTTGGTTTGCTTCTTATGCAGTGAAATAAGCAACAGACTTACAGTGGAAAGAGAGCTCTAAATATGTCTTTAATGAATAAAATGTGTGCAATGCAAGATGTGGGGGCACGTGGTTGTCTGGAAAGATACATTTGGCCTTTGAAATTAGAGCTTCCAGACACAAAAGTTTTACTTGGATTTTGCAGAAGACAAATAAGGTGATTCTTTGCAATTTGGCTGAGTTTAAGGAGGTTTAATTTACAATTTGGCTCTCATTCTAAGGTATCTCATTACTTTTAATTACTCTTAGCTGATGACAGACAAGGGCTGATAGGTATTTTTATGTTTTAAATGTTTGATACTTTTTAATATATTAAAGATTCCTTTTAAATTATCCTCACCAAATGCAGTATGGAAAACTCTTGGACGTCCTACTTTTCAATTAATAATACAAACTGAAACATGCATTAATTATTCATGTGCTGTCAACTACTCTGATGAGTTGTTCATTTGCCAGAGTAACTCATACTTTTCTATTATGGTTAAGACCTGCCAAAAAAATGACCTGAGGTGTTCAAATACCTTATATTAAATAAAAATTCTAAAATTGTTTTAAAAACATGGGAAATTTGGCTCTGTCAAGTGAAATCAAAATACTAATTATTGATAAAATCACATATTTTGTTGTTCCACTTTCAAATTTTTTTTTTATCAAAAGGAATAATGAAGATACATTTTAAAATTATTTTGGGTAAAGGTTTTTTAATTTAAATGTCAAAGTAATCAATCTTTTCAGGGTATTTTGTTTTTCACAAACAGCTGCATGCAATCAATGGAATGGCTGTTATTTTTTATAATTTGTGTAAATATATAAATCCTGCTAAAAAATACAAAAGCTCTTCTAAAATCGGTGGAAAAGAACAAGGATGATTTTTCTTTAGATCACACTATTTTCAGACAGACCACACCACAGAGCTCTCAACCCAGTGCCTGGCAATGTACACACTATTCAATGGGACTACAGGAAAAAGTATAAATTAATCCACATTTCCAGTTGCTTTAACTTGTTCTGCTCACTCTTGAGGGGGGCATCTGGTCAGTTCATACTGTGGCATATATAAATCTGGCCTAAAGTCACCTTTGGTTACTCTTAAAGTGCAAAACTGAATTGAATATTTTTTATTTCATTGTCCTCCATATACAAATGAAATAATCCTCGTGAATTTTGGCATATTTTGCTGTAAATACATGTATTTTTCAGGCATGACTACCTAAAATGCACCTTATGAAACTTTCTCACTTGCAAGGATCTGGCTGAGCAGAACTGACAACCTGATACCAGCTCATGAGATTTGGGGATCTTACTTCAAGGACTTATGGTTCAGTAGCTGCTGTTTGCCCTGAAATGTGTGGGGAAATATGCTCAGCTTCTTTCAGGAGTTTCTGTGGTTACTGTTTTAGGTCCAGTAATAACAAGTAGTAAAATATCATCATAATTTCCTGAATTTGCTGCTCCATGTCCTGTCCACTGCTAACAAGGACTGAGAAATCTCTGATCTTTGTACAGTGTCAATTTTAAGTATACTTTTCTACAATTTCTATCTTTAATTTGTATCTTTAGGAAGAAAAATACGCAGATTTCAGAGTCACTGAGCTAGTGGATTTTAAGACGTTAGAAATTTTTGTACTGTCATGTTGGTGTGTTGTTTTTTTTTTTCTTGTGATAGTGCAGTGGTTAGTTTGTTCAAAGAAATACTTCTTCAAAACAAGGCTCAATCAGTTTTCTTCTTGACCTATTTCCCTACATGATCCAAGTACTTCATCAACATTGTGAGTTTATCAACACAAAGCTTTTTTTGTGAGTTGTGATCCATTTTAAAACTGGAAACACAGGCAGGAGACAATTTAGTAAAAAATTTTTGTCATCCAAAAACAATGTGTTGGAGGGGGAATTGTCCTTACTGCAGTCCCATTCTGTAATCATCAGACTGTTCATACTGCTCTGGCTGGTTTTGACTGAACCAATCTGTAATTATTATGGGAACAAACAATTGAAATAATCTGATAATAGGCAGTTTCCACTTCGTTTCACATTCCTTCTTTTCCTTTGATTCATGTTTCTTCTTTAAACAAAAACTCTTTTAGTTACTCATAGCTACTTCTTTCTACTTATTTTTCTTTTACCAGCTCATGTTTGTTACTGGTACTCCAGCCACAAACAGACGTGTGAGCTTTTGGGATTAACTGCAAATATTATTGCCTAGTTCCAGGCTCTGATTTAATTGTCTTGTTTTCATCTGAATAATGGCGTATGTGGCTTCAGAAATTAGTACATCTTCTTTTGTTTATTTAAAGGTAGACTGGACAATTTAACAAACCGAGGATTTGGGAAAAAACCTCCTTTTTGGTAGGCAAGAAGTGAATGTCATAGTGATCATGTTTTAGAAGCACTTTGCAGTACATAGAATAAATTCTAAAACAAAGCACATGGACAAAAACTGAAAAAACTCCCTTCTCTAATAGTTTATATTTTTTGTTTTGTGATTCATTGTTGAATAATAGTTTATATAAACAAACTACATAAATTTCAATGTTCTATTTGTGAGATAAAAAACTTAATGGGACCAAAACACTCATTTTCTATTTTTTTCCTTGTTTGTTTAATAAATGTAGATTAAAACGTAGTTGCAAAAAATAGGTTTTTTTTTTTAAACCATAGCAAAGAATAATCAGAAAACTGTGATAAACTATAAAAAATTACAATGCTATTAGTTAAGTCTTATAATTAGCATTGTAGGTTTCTTGGGAAAACACACCTGGTGGGTATGACCTTGTACTTCATTAATTTATATTACCAGGTCCCAATTTCTTTTTAAGTCAGTGCAGAGGCAGACTAAGGAGGACAACTAAAGAGGACTTTGATATGGCTGCATATTCAGTCATGGAGCAGGAAAAGGGTGGATTAAGGGTCTTGTTTACACACTACCTGCTCTCCTTGGTAATTTTCCTGAGATGTAAATTGTCATAGAGTCCATAAATAATTCCCATGTAAGGAAATCTCTAAAAGTACATATTTTACATTCCTGCTGGTGCTGATCCAGTCCACTACATTGAGTCAACCTCCCTCAGGTTTCAAGTGCCATTCTCATTAAAACCTAGAATTTGGATAAAGTGCCAATAAGTTCATGTTTCTCAGAGAGCACATGGAAAATCTAATCCTCCTCCTTTTCTTCTTACCCTTTAGGTGGCAGCATAGCAGACACAAAACTTTATTCTACAGAGGGATTATTCCACCTTTATTTGTGCAATAGTGTAGGCAGCCAACAGAACTTTTCTACATGGAAAGTCAGCTTCAAATGTTATCTGAGTGACAATTCTTTCTGGAACTAGCAAAGCAAAAGTTGTTGGTAATTATAATGAGCCTATTAAGCCTAGTCATGAGTTTAGTTCCATCAGGAAAAGTTTTAGATTATTTTCTCATCTCTTCTATTCCTTTGAGAATAATTAGCAGCCTGAAAATCTGCTTACCTTAAAAGAGGAATAATAATTATTTTCTAATCCCAATGCAGTGTGTGATTTAAATCAAAGGCATTACACCTTAGAGTGGTTTTTTTTGCTTTTTTAAAATTATTATTATTTTCTTTTTATTAAATTAGAATTAGGATACCCATAAGTGTAAAATGGATTATATAGTCCATTAAGTTGTTTTGGGCTGCTTTTCACGAGCACAGTGCCACTGAGCTGGCTTGGCTCTCTCACGCCTAATAAGGCTACAAAAAGTTCCAGAGGCTTCCAGGTATGACAGATTTGCAACTGCAATTACAAGGATAAGCCCTCAGCAAGATAACTGTTCAGGTATGTGCTTAACACGGCATTACATCGTAATAACCAGTCGTAGCCTTGCCCTTTTCATTGTCATTGGGGCCGAAGTTACAGGAGCAAACACCAAGGACACTTCCAGGACTCTGAGCCCAAAATGAATAATCTGCTACATTAACAACAGCATTCTGTATTTGCTGAAGATACAGAGATACCTTGTAATGTTTATGGCTGGGAATGTCCGCTGTCTAATGCTTCAGCTGCTCCTGCACAGTAAAATCAATAATAGTCTTAGACAGTTTTATAGTTTTAAATATTTCAGGTACCCATGGTGGCGCAGGAGCTGTTTTTTCCTGAGGAAAGGTGGTGTTCATTTGGGGTCTTAAAAGCTAGATATACTACAAGTTCTTATTTCCCTTAGAAGGAAAAAGAAAAAAGATAAACATGCAGAAAAAAATTATGGCACTGTGTTCCCATGACTAAAAACTGAAACAAAATGGCAAATTTCTGGATTTGTTTTTGCTAGTTTTTAAGTCACTTATAGGAATAGTGACAGCTCTTGGTGACTTGGAGCACAGTGATTTCTGTGTTTTTCCGTAAGGGTTTGGGTTGGTTTGAATATTTCTTTGTGACTGAGCTTTTCTGGTGTCTTCTCCACAAAAACCCGATCTAATCTAAATCACAGACAGGAAGACCATGATCATTTCAAGATACGAAAGTTCTTATGGCAATTTCTGCTATTGCTTACCCAAGATTTTGGGGCAATGTTGGTTACAGGGTTGGTGTGCACATTGAAAATACCAGAAACAGGACAGCTTGGTCCCCAAATTATGCCTCTCATCTTTGTGTCATTTAAGTCTTACTTAATTTTGATGGAATCACAAGAAAACACTATTATTTTTCTGGAGCACTAATCAGAGCTTAGTTTCTTACATTCTCTGGCAGGAATTTGCTGTTTACTCTGGCATTGATAATTACAAGTTACAGTTTGAAGGACACTGTGTGTGTACTAAAATCAAACGCCCTATTACAACAATGACCGTGTTTTCATGTAGAACATAAAAGGACTGGTACCACCCCGCTGATATCTAAAGGAAATGTCAATTTCTTGCTCTAAGTGCACCAAAAATAAAAGATATTTTGGAATGAAAACTAAAAGAGCTAGGACTGTGTGACATAGATTAGGAAAATAAAGCAGAATTTTTAACTCATTTACACACATAGCAATCAGCATTAATTGTGCAAAAAGGTACTGAAAATATTCCACTGATTTTTAACACTTTACTTCTTCAAAAGAACTAAATATCAATGCTGTGAATAGTAAATATAATTTTTGTGATAATACTAGAATAATGTTTCTTGTCATGGTTTAATGCCTCGTTTCTGCTTCACTAGGGAAGCTGCTTAATATGTGCAGAACAGCAGCAAAATTGTTAATAGAAGAGAAGCAGCTCGCAGTGTGATGCTTAAACAAGTGCTATTGATAGAACAAACAGCAATCCAGCCTTGTAAAGCACCACCTTCTCACTGAAGCAGCTTGCTGGGTTTATGTAAATCTTCACAGAGAAGCAGACCATGAAATATGTTCTCTATAGAATAGTTTTGCAGAGGATGAAGTATGTGCTTGCTGAGGAATGGATGTCTGAGGCTGCAGTGGAGATGCTGCTGCAGCCCCGGGTAGACTATTTGTGAGAACTTTAAAAAAGACCATTTTGTGTCACCCAGGCTGCTTTACCTAACTGGTTTCTAAGTGCTGTGTGTGTGTGAGAGTATGTAGCAGTTTTAGGTCTTAGTGTGTTGCAAAGTCAGACAATAAAAACATTCCTTTAGTGTATTATAGGTACAGTGTTGTTTTGTATTCACTAACTTGTGTATCATATTAATGTCCTTGTTATTTTAACATCTGTACACAACTCAGAGAGATCAGAGGTTATATTATGGCAGTTTGTCTCCTGCAAAAGTTACAAAGCAAAAATGATTACATACTGAAAAACCAGTTGTATCTAATTGCAAGAATAGTGTACTCTCAAAATCAATATCCTTGAAAGAAAAAAGAATTAAAAGCAATAATAAAATCTATTAGAAGTTAAATTGCTATGATATATTAGAGTATGTTGCTAAAATGGCTTCCTATCTTTTCAATGGTGCATTGAAAAGTAAGGCAGGATGGATGGGTGAGTCGTAATATCCATTATTAAGAAATGGTTAGGGCCCACCAATATCCTAGGGTCATTAGGCAGCTTAATGGGAAATAATTCTGGTTCCAGAAAAGCACTGTCTTGCCCCATACCTTCTCATAACTGGGTGGAGTATCTGTAGCAATGCCTGCTTGTAGCCCAATGTGAGCACAGCGTAACCGAAGTTGTGTCTCATCCTCCTTAATAGATCATGTGCAATGATTTCCTGAAGGAAGTAAAATAGAAATAAGTCTTTCAAGATAGAAGTGGAATGGCTGCCATGCCTGTAGAAATGCAAAAGTGAAGTATGTGATGAGAAAGCCAAGCTTGATAGAATGACAGACATCTGTTCTGGCAAACTTAAAACCTGCCTGAGTGTAACCATGTTGTTCTGGACCTTTTAAGAGTTTCAGTGGGAAATACATTTTTCTAAGCATATGACAGGAATATACACTGATCACAATTGTCCTTTATTATAATAATATTTTATTACCAATACTGAAGTAATTTTTCTTTTTGTTTAGCAAACTGTGTGATGTTATTTAAGGATTTCTTGATTGCTGGGTTTCTATTTTAACAACATGGTGATAGTGCTGCCTAATTCTTCTCATGCATAAACTTAGACTGCAGTGTTGTATTAGCACACCATGAACCACCAGAGCAGACTGAATACTTCCCAACTATGAATTCAGCTAGAAAGATGATTTACATCATTTATAACAGTGGATAAATAACAGGTTGTGATTTTATTTTTCATTATTTCTTTAATTAAACATGAAGCCCAGACCATGTCTAATTATATCAGTGAAACCGTGTATTTCTCAGTATGTTACAATTCTGTTAAATCAGTACATTCCAGACTAAAGCTTTCCTGTAGCATCTTTCAGACAACCTTTGTTTTAAAGTACAGTAAGTGCCAAGAACTGCTGAGTCTTAACTGCCTCAGACTGCTCATCAAACACTTGTGAGCACCTTCAGTCTTAATTTCTGTCACCTTAATTCCTTTAACTCTTGTTCATCACATACTTCTCAAAAGACTCTATGAAAGTAGATTCATTATTATTATTAGTGAAGAGTCAGATACCCAGTGATGAATGTTACAAAGTGGTAGTAAAGAGATGACTAATTCTCCCATCAAGAGGTGAACAGATCTGTCCTGGTAGCTGAGTTTGAAGCGTGCAGTAAAAATTAAACAAGTCACACACTGACAAACTCACACCAACAAAACGTATTATGTGCTAAATAAAAAGTCCGCTTCCAAGACTTTATTATCAAAAACTGTATCAAACTGCACACATACAGGTTGCAAACACAAGCCTCTTTCAGGCATGTTGTCTCCTCGAGTCCTTGATTTTTTCAACTGTAACAGGATTCTGTCTGAAATTAGTGTGAGGGAATGTATGCACACAGGATTCCTAATGTTTGGTCAAAGCTTACATTTTTTCTACAGCCTGTCAGAAACTCTACACACCATAATTCACAATTTTAAAGTATTTATTTAAAACTTGCAAGAAATGAGCAGAGTAAGAAGTAACAACAGTAGCAATTAAAATCCATTCTGCCAACAGTATACACTGGTGTGTTTACAACTCAAGTGCTTCCTCTCTCAGATTTTTTTTGGCTGCTGACATCTGTATAGTTAAACAAAGCTTGAAGACTATCTTAGAAATAAACACCTGGAAAACCCCCCAACAACATCCCACTCTCCCAACTTTAGGTACAAGCATGTAAGAAATGACACTATGTGGGCAGGAATGACAAAACCTACTTAGTGCTTCTTTTGTCTTAGCAATCACCTTGGATTGAGGCTGTTTTCTTTTTACACCACAATAAATAAAACTGCATTTAAATAAGAAAGCAAAAATGAGATGAGAATGCATAAGAGAGTAAATTGTGTATGACCCAACCAATGAACAGTGCAGACAGTACATGCTCTGAATAAAAGTCGAGGTAGTTAGCTCCCTGTGAAAACTAATGTGGTGCTTAGGAATAACTCTTGGGAATGAACAATGGCAGATAAATGGTTGTTTCTGCCATTGCAGTTGAGATTTGGAAAAGAAAGACAAATCGCAGACAGGATTTCTAAAAACCTTGATGGAATTATCCTCATGTTTCTTTTAATATTCCTTGAGGTAATCATCGCATAACTCATTTTTAAATGAGCAAAAATCTCTGCTCTTTCTAGAAATCGTTTCAGTGTGAGATTCAGAAACCAAAGATTTACAAGAACTATTTCTTTCTTTTCTTTCTTTACTGAATTAGAACTGAGTACTTCTCTCCTTCTGCATACCATGGTATCAAAAAGTTTGAGTGTGCTGAGGTGTGAGGAGCATTAGAGTGATATAATTTGCAGGATCGACGTAGATCTGTAATTTGCATTCCTGGCTGAGCAGTTCAGAACTAGGAACATGAAATAAGAACAAATTCAACTCATGTCTGTCTGTTTTATACCTAAATGGAAAGGACTGAAAGAAAGAATTAAGATTTAGTTATCCTATAAAAATTTTCACTTACCATATTGCTCCTAACCCAGCTTCTTGTTGAATTACTGACCTGCAGGTTAGGGGTTGTTTTCTGGTGTTCACATAGTGGAATCTCAGTTCCTTGCATTGTTCTGTGTACA
>JAYRBT010000156.1:3818930-3842237 GCA_036023395.1 Myiotriccus ornatus
GAATGCAAATTCAAAACACTTTTCTTTTTTTTGGAGTGTTTCCATATATCTAGTGCATATGGAAAATACCTTCCTGATAAAGTCAGGATCAGTCACTTCAGAAAGCACTGAACTCAAAGAGGCTGTTTGTTGTCTATTGAAGACTTTCAGAGAGACTCTTGTTATTGCCTTCAGTGGAAGATAAAAGGCTCTTACTACAAATATGTTATTTAATGAGTTGACTTTTCCAATTTTTAAATAAGTTCACTTTAAAATATTTTAAGAAGTGTCAAAGAATTCACATTGGATAGTATGAAAGAGGTGGGATGAGTACATGAAAGAGAATGTGTTTGCACACAAAGAATGAGTGTCAGTTCAAAGCTACCTATGACCTTCCTGTTTAATGAACACAAAGCAGGCATAGCTCTGGTTTATAATTGCAGTTAGACCAGCAGCACTCTGGATTAATGTTATTCTCTATTCTCTGAATGCCCTGATTATGGTGAAAAAGGAGCAAACACTCTGCCAAAATAGTGTGCTGAGATGAGGAAGGATAATAGTTGTTCAAAATTGCAGAACAAAATGTGTGTGCCTACAAGATGCCAAACAGAGCAGAAAGAACATCAAACATGATGGTGAACTAAAGAAAAGCTTTACATTCTGAGTCTTTTTACAACTCTTAATCCAGGGTAATCTACCTCTCCTGTTTTCTACAAATTAATTTTTGAGTAAGAACTACTAATTTTCAGGCATTCTCCCATTTTTTGAGGGAACAACTGGGTGCATGGTAAGAACAGCAGCTTTGAAAGTTTTTCCTTTAATTAGCCTAGCAATAGTAACATTATTATTCAGCTGAATTACATGTTCTTATATATCTTTTTAGGCTTATGTATCATAAACATATACAGACAGTGTTTTTAGTTGAAAACTGAAGAAACTGAAACTGTTTAGATACCTGAGGTCACACAAGATACCAATTTTAGATTTAGAAACAGCAAATGCCTCTCCTGATTCCTGTGCCTTACCTGCTTTCTACATCATTACAGTGTTTTATACCCTTTCTTCCTAATAGTTGTCAGTAACTTTTGTCCTTGCACAGGATAAAAGTGAGAACTCCATTCTGGAAGAACTTCTTTAAAGCATATTTGGCACAACCTCCTATAGGAAAGATTAATGTAGCAAAGGCTTTATATTAAAAAATATTTTTTTTTTTATCAGTCTAACACTAGTACTAAATAAACAGCTCATCTTTGTCAACTCACATACCCATAATTAGTAAGATTTGGCCATTAGGCAGATAAAACACACTTTGTAATTATTTTGTTGGTGAAAAGCCTCCTAATTACTGTGCAGTGGTTCTGGGCATTCAGGGCACTGCTCTGTTACTGGTGTTATTCAGTAAGCAAGATTTAATTTATCTATTGTATCATCATGAATTCTTGTTGTTTTCTCTGGAATATTTTGTCACACAGCAAATATTCCAGCAATTCTCTCATGTGAATATATTTTTTCTCTATTTCTCAGTTTTGATAAAGAATTGTAAGAAATTTTCACTGGAAGCAATATCCTTAAAAGCCTTATTACAGCTGTCAGGCAATTGTTCTTTTTGCCAATCATATGAGATAAACTGGCCATGACATTGGCTTCAGACTTATTTCTGGCATTTTATTAAGAATACCTGAGTTATGTCCTTAGATTTTAATAGAACTCCTTTTTCATCATCCATTTGCTGAATAACCTCAATAAACAGTCAGCCTTCATTCAGCAGGACTGCTGGAAAATTTATTTGATCTTAATTGTATGTTACAGGATTTCACATTTTCTCTTGTGTTTTATGCTCTTTGGCCTTTAAAGCAGCACTGTATTCACAATATATATTGGGTTTGTGAAGTATTTCACAAGTTTTTGCTGCTTTTAGGGTGCTATTATTTCAAAGATGAAATATCTGTAATCATGATGTTTATATAAGTTTCCATTTACTCTGACCCACTTTTTAATACAATTGCTTAAAAAAGGTTTTTCTGCACAAGGAATTTCTGTTTCTAAAGGATTTGAAAACTTTCCAAAGCTGGTAGATTTGCGGTCTCTGTTATTCTGGATATTGTGATCATCCCAAATGATGTCATCATGAAGAGCTTGTGTCTGGAAACCAGACTTACAGTTCTGATGCATTATTGATAAGCTTAATGAAACTGAATGAGGTTTTAAGTTTTAGGATCTTGTTGCTTGTTTACACATGTGTACACAGGAAAATTAATGCAAATGAGTTCTAAAATTATCTTAATTCATTTTATCGTTAGTTTAGGAGCAAAATAAGATAAACTAAATTAAGATCATTTTAATTTTAAATAAGAATAGCTACACGAGGACTTAGGATAATGTAATTAATCCACTTCAAAGTTCATATATTTTACTTAATTCCAATTAACCTTCTTGAGTATCATCATGTTGGTAAATTCCTGCAAGCAGCCATTCTCTAATGTAGTTGTGTAGAGAACCAGTAGTGCTTCTGGCATCTCTCTTCAGAATTAGAGCAGAGAACAACTTTTTTGAAGATGGTTTTTACTTCTGGGATATGTAACTCTGATTTGTCTGACTAGACACGCTTTCTGAGGAATATTACAGGATTTCTTTACGTTTCTAAGGAAAAAGAAAATGCCCCAAATGCTGCAATTTTTCCATAACAGAACGTAAAGGGAAAAAAGACTGTAAGCATTATCCCAGAGATCAAGGATCTCGCTTTTTCAAATAGCGAGGAGCTGTCTCATCTATTTGTAGTCAACTCTGTCAGTTGAGTGAGGCCATTACCTTTGGGGTCTCTTACCCCTCCTGACTCACCCTGGATCCTCATTGCAAAGAGAGTGGGTTCTAATTGAAAGGAAGCAGGGCCTGTGCTGCAAGTTGTTCACATCACTTCCAGTGCAGGTGTGAGGTTTTGAGATGGGTACTCTGTGATGCAAAACCCAGGTAAATCTGCAATACTAACATAATCTGAATGAGTAGAGGCTTTGCAAAACACATAAGGAAACTCATACAGAATTCCGGCTTCCAGCTCAGATTTTGGTTTGGAATTGTGTTTTGTTGTGGTTTTTTTTCCAATAAGTTTACTCTCTTCACATGGTTTCACTTCCCCAGAGCGATATTGCAAACAGCTTCTCTGTCCCTTCCTTGCTCTAACTTACTGACATTTACTCTTCAATCAGCTCTTCCCATTAGCAGCAGCAGATTTCCACATGGTTCTTTGTTTTTCACCGTGCAATATCCTACTCTTAATCTGGATGCTTCAGCTTACAGGCTAATGACCAATTTCCTTTGAGCTGTGTATTTCCTAGTTCTCATTTTCATTTAATCTACAGCCCTACTACAAAACTTCCCTACACCAAAATAGCTTTTCTTTTACTATTTTATTGAGCACTCCCCTTCCTTTGAGGCATTCTGTTGTTTCTCTCTTTCCACAGATGTCTTATTCAATACTGCCATCAACTTTTTCCTGCATGTAGCGCCCGACATATTTTGGACTTGTTTTAAAATTCTCTCAAATCTGTGCTTCCTTCTTATTCTTCCCTTGCTTCCATTTATTTTTATATCACTGCATAATATCTTGTCGCTTTCTTCTGGGAAAAAAAAACTGACAAAATGAGGTGTTTATCTGTGCCTTCCTGTTGGTTTGACATTCTTTTCTCCATCACAAACGTCCTTCATTACAAAGAAGCAAAAGTTTCTTATCTACTTCCCAGTCTACCTGTTCTGCTTCTCCTATCACATTTCCTTATATGCCTTGCAATGTTTTTTTCTTTCCTTTCATTTCCCTTGACAATAAAAACATGATTAAGCCTTAAGCCTCTCAACCTTTAAATTCACCAAACACCTGAAAACACCACTTCTGCTCTTTGTTTTCTGTTGGTTTATGCAGTGTTCTAATTAAGGTTGCCTGGAGTTCTTTCCCTTTCAATCTTGCCCCAGTCCATCTTCTCAGCTTAGCTAAAAGTACTGCTACCAATCTTATAATCACACATTTTTAGTTTAAAGTCATTCTTATCTCACCTGAATTATCAGACACTTTTACCAGTCAGCCATGCTTTTTTTTTTTTTGAGATCTTGTAATTTCTTGTGTCATCTTATTTCATCCTATTGTGAACCTAACCTGCATCTGTGTTCCATTTGCTTGTGTTTTTGTTCTTTATGAGCAGAAAAATTTTTATTTCACAGTTTAGGGCTTCTTTTTTTTTAATAATATAAATAGTAAAATTTTACTGCTTCACCCATAGAAGCCCATAAAGTTTAAGTAAGAAAAGAAGTTTGAGAATATCAACCAAAGTAAATTCTAGAACTAAACTGTTTAGAATTAAGCATGGTACTAACATTAATAATTTTAGGACATTATCTAACAGTGGAAAGCTAAGTAACATTTCCAAGTAGTAGGTAGCCTTTATAATACTGTAAATTAGGGCTGGGTATAGGGTAATAATCACACTTACCTGGAGGCACTGTGAGTATTTCATCCTGTACTTACAGTGCTACATTATCTTTTTATTATACTAGTGATGTTTCATCACATAAGCAAAAATGGGAGAGGAAAATAATACACAATAATTCATCTTGCACTGTATTCTACTGGAAGTCATTCCAAGTAATTATGTTGCATTTTTCATTGACTTTGTAAAAAAAAAACCTAAACATTCACCTGTGTCAAAGTCCATATTCAGAAATCCAAGATACTTAAAACTGTGTGAAGTCTGGATATTTTCATCAATACCTTTGAGAATTGTTCACTGAAATGCAATGTACATCTTTGAAAAGCTCCCATGGAATATCATACAATCTGTGCACAACAGCATCTCACTGGGTAAACAAAGTGTTTCTACATCTCTCCATGACAGGAGAGGAATGAAATGGCTTGTAAAACATCAGCTTCTGCTGCTGAGTAGATTAAATTGTTTTAATGAGAGCAACACACTGCATTTCTATGGTTTTCAGTGGAATAGCATTAGAATGGAACTGCAATTTGTGGCTAATCAATGACAAAACCTGATGGCATTAGAGTCAATGTATCTTATTTTGTACAGATACACGTGAAACTGTTAGGGGACCAGGGTCTTCAAAACATTTAGGTTTAGGATAAGATTTTGAAAATAGTATTTTCTAACCTTACAACTGGAAATTTGACCTAGTCTTTAAAATTTTTAATTAAAATCACCATAGTGAGTAGAAGAAGCGGTTGCATAAGAATTTTATAAGCAGAATGACCCAAAATTTACATCAAGAAAGACTATTTTTGCACATGAAATTAGTGCAAGAACATTTTTTAAATGAATACTGTTTACAGAAAAGAAAAAGGATACTGTATCATTATGCCATTGCATATTCCAAGTATGCTGGGTTTTGTTTGGACTTTTACACATGATTTGACCTTTGAGTACAGTAAACTTTGTTCTGGAACATCGAGAAAAAGTGTTCTGAGGATAGTCTGTAATAAATGAGAGTATAACTTAGAAGTAAATTCAGGGCTCATCTGAGATTCTCTGCAGTGGGAATTAGCATATGAAACTTTTTATATAAAGTTAGAAAAGAAAAACAGCTATGTAATGCATATTCATAAAGCTATATCCATAAAGCTTACTCCAAAGTGTAGGATTATTGCATTACAGTGTTCAACTTTTCAAAGAAAATGCCCTTAAACATAAAATAATAATATCTGCATTCTTGATTATTGTCCATGTATGATTCAATAATAGCTTGCTCGAAGTCTAAGATTAAACTCATGAATCTGTAACCTCAAATACTGTCTTTTCCATGTGACCTCAGGTAGAAAATAGTCAATAATTTACTTTTTGTTTAAAAATAGAAACTAACCAATTGTCTTTTTTTCACAACTGATACTGAATTAGAAGTGATAACAGAAAATCCCTTCCCCCAGAAAAAAACAAATCACTGTAATCTACAACAATAACAGAAACAACAAAGAAAAAACTTTTATTATAAGTGCAATCACACTAAGCAGACTTTTTTCACATCTTGTTTCTTCCAAACTTTATTAAGGAATATCATTTTACTGTTTTTCTTCCAAGAAAATTGCTGCTATGGCATAAAATGCAGAAGGAAATCATATACAGGGACTCTTGGTCTGGGAAGGGAGCACTGAGCAACAAGCCATGAGATGTGAGGGGTAAAGTGATTCCCCCAACAAGGCACTTCCTGGTCCAACCTGTCCCCCAGCTGTAGGCAGAGGTTAAAGTCAGTTTTGGATTGTAGGACAAAAGTTGTCTGTGCAAGGTGGGGTAGGGACTTTTTTGATAAAATTCTACTTGTATCTCTATCTGTTATACATAACCCAAACTGCTGCTGAAATGGCTTTTTAAAATAGCAGTTGGCTACATACATGAAAATAGAGCATACAGAGCTAGAACTTCAATAAAAAAGTCATATTTTGATAAAACATGTAGCTAAGAATGGTAGTTTACTGTACTGCAAGGGCAGACACTGGGAAAGGTGATAGTACTGGAGATCCCAAACTTCTAAGTGCAGATCACAAATGCAGACTGGAACTGGTTTTGGGGTGTAACAGAGAACATGTATGCATGACAAATATTTCAAATGTCTTATGGTGAAAAGGGTGTTTTGAAAAAACAGTGTTCAGCCTTTATGAAGCACGCAGAGAAAGAACAGAAAGAAACACCAGGCTCCAACTCTGCCTCTGCTGTTAAGGATGATCTATCTGCTTATCTGCAGTGGTGGTGTGGGATTTGCCATTCCACAGATTGCTGCTTCAGATTCAGTAATCCTTTGGAAAGTACCTTGGTAAAGTACCTTTCAGTTTGTGAGTCTTTTGTGTGAAAATTTGCACTGTGAGCCAAAGCATCGGCTCAGTAACTTCAGATCCCACAGTGACCTTCCTGGGGTCAACGAGCTCCGTGGGAAATGCTTTGCATAAGCTGGTTGTTTGCAATGTGATTCCAGATCTTTCCATCATGCTGCAGCATAAAAACCCAAGCAGAGCTAGATCATCTGCTGATGTAAATTGCTGTGTCTGAAGTCTGTGTCAGCTCAGGATCTGCTCCCCGGGTTTTACGCAGAGATTTACACATAGCCAGAAGGTTTGCTTTACAACAGCAGCTCAGGCTTTATTTTATGCTGCTACTTGCAAGAATATGTAAATTGTACAGGCACCAGACTTTTTTCTTCTTGCCTCCAGATGTACTATTTCAATTTTGATATTGCCAGTTTGTCTAAGCAAGGTTGGATTAGGTCAATACTTCATGCTATTCCTGAAGCATCCTAGTTTTTCTTAAAGTCTTTTCATTGAATAAATGGCACTTTAAGTCAATACTGAGCAAATCACTGTGTTCAGAGGCAGTATTGCAGACAATGTGTCAAACAGGTGTCTCTTTAATTTGAAACTTTTTATGGGTAAGAATCAGCCAAAAAATAAAAGCATTGGAAAAATGTGACCAAGGGAAATTTGTTCCCGAACTATATAAATATTCAAAAACCTACTGTGCCTTGACATATATTCCAAATTCAGTACTTACTTACCAAAAAACCCAACACTAATTATGGCTGTTAATTAATAAGTCTACCACACATCTGGAATGGGAGAAGGGAGGTAAAAAAGGCAAAGTATAGAAAGAAAATTCAGACAGGGAAGGATTTAAATGAGTTTTTAGAATGACGAGGATATTACTAAGTGACAGAGTTACTATCTAGCATGTACACACGCAGATCTATCTATATGGAGAACTAGCATCTTCTCTGAAATAGAAACCTTTGTCATATCATAAATAAGTTTAGTTTTGTAGCAACTCCTAAAATGAATATTCAACATCTCTAGCAGAACCTGTTAAATAGTTGTTCTTTGCTGTTCAACACTGCCCTTGACTTTTTAAGCAGGTTCAGCCATTTGCAGAACAATAAGCACTGTTGGGTTGGATTTTGCAAATTAAGGATGCCATGCAGTTCCTGTTACAGCATCAGGCTTTAGCAGGTAGACCAAGGAGGCTGATGGCCTTACTGTCATAGGCTAAGCCTAATGTTTGGTGCAGGTCAGAGGGAGGTCGGCTCTGACCAGCACAGAAGTATGAACCCCCTGTTTTCTTGCATTTCTCATTGTCCATGCCATTTGGCTAAAAGATAACACAATTAGAGTTAATACAGAGCATCTGAAGGAGCAAAAGAAGTAGTAGTAGTAATTCCAACCATGGGATTAAAAGAGAACAGCTCTTGGAAGAGTGTATAAACTCTACTGTTGTGAATAGGAGGAATCTCAAATTTAAAACAAAGATATGTGTACTCTCAGTCTGTGATGAGCAAGAGGTCACTGATTTAGAGATCAGATGCTTTTTCCTTGGGAAGTCTCAAGGCTGAGGAAACTCAGAATGATCCTGTTGCAGAGCTGTAAGGCTGACAGCTGCAGCAGTATTGGGCCCTCTCACTGAAGTCAGCACTGGAGGTGGCTGAGGAATGGCAGAAAGATTCCTTGGCAGTACTACAAGACATATGTCAGGGCACACTTCAGAATTGACTAAGTAGCTATTTTAACACACTTTGGTTGGTTCCACTAGTGATGTTGTCACCCATGTCATATTTTAGTACATCAAACACTTATGTTATATAAAATAGTTTTCTGATTCAGTCCTTCAAGTCAACTACTGTTCAAGGATTCATGTTTCTATCAAGTCTGGTCTGTCCTGACAGATATTTTTATAGCATGTCTCTGTCAGTCCATAATAATCAGAATATACAGCAAAGCTGTCTCTCATGTGGTGCAGCAAAGTCAGTGTACAAGAAAAGAATTGATGTGATTACACTGTATATTGTGACAGAATTATGAAGTTATGAAGTAAATAATTGTAAGGAATTATTTTCCTCTGAGAAGCAGAGGGACAAAGGGGGAGACTTGAAAAAAAGCTCAGTATTTATTATTTCCTCAGGTCTCAATGACTTGGAATTGTTTGCGAAGTATTTCATAAAAGTTGTCTCAAAGAAACTCATCTGTCAGAAGTTTACTCATTTTGCACAGCTAAACACTGAATGCTTTCCAAACTGTAGCAATTCTTTCAAACAGTGGCAGTAGGTGTTTTATCAACAACCCCTTCAGGATGTGAGAGAGTCTGTGAAATGATCAAATCATTGTGCCAGTCCCTTTACTACCTAATGATTTTTGTTTCTATTTTTAACAAACCCTTTGCACCTTCCTCCTAAAATAGCAATAGGATTCTTCATAAATGCAGTATTAAATCTCAGTAATGGCATAAGTACTTTGTTCTTACTGTATTCCGTGGCCTGTTATGCAAAAGAGGCTCAGTAGCAAATCAAAAGACACCCTGTGGGTGCCCAGCTCTTTCCTCCCTGGGGAGAAAGTTCATCCTTCAGGTGAAGAAGTCTCATTAAAAGCATTTACCCCCGAATGCCCTGCCAGGTAAAATTAAAACTGCCTAAGTGGCAAGGGGAAAGGACTATTTAGATTGTAGAAAATAGAGCTCTACCAAAATTATATTAAATTTGGGAAACAGAAGCAAGAGACAAACAGTAAAAGAGGATAAAAAATACAGTTTATAGAAAATGTGATGACAATTTTAAGTGCTTCTCTTCAATCTTTGCTACTTTTTTTAAACTAATTTTACTTTTTTTTTTTTAAGAAATTTAAATGTTCTGTATAATCTTTTTCATAGGAGTCTTGTGCAGTGGGGAAATAAGGAAAACTGTGTCTGAAGAGCTCTGTGGCACAGAGCTTTGAGGTAGATGGTTCAAGAACTCTCCAGCATTCAGTAGGTTCATAGAAACTGCCAGTTGTTTTGGCACATAAAAAAAAAAAAAAAAAAAGTAAATTGTGCCCAGTAGGTAAAGGCTGGTTTCTGCTGCAGATCATAAAAGCTTATGGTGGTGTTGAGGTTCAAACCCATCAACAAACAAACAAATATTTGTCATCCTCACTTGTTGTCATTGCTGTTTTTAAACAGTCCTATACTACAATATGTTCCCTGAAAAGTACATTGTGTATATTTTTTGACGTCTGTAAGAAACAGTTGCACTTAGGTAATTGCAATTTTCTAAAAAACAGTTAATAGATTAATGGATTAGGACAATGTTATGAAGAAAGAGAGGGGAAGCACTTATGGCTTTGGTTGGAAAAAAGCCAAACAAAGACCAAAGCAAACCCCTTCCAGAGAATAAATTTATTGAAATTTTTGTGTGGAACATCTTAAAATCTGGTCAGAGAGAATCTATTCTGATTTAGAAATTGCTGAAAATTTCGCAAGCAGTGATCGGTTGTTCTTGCATTTTCTGTTGATGAATTCAAAGCACTACCAGAATAAAACAGAAGTCTGTTTTTACTTCTTTTGGGTTTTCTTTCCAAAGAATGGGGAATCAGAAGTTAAAATATTCCAGTGGAGAAAGAATAAGCACTTAAGATTCTGAGAGGGAACGAAAACAAAGCAAAGTATAGTATGTCACAAAAATATCTCTCCGTTGTCATAAGTCTATTTAATACAATTAAATTGTTCCATTCCTCCTGTTCTAAAGACAAAGAGTTAGAAAAACAAACTGAAAAGAACAGCTAGGCTTAACAGGGAATATTAAATATGAATACAAGATGATGCCCTGTCAATAGCAGGTATCTGCATTCCAACAAATCAGTGTGCAGAAGTGGCAAAAATATCTGGAAATTGGTTTGTCACAATTTTGATGTTTATGAGATAGATACAGTCAGTGATAATATGGATAGCTAGAATGCTGGGGGTGTGAGAAACTGAGCCACCACCACGGTGTGGAAACGCTCCCTTTCCAGCGTGTGCTGTGCAGATACTTTTGTAACAGAGGCTGGAGTGTTTCTTTGCACTTCTGTGAGTCGTTAAAATTCACTGGAAACCAGATAATCTGCTAAACTGTATAAAAAGAAAACATCTATAGATACATTCCACAGGAGCTTTGGCAATAAATTGGTAAAAATGAGTTCTTAATGGGAGGTTATTTTGTGGGATGGAAACTTGCTATATCGTGACCTTGCTGCCAGTAGATACACTGTTCATGCCTGGATGGAGTTTCTGACAAAATCAGCCTGTAATCATGAGCATTTTATCAAAACTTCAGAGAGAGAAGATACAGTCACTCTAAGTTTGACAGGGTCACTTTGAAAATGCATTCAGCGTGCACTCTTGCATACCTGCTGTAGCAATGCAGCTCAATCAAAGGCATTTCGAAAAATGGCTCCATCACTGGATGCTTCATCTCTGGTAATATCTTTGGATCCCATTTCCTTGGAAAGTTAACAAGGCATATTCTAAGGATAGATGCCTTTGGCTAAGGTATATCCAATATCATATATACAATTTTTCATGAAAGTGAGGGAGTCACTTCAAAATTAACATGCATTTCTTCACTACTGAGAATCACTATTACATATGTTTCTCAATACAAAATGCACTGAAAAGCAATGGATCTAAGGTTGAAATTAATAAAAAATATTCCACATATTTTGGTTATTTTGGTAACTTGTCACGTTCTTTATCTGATCAGATACTAATGAATGAACAGATGACTAAAAGCTGAAATTAAATTAGGTTCTAATCCTGTCAAATTGCCAGTCCCCTTCCTCATGAACTGAGTGAAGAAAGCAGTAGGATCTTGCCAATAGCATCCAGCCTGGGATCTACTTGTTCTGGCACCCCCTGTAAGGCATTCAGGAGTGAGAGGAGTTGTAGCCTAGTGCTTTGTATTTGCTGCTGAAGACACTTCTGCTTCCAAAAATAAGTGTATTGGTAATTATGTTCTTTTTCATGAAAATGCACACTCTTACATGCATTGGTAGCTAAACTATACCAGTGAGCCTCAGGGTAATCTCCCAGTTAATTCATGGTTAAGGGATGACTGAATGAAGGAACCCAAGATTCATAATAAAGAGCAGGAGAAAATTAGATCTGCCACTATTTATATTCTGGGTTTCTGCGGTCTCTGCTCAGGACTTGGAGGAATTACCAAGACCCACCAGCCTGGCATCAGATTTTTAGGGCAAGTCATAGTTTCCATGCAGACAAGTTGTGCATGCAAAGGAAACCTGTTGTTGGACACATCAGCCTTATTGTGTTTGCCCAGAATGTTTGCGTGTCACATACAGCACAACTCTAACTGGGACGTGCAGACACCCAAACAGTGCTGTGCCAAAGCTGTGATGACAGCTACAAATTTGTATGCAGAAAATGTTTTAAAGTTGTGTCATGCTGACAGAACTAGAGACCAATACGTATTTTAAGAGCTTTTCCTCACAGAGTCAGAGAAAACAATGTTGTCAAATTCTCAACCCACAAATGTGAAGTCAGGGAGAGGCAAGAGCCAGGGAGGGGTAAGGTGGAGGCCCAAAGTGTAGTTACTGCTGAGAGTCGCTCACTGATATATTTAACATGTCTGGGATAGATATTGCAGAGTAAGAAAACCTTCTTTTTATATAGCTTGATTTGGCTAAATAATAACTTTTTTGACATTAATGTATGATTATGAAGTTATTTCAGTTATACTATAATATAAATAAACCCTGAGGCAGGAGTTATCCTTCAATTTCAGGATGTGCCAGTAAAAGCAAACAGTATGGACTAATGGCTTCCTTGAATACCCATCAGTATCTGAAAATTCATTTACATATCTGTCACTGGATATGTGATAATAGCTACAAATCTAACTTTAAAATTTCATTTTCCCTCTTCTCTGAGATGGCATGGCTCTGGATAAAAACTAGTCAGAATTGCAGAAAATTCTTTTAATTTCATTTATGTTTACACATCAATAAGTGAGCACCATTTTCCATAGCTCTACTCTTACATCAGTGTATTATAGTTTATGACCAGCATGTTAAACATCTGCCATACTGGAGAAAATATTGCAAATATAATACTGGAGGCACAGAAACATGTAGGTTGGAAAGAATCTCTGGAGGTCATCTGGAGCGAAAATTGAAATGCCACTGGAAAAGCAGCACGACACTGTTCAAAAGTACAGATTTTATTCTTGATCTTTATTTATATGGGAAACCCAGAAGAATGAGAAAAGTAATAAGTACACTTGTATGCCACGGGAAAGGCTGTTGTGCCTACAGCCTGGAAAGGGCAGGGGGTGTGAAGTGCTTTGTGGAGATGTGGAGTGGGGGATGTCCAGCAATACCACTACTGAAGCCAGTGTCTGTAGGAGCGATGCGGGTCACTCCTTGCTCTGAGCTGCTCTATTGTACCTGAAAGAAAGAACCTTAGACAGAATCTAATTCTTAGATTAGAAATTATGTTTTCCTGCAGAAAGTCTTTGAGAGCACTGAAACTTTAGTAAAATGTCATCCCAGGTAATGCTATTTATAAAAAGGTGCTCGTGGTGCAGGTGAGCCATCATAGTGAGAACAGGGAATGCTGGAATTGTGTGCCTCAAGAACAAGCATGATAAACATGTTTATAGTTCTACTGCTTCCCTGTATGTAGCCAAAATAATTTAAAAATTGTTTTCAGTTCTTAAGCAGGAATTGGATAAATGTTTTGTTCTAGTGATTGGTCATTCCCTTCCTGTTAATGATATTGGGTGGTCACTTCTAAAGCAAAAGTAATTTTTTAAGTGCTTCTAGATTGGGCAGACACTGTGTTTTCCAATCTTATTATTGAGTTTAATTAGTTTAGGTTAAAGGTCAAAAAATACCACATTTAAAGTAAATATAATGTATAATTGCTTTTAGAGTGGATTCTTCATAAGGATTGTACACTGCAGTTTCTACCCACAGTCTTATTTACAAATCATTAATTCAATAGTAGCATTGCAGCATAAACCATTCCCATTGCTAGAACTTAATTAAGAATGCATCCCTACTAATTGATTATGGTACTGCTTTCATAGACATTTCTTCTGAATGGCTATCTCAGGACATTTCCTGTTAATTAATGAGAAAATTTATTTTCTTTCCTATGTTGTCACTAAAAGTAAAAACAATCTGAACTTCACCCTTGCACTATAACACTTGTGTTTTCCAGAAGTTTCAGAGCAATTACATGACCTTACTTATCTTTTCTCTTCTTTCTTTTTCAAAATCAGGTCAGCCATATATTCCTTTACTTCCCCCCCTGCGCCCCCCCAAGAAATTAACCGAATTACCAAAATACAATTCACAAAGAACATTTGTAGAAATGTTTTTCTGCTCTATGGAAAAAAAGGACCAAACTGGATTAAGTAATTTGATCTACACTTGATTCTCAGCTACCAAGAAGTAGAAATTACTACATTCAATATTGCAGTAATTTTCTCTCAAGTGTGAAAATACTCAGGACAAAAAGGAGGTGTGTTAACCCTGTGCAGGGCAGCAAATCAATAAAGTACAAGAGGGCTGACTTTGTGTCAAATACTGGAACTTTGTGCAGATTAAAGGATTATTTCTTAAAGTTCAAATCTGACGTATAATGTCTGAACCCCACATTAATGAGCATCCAATCTGAATAAGAGAGTGCTCATGTTATTTGTTGTTTTATACACTGATGTTTGTGTGTGATAACATTCAATGACATTTTCACCTTGTTTATACTTGCAGATTTAGGAAGGTATCATGAAAGTTATTGCAGTACTGTTAACAGCACCGCTCATCCTGTCATAACCTACTGTATAATGAAATAAAGACTGCAGGAATAAACAAATGCTTTAGGGGATAGGCCCTGTTCCATAGCTATTTCTCCTCACTTTGGTTTTTGTACTTCTGATATAAAAACTGACAAAAGTGGACTTGAACCCCTGCATCCAGCAACATCTGTGATCAAGATCCCAACCCTGAATTCGATCTGAATTCTTCAAGATTTTACAGCTTCACATTTAAGACAAATGAGAAGTGGCCTAACAACTGGAATACTCCATATAAATGAAAACATATGTGCAACAGAACATGTTTGAGAGAGCTGATTTTAGCCCTGTTTCTCAGCAAACTGTTGCATTTCTCAGACCAGCTCAGCGAGGAAGGTGTTCTCATGTTCCCAAAATACTGGCAGGTGACAGAGGGTATTAATGAGTAAACTCTGATGAATCTCGCTGCAAGGATGATGTAAGTTCAGCTTTTAGACTTTGTGCTGAAACACTGAAGATGCACACAGACATTTCCCTTTGTTGATTGCTGTGGGTGTGTGTATCCATGGAGCCACCAGCTGTTCTCACTGTTCTTCCGCCGACTCCTTTGTGCGTGAGAACTTCCAGGAGAAGCATTGCAGGAGCAGCTGGTGACTCCTTGGATTGTCATGGGAAGACCTGCCAGAACTTCTCTTCCAGCCTCCTTAATGCTCAGGTTTTGTGCAGTGGCCCATGTGCTGGCTCTGGTGGTTTCTTCCAACCCAAGTCTGAACATCCCCACATGTATAATTATGGAGGTTGTCAATAGTTGTGATGCAAGTTAAAAAAGTTTGAAGGAGGCCATTAGAATAAATTATAAAGTAAAGAACCCTCACTTTTCCTTGAAGTATAAAGGACTTGGAGCTATAGTTCTGCCTATCCACTCTTTCAGATCTGCTGCTCTGTGGGCTTGGTAATATTTCATGAATAAATCTGGTAATTTCTTACATGCCATAAAACCACATAGAGGTTTTGCATTTTTTCATGCGGCCCTTTGAATCAGTCATCTAATGATAATCACTTACAAAATGTGCATGGAGGACAGAAATCCACTCAATAAACAGAAGGAGAGAACATATCCATGTACAGATACAATGATCAAGACTTTTCCTTATCTGTTAATATATAGCAACCTGTAAGATGGAAAGTGGAGGTCTACTTTTTTATTTTCCTGAACTTAATTCCTCTGAAAGATGTCACAGGATCTGTGTGTGTGTGTGAGAGAGAGAGAGAGTTTGCAAAAAAGAATGTATTTTTAAAAGACACTTAGATGGTCATAATTTGTAAAAAGAAAAAAAAAATTAAAGCAAGTATTTGGCATTCAGCAAATACCTCATTTCTTTGGTAATTTTGTTCAGAACAGACTGTGTCTTCCTGAAAGCACACTGACTTTTTCTCATTTGATTTTTTCCCCTCTCTTGCATTTATCTTTGACATTTAATTTCCAGATGGGTGCTTAGTATGACTGATGCTCCTTTTTTTTTTTTTTTTTTCTTTTGGGGGGGTGTGTGTGTAATCCAATCCTGAATTCATTTTCAAGGCTGCAGAAACTTGATGGCTGCCAGTTAAGTAACAGTATTTTCGTATGTCTATATGTGAAATCCTAATTTGATTAATGAATTATTAAATGCAAATTAACATAGCAAGAATAACACACCGTCTTTACATTCCTGGGTCTCATCTTTTCTGTCTTTTCTGATACATTTTGATTTGTTCTTCATTGACATCACTGTCACCATAGTTACCAGCAGGACAAGTTAGAAAAACGTCTCAGTAAAAACAAAGGAGAAAATATCACTAGAGTAGGGTCTAAGATGGCAAAAGATTACGAAATAGTTATAAATGGTAGGCAGTATTAAGATTTTTTGCATTGTGAGTTGTTACAGATATGTCCTTTTTAAAGTTGATGGGCAAGGCATTTGCATGAGTGTTTTCAGTTTCAGTGTGAGAGTAACTTTTACCATGGGCTAGTAATTATTTTTATTTGGCTTCAAAAAGCCTGAAGGTGAATACTTGAGATGAACAAAACCAGAAGGAAATCTTTCAAGGGATTTTTAACAAGTGAAGGCTGTTTGTTTGTTTGTTTTGAAAGAGAACAGTCACTTGAACACTTGAAGATTAGGAAAACAATTTGGCAATTGAGTAGGCAGAATAAAGTTCAGAGGAAGTGCTGTTGGCAGAAGTTCATTTCATTAAATTGACTAAGTTTAGCATTGTGGAAAACAATGATTTACTTTGGAGTGGGCCAAACCCAGCCTGAGCACAGAAATATGTTTTCATGTCTTGTGGGAGCTTTACATAGATGGCATGGCAGAGTGAGCCAGAATGTATGTACATACATCCTTTGGCTCCACTATGTACATTTTCCTCTTTGTTTTCCCAAATTAATGTTGAATTATAATATTGTGATTTGGAGAGGTCAGTGATTCTGTATGTGCATATAATATATATATATATAAGTTAGTAGATATTGCATGTAAGGTAGTAAATAATGGAGTGGCTGTACTCTTTTGGATAATGTTATGCAGCATTGATGTCAAATTATCAAAGTTAGTTCACTTTCATAGATAATTCAGCAGTTCTTTTCCAGTCTAGATGAATGAAAAATTAACTATGACATTTTATATCTCTTAAAGTATCTGACTTGAACTTTTTTTTTTATCTCTGTTGTATATTTTATATTGATTGGTCCCACTTAACCCTGTGTTTTGATGGAGAAGAACTTCCTTTGAAATCACTATGAATGTCTTGACATATATTGAGTTCAGCAGTTAAAATGCAAAAAAGGAAAAAGATTTTTAAAACAATAAGGTCCTCTTTTAGAAACAGATGATTGTACTGGGTGAGATTTTGGACTATATCAGTTGAAGACTATTCACACCACAAGTGGATGTGGACAGAGAATGGATCCATATGTACATTTAGGTTCAGACACTAAAATGTGAAAATAAGCTCAGAAGTGAATAGGCCTGAAGGTCCCATAAATCTGGCACTTGGAGATTTAAAAGCACATCCCTAGTTGTTTTTTTTTTGTCCTTCTACCTTCCCCTTCTAATGCAAGATCCCTTCGTGTGCTTAACAGTGTTTTATCATGTACTTAGTGCAGTGGAGTTATGTTCATTTATAGATCTCAGTGACAATCATTCTGGTTTCTCTGAGTATCTATCAACCAGCTGATCAGTAGAACTTGTTTTCTAGCTCATATTCACTTTAAAAGGAGGAAACAGGAAGGTCACACATTAATTTTAACGTGAACTTACAGGTAGTTGATTTTTCTCCCCACTGAAATTTGAGAACAAACACATTTTGTAGGTAAATAAAGAACAGTGTAAACTATAATGAAATTTTTTAGGTTTAGTTTTTCTAATGTGTGACTGTGTAGAAACATAACCTTCAAGTGCTGCAGATATATCAGGAATTTTGTCTCAGTGAATTATATATGCATGTTAATTATATTAGATTTTCCTGCAATACATCATATGTCTAATGCTTGTTGGTCATAAACAAATGATTGTTGGGGACAGAAAGGGAGTAAGATCTTAAAGTAGAAGCCTTCCAGCACATGAAAAATATGCCTTCCATGGGCACATTTACTTTTAGGAGTTCCTTTAGGATTATATTAAAATTATTTGACAGTCCAATTATCCTATAAATCTTAAACTTTAATAAGTTTTTAAAACAAAATTTTCTAATAAAGAGGTTTTTTATCTAATGCCATTAACCTCTTTAAAAAGCTGGTACTGCTTTCACTTTCTGACATTCTAGAAAACTTGTAGTTCTTTGTTAGCAATAATTTATTTGGTTATAACAAGGTACTGTGTTGCTATTACAATACAGAAAATGTAAAATATATTTAATAATTTATGTAATATAATTTCTAACTAATTTTTCTGTTTATTGAGCCACTAGTTAGACCATTATATATGCTTTTTTTCATTCATTTTGCACATCCAGCGTTTAAGGAACAAAGTTCAAAGTGTAGTGTTTGTATTTAAGTAGGGCTTTTTGTTCATTTATTTAACGATTGTATGTGATTTAAGGACAATCAAAGCTTCTTTGTGCTTGGAGGTATGTGTAGATAAGAATACAACAGTGCTGCACTAAATACCCAGCAGTCATGAGTAGTGCTTCACCTTGTCAAATTCCTGCTTTGGAAACAGATCTGACGATATAAGGGTGTAATAACGATGATAGATCCCACACTGATTTTTCTTTATCGTACACTTACCATGTGAAAAATGCTCTGTTGACTTCCCTTTAAAATGCATAACCCAATATTAATAACCCCACCAGGTAGGGCTGGTGTGTCAGGTCTCAGCTTTGCGTGATTATTTTTATGACTGAGCCACAAACCCCATAGTGAGTAGAGTTAAAAACGCTGATAATTGTCTAAATCTGTCATTAAGGGGCTTCAGAGATCAGGGAGGTTTTTCAAGGCTGCAGAACTATCACTATCTGTGACCTGCAGTCGAGGTGAGAGTGCAGGAGTCAGTAACTCGCTCAATTAGAAGGCTTGGGAATGACAATGCAAACAGTACTTCCAGGGCAGGGAAAAATGTAGACGTATTTAGTGAAAATATGATTATGCTTCTACTTTAAAAACTCTGCGATAGCTTTACAAATTGTTACTGGGCAAAAAAGAATTCAGCAACAGCCAATTTGCTGTTAACACAATTACAACTCAAATGGCTGACTAGAATTTCGGTGTGTGACAGGAATCTGATATCCTGCCACAGTATATTATGCATGGGAATTTCTAACCACAACCCATTAGAGAAGCCACAGTACTGCTCTTTTGAGTTCCTAGCTGCAATTAGGCAGCAGTGGGACACTGATGTGGAGCCTTTATGAATAGAAACCAGCATGGCCCTGGGCAAAAGGAGTGTGTGAAGTGAAGGGATGGCTCAGCAGCAGCAGGGGACAAACGCTCGTTTTGAGCAACACTGTATGGCATGAGAAATGTTTTTTAATGTGAACAGGCATCTGCATTCACCTGGGTATTATGGGAGACTAAATCCCTGACAACATCAGCACTACCAGTCCTGACTTGAGCAAGTTGCAGAGGTGGCTCTTAAACAGCAAGGTGTCGAATTATTCTGTTTATGGAAGTTTTTCCACAAGTTAACCTTATAAATAGAGCTAGTAACACAACTGAATCTTATTATACTGTAAATTTGTTTAAGGGGCTCTTCAGGTTAGTTCTAAAACTGAGGAAGAAGTTAGAAAAACCTTTAGAAAAGTAACAGGTGATTCAGTTTGCAAAGTTTGCTCTTTAAGTTTTGTGTTTTGTTGCCTAAGAGCTTTGATTTGTGGTGATTTCTTTTTTGGAAGATTGAGAGAGATTGGGTTGTGCAGCCTCGACTGGGCAGATAGGAATAAACGATCAAGAACTGTCAACATATGAATGTACTTAACTAAGATAAATCAATGAAGGACCTTAGTAAATGTCAAAAGATGCAGAGCTTGAAACAACTAAATTATCAGGTTACAGAGACAAGGTCTCTGCCACCAGGGTGAGGAAAAAAATCGAGAATGAGAGAGGAGGCTCTATATTCTTACACTCTCAATTTCCACTGCAATTTAAGAGTTCCTGTTTGTTTTTGGGGGTTTGGGTTGTTGGTTTTTTTTTAAATAAGTGCTGTTATGTGCAGTTCCAAACATCAACTGGTTGTAGAAGTGACAAAAGGTTAAAGCCTCTGAAATGATGTTTCATCAAAAAAGAAAAAAACAAAACAAAACAATATTCAGTAGGTGTTACATGTCAAAGTACGCAGTCAAAGGGGAACCAGCTCACCATCTTTGCGAGCAAAATAGCTGAGGTGTGAATATTTGTAGAGCTGGATGTGAACTTACCTTGGAGGATATTAGAGAGATGTGAAGCTGATCTGGTGTTCATACACCTATTGATGTTAAAAACATCTGTTGCTAGAGAAGCACTGATAAAGGTTGTCTTGCTGTATTACTTTTTTAGGTTAGTATTTCTGACTAAGTCAGGACAGCTAATTAAGCAAATCGCAGTAACATGGCTTATTTTTCCATTATCTGCATATATGTTCTGCTTATGTATTATCTAACCCTGGTGGAACCATACTGAAACATTCAGAACAACATGTTCTGAATATTTACATTTATATAAGGGATGAATACAATAAAAGCAACAGTTTTACCATAGCCCGTAACTGCTGATTGAGGCTTGAAAGTCTCTTAATTTTAAATATTAAATGTTAACGAGTTTTTAATCAGAACTATTTTGATCACTATAGGTATTTTTAAAACTGAAATGCTTCAGAGGTCAAAATTCCCAATCAAGATCCAGACATAACTAAATATGTGCTGAAAAGCAAGTGAACAGAACTCCATTAAAAAAAAAATAAAAATCAGATGGAACAGAACTAAAACTTCCAAAGATACAAGAGAAGAGGCCTCAGAGTAGAACCTCCAGAGTGGAAAAGCTTACTTAAAAGAACTCTATTTGGAAAATTATCTTCCCCAATCATAAATATAATATATATAATCTTGGCATTGTCAAATCAGTATGCATTTTGGTTTTGACCTTTGAGTCTGAATTTTATCTACAAAAATCAAAATTTCTGATGCATCTGGGCCAAAAAAATAAAGAAGTACTTTGACCAGATCTACTTACTTAATCAAACTAATTATTAATGAAAGACAGGGTAAGGAGGCAGGTCAGAACTTGTAAAATTCCCTTCAAATGAGTCAGAGCAGGCCAAGGTTCAGATGAGCTGCTCTGCTGGACTGCAAGGTTTAACTAAGAGCTGTTTGCAGTCAGGTTTGAGATAAAATTCTTTTGGGCAGTGGTGTGTTTACCTAGATCAGCACTAAGCCATCTTCTAAATTTCCACTCAGACGCACAAACCTTCAGCTAAACATATGTTTGGGCTTTTACAGTATTAAAATGTAATTGAAACTGCCAAAAAGTAGCAATATTGTCTTAGGGATATAGAAGTTACATAAAATGCAAGAAAATGAGACACAAGAAGACTGTTTGAAATCTTAGATTTATATTCACCCTAAACTAATGATACTTAAAGGTTTCTTGTCTGTGAAAAATGGTCAGTGATTACACAAAAAGAAGGCATATCCCAAGTTCAGGGTTCCTGAAGATGTACTGAGCAGTTTTAAAGAAAGTTCAGATAGTTAGTCCTATCAGAAGCATTCAGTATACAGGAAGCATTTATTCTCAAAATATTTTTAAAATCCACCGTTCTCAAAAATGCTTTTTTTTTCTGTCAACATGGCAAAAATTGAAACTGTGTAAAAAGCCTCATTATCCCATAAACGCAGCTCTGAAAGCCTTGTCAGGCTGCCTATTGAATTAGCAAATACAAAAGTTGAGCGCTGCGATTGATGCTGCCCTGTCAAAGCAGCAGCCAAGAGGATTTAGGTAGCTTTATTAAAGCTGGGTTGTACGGCAAGACTAAGTATTAATTCTTAATATGGTCGAACACAAGGTTGGAGCATGTCTGCTGAGACTGCTTTTTCCTTCTGTTAGATTACCAGATTCAAGCTTACTGTCAAAATGCAGAACAGAGGTTTAGATGTAAAGTACTAACTATATTCCACAAAAAAAAAAAAAAGCTTTAAAGTTTTAACCTTGTGACAGTCTTAAGAAATGGATCCAAAACCCACCCTCAAACTCAAAGAAATAGAATGTGTGAAATAAAATAAAAAGGATGTCTTAGATACTGTCCTCAATTTGTTTGAGAAAGAGCACAGAGAACATGGTCCATTTCCCAACAAGCACTAACAAAACAAGGAAAGACGTGTCTGCACTATCCTGGTTATGCCAGAGCTTAGAGGGAGCTGTGCCTCACGCTGCTCCACCAGCAAGGCAGGATTAGGGTTAAAGCAGCCTCTGCAATCAGCAATGTCCCTATTCCCATGCAAAACCATTTACAGGAAAAACAGCCTGGAACTGGTTACAGGTATTTTCCTCAGGTAACAGAAATATTGTTTCTTTTACATTCAGAAGGTTTGAGGAAGTACTTAAAATGGTTTCATTTGTCTACTGCACATTCTGATTAAAGTGGACTTATTTCTACAGAAAAAAGGGCTGTAATAAAAAAGCCCCATAGTTAACTTGCTCCTTGTTAACTATTGCAGACAGAGTAAGAATTGAATAGGATAGAAACAGTTTTCAATTTTGAAAACATTTTTCAGGCTGCACTTGTCATGTCTTTACCGTGAGTTAAGTAGGAAATTCTTGCAATTGGAGGAGTCATACTTTTCCATCAGTTGCTAGTTTTATTGCCTACATATTTTTGTGCATCCAGAAAGTGGTAGAAAACAAAACCAACATTCAAGTACAAGCTTACTGCTCATCACCACCAACGCTGGGAACTATTAAAGTGTGTGGAAAGAGATCTTTCTAGGAATTGTATCTGATAGTGTAGACTGTCTTATTCCTATCCAGAGATCAAGTGACTGTATTTGTGTTCTGTGATGCCAAGTGCACAATGCTGGAGTGCCACAGACAGCGGATTGTTAATAGAGCTATGGATCATTGTGCTAGAGAATTCAGGAATTTGTTTTAAAATAACTAAATGCCTATCTCAGTTTCTGGGAGTTGGATGCATTTTTGTATAAGCTTAAATCTGAATTATTATCAAAAAAGGTCACAAAGTATGGGGACAGTAGGGATATAGAATAGCTTTACACAAATTTAAAATATCACTCCAGTTGTGCAAAATAAAATGAAGG
>JAYRBT010000156.1:3842337-3910231 GCA_036023395.1 Myiotriccus ornatus
TATGGGGACAGTAGGGATATAGAATAGCTTTACACAAATTTAAAATATCACTCCAGTTGTGCAAAATAAAATGAAGGGTGCAGTTTCTCTTTCAGAACTCTAGCTCACTAGTTAGAATCCATGTCCTACTATACAGTGCGGCAGTGTCTTCAGATAACTTTGGCAACAGGGACACCCACATTAGTGTCCTTCTTACATTAGACACAGTGTTTGGTGTCCAAATTCATACGAACTAACCAAAACTGAGAACATCTGCTTAAGCCCTCAGGCAAGGCAGTAACCCATGAGCTGATCTTTGAACAGCAGCATATTGCAAAAATCAGCAAGCATGTACACAACATAACTCCAGCTCAGCTCGTATAGTTCATAGCTAATTTTTGCCTGGCAAACAAGGATACAAATTTGATGAGCTTTAACATACAAGATAGTAAGAGCAGTCCCATGATAGGGAACACTACACAAAAAGAAACAGAGAGAAACATGAAGAGCTAATTGCTTTAAATTCACAGCAGCTGTAATGAAATACAGTAAGAAACATCCCCAAGCATAGTGCACTAGATTCACTTGCACAGAAATCAAGAACTGGTTAAACAAGCAAGTTTGAACACTCCCTATCTCAATGGCTCCAATTTTAACATAATTTTTTACAGGAAAATGCGTGCTGTTTGCCCAGCATGCACAAATTAAAATTAAGCTAAAAATGTTTTTTTTTCTTTGTTCATTTCTACTTTACTTTCCAATGAGCAATTTTTCTTGCACAAACACTGAGCTGAGCAAGTAACAAGCTCATTGAAAAGATGAGTCAAGAACAAGTAGTTGATTTCTTATCTTTGCGCTGCAAATTAGGCATACAACTCAAGTGCAGTGTTGTCCTTCTTAAAATGCATCTTTAAGTGTCTGTAAGAACATCTTTTTTTTTTTTCCAAAAGAGGGGGTTTTCTCTGCCATCTGAAGACATATTATTCTAGGGAGCTTTCCACTTCTGTATGACCCTGGGTTTAGGTCTTATATGGAAGCATATCACCCTCAAGGCATGGAATGATGAGGAGTCATATATGGCTTCACTCATGGCTGAAATGGAGTCAGTGCAGGGGCAAGGCAGTCCAATTTTTTTGTATTTGTAAAAGTAATGGTAGAGTCAAGGATATAACGCTTCTCACATACAGAGAACTAAAATAAAACATCTCCAAATGTTCTACTGCTCATTTAATTGGAGTAAGAGAATGCACCAAATCATATAGACTGAAAGAGTCCAGTGTTAGATTTTTTCATCACAATTTAGGCTGCTATATATACTACTACTATTGCCATATTTGTCTGTCATAAGGGCAAATGCCTGTGAAAATTAGAGTCTATCCTGATGGTATGTCATGATCGGAATTTCAGCCTATTTCAGTCACTCAGTACAACAAAAGTTTCATACTTTTTCCTCCAGAGTTTTAACTGTATCAAGCAATGTTTGTTTCTTGCTCATCTGACATGACTGTGTAGCAAGTTTCTGGAAAAATCTGTAAGAGGTTCTGTAACTCTCCCCAGCAGTAACTACCAGCAACTGCCACTAAAATTAAATTTGCATCAATGACTGCTTTTGACTCCAGTTGATAAATAGCAAAAAAGGTATTTTGTAACCTGGACTGTATGAAAATCAGGTGTACTGGATATCAGTCATAGTTTAGCTCTGTCTGGTTGACTGAAACTCTAAGGAACTAAACCTGGTATGTTTTTAATCACCTGCCTCTGCTAAAGTATCTATCAGTTTTACCATTTTACTTGGAGAAGTCTTAACTAGCATACCAAAATCTGATTAAAATCACCTTTCCTTAGGAATTCAATTTGGTGAAAATTCCTGCTAAGATTTTGTAGTTAATTAATTTCCTCTTTTTCACTTGGCAGTTGAAACAGTAGAGATTTATTTAACAAAAAGATTGTGGGTGTAATTCTAAAACTCCATGTCCTTACTGCTGCTGCCTAACATGCTGAACAAAAAAATTATGGTCCTTTCTTCTCCACAAACCACAGAATTACTCATTTTCATTTGAATATCAGGTGTCAATCAAATGTGGGTCTCATAATTACTGTTGTGCAGTCACTTCCGTTAATTAAAATTATATGCATAACAACATATTGTTTCTAAATTCCTCCTCAGAAAAACAGGATTCCACTTTTTAATTCTGCAGTTCATTTAAAGGTTAAATTTTGACTTTAAAGCAAAAATTATATTGTGCCAAATATAAAGCTCTGTTTGTTATGACTTACACTGAAAGAAATTCTTGCTAATTTTATTCTGACACTTCTCATTCTGTACACGATTTTTGATAAGTTGAATATATTTAGTGCAGAAGTACTTCAAATGTTCTTAGCTTGACAGAACAATAAATAAATAAGTAAGTAGAAAACATATTTAATGCTGCTAGCAACTGCTTCCCTTGTAAGGAAAAAAAAAAGTGATTTTTTTCCAATATATTAAAAAAACAATAGTTTGCTGGTTCACACCAACACAAAACTGTTTTATCTCACAATATTTGCACAAAGTATATTGTGTATTGACAAGAACATTTTAACCTTTAATAACCAGAAGAGTTCAATTTTTACATAATTATTCTGAAATGCCAAGAGGTTTTATGTTGGTTGTGGGTTTCTGATACAGGGTTTTTTTAGCAGTAATGTCTCCATTAATGGTGAATTTTTAGATTGGGCTATTTCAATATCGTTTTTCAGCAGCTAAAGAACTGAATTTGGTATCTGAAGTTCACTGTGACTATTTCACTATCCTCATTACAGGAGCAAATTAGATTTTTCATCCAAGTTGGGTGGATCCAAGGACCCATCCAAGTCATTTCATGGTGCACAGCAGAGCCATCGTCCTAGTCCTGAGAGACAGGTTGTTCCATCTTCTGTGCAGTGACACAGCTTAGGATCAGCAGTTTGACAAAGCCAAGCTGCTTTATGGAGACTAAAGATGTCTTTTTCCATGGCACACAGGCAATGAACTGATGGTGTGTTTGACCTACAGTTCTCCACCTGTTCAGCATAAGATGAACTTTGCAGTGTATAGACTTATTAAACCATCACTGGGGAAAATAGTAAGGAATTATAAGCTGTAGGCCCAAGTCTTAGTCTTACTTCATGAACACCCTCTAGCTATTGCACATCTGGTATTGAGAAGCTTTCAGAAAAAACAAACAAACAAAACAAAACCCAGACATGCTCAAAACAGGAAAATGTTATTTGTCCATTAATACGTGAAATAAGGGCAATAATTTCTTCTGCCATTCCTTCTGCTTGGCAGGCAGGTTGATTTGATTTATGCACAGTTCATGCCTAGCAAGCCTAACAGCAGCAATTCAGTAGTTACAGAGGAATACACTGTGTATCCAGCTGTGCAATAGGACTTCCAAGTAAAGTGCAAACCTACATCTTTGCCTTTGACTGTCTTACAGTAAAGAGCCTCTCAAGAAAGGAATGCCACGATCCTTTAATTGCCACACAGTGGCAAAGCCATGTTATCACACAGTCAATAGGACAATTGCTTCGGTGATGGGTTTGTACTCAAGACGTGGGCTCAGTGGTTTGCTGTGGATTGCAGTCAAAGCACAGCACATTAATAGTTAAACACACACTTAATAGTTTCACTGAAAATGTGAATAAAGTTTCTAACAATTTAAACACATTCATTTTGGTTTCTAATCTTCTCTCAGCTCAGATTTCACAGGGCACAGCCTAGTTCATGGTTTGCTTTCATCCTGACTCAGTTTTTTGTCTCTGCAGTGAGATAGAAAACTAATGGAAGACAACTGCGACTCGGAGCTTCAAGAGAAACCATTTAAAACCATATTTTAACAAACTTTAAGGAGTGATTCTTAGAATCTTTGATACACTTTGGATGGCCAGTCCCGCGGAGGATGTTGCCCAGTTACACACAGATACAGCCTGGATGGAGGAGACAGGGAGGGTTTGTTTTTAGAACCCCACTGCTGCAGGAACGCCTCAGCCCTGACAGGCAGGGGGGGTTCACTCTCCATGGCCCCTTCAGTCACCGCTGCTTTTCTTTTCCTGAGGCTGCCAGCAAAAGTGCCAATTAGTACCAATTGTGATGGTGATTTCTGAAGTGCAGTTTAAAGGATTTCTAACCGAGTTGGAGCTGTTGTCAGTTGACTGACTAGAATAATAATAATAAAAAAAAAACTCACTGCTTCACCAGAAGCTTGTTAGACTTTCCTGTGTGATCTATGGATAGCAGAACTGCAACAGCTTCTGCATTCAAAAGACGGATTTTCCTAAAAGCATCAGTGAGCACTTGGCTGTTTTATCTGCTCTAAAAAACCTTAATTTAAAATTCTGTTAAAAACAAAAATAAATGAGGATCTGGAAATAGGAAGAAAAGAAGAAATAAAGTAACCTGTGGGGCATGCATAACTGTTTCAATACAGCACAATCCCTGAAGTGTAGACTTACCAAGTGGAAAAAAATATTGTGCATTTTTTCATGCACAGAGTTACTGAGATAGAACCATAAGCACTAAATGGGTTAAAACACAAGGGGGCTGATATACTGAAGCTTTGTGTTGACATTTTATCATAAACATTGCAAACTGCCACATCTTGAGAAGCCATCCAAAGAAATAAACATTTGTTATTTGTATATAGTAAGGGAAGGTTTGAACTATATATGAACAGCATGAAGCCATTTTCTAAAAAAAAATTAAGCTTTGTTGAAAATATTTTCTTTCTGGGATCAGACATATTTAGCTTCTTAAATTTTTACTAATTCGATGTGCAGCGCTGTGAGACCTCTTCTCAGGATTAATGCACTCACGGGAGCAACCTCTTCTCCAAACAAACAGCATTCTCAAATCTCACAGCCATATGTATTGGTTGCATCAAATACCATATCTTCTTTTGGCATTCCCAAGAGGCCTAGGAAAAAAAAAATAAATCCCACATACATGGCCCTGGGTGAGTTGCAAGGAGCACAGGCAAGTCTTGCTGTGTGGGCCATGCCGGGAGTCCCATGTCCTCCTTCCTGCTCCTCTCTGGAGGACTCCCAACTATCCCCTAAACACTGAGTGATTTTCCCTCACTCTCAAGAATTCTTCCTGAGCTGGTCACCTCCTAGAGAAAGGGGACATGACTGAAGGAACACAAATAACCCAAAGCCCACTTGAGGCACCCTGGTGAGGCCTCCCCAATGGAGAGGAGGCTTTGGCGAGAACTCCTGGGCTTCATCAGCAACCCCAGCCTTTGTATCCTGTTTTTATCAACATGCCAGTAAAATATGATGGAAGGGAGCAGGGTTTAAAGTCTCTGTCTTTGGAGCAAGGGGATGTGAATTCATGAGTGCACCTGAGGGGCAGTGTCCCTCCACTGCCCACACCAGGGTGTGTTGGGTCACTTTGTTACTTGGAATCGTTTAAACTGATGCTTTACCAAAACTAAAGCAACTTGTTTGGGGTGTTTTCACAGCAGCAAGTCAAAAAAAACACTGAAGTGTGAGATGTTACACACTTGTTATGCTGTGATTTCAGAAAATTTGTCCAAAAAGAGTTGGGGACAACCACAAAGAGACAGTTAATGCTTCCAAAATTGTTTTTGTGACTTAGAATACCTGTTGCCTAGCATAACTTTGATAGTAGGAACGTAAATTTTACTCAGATACTAAACCCCAGTTTTTTGCTGTGTATATCTATTTTACAGGGAGGTCTAAGCAGACATAAATCATAAAGAGTTTTACAGACACTTGTTACACCACTTCTGATTCAATAAATAAGAGTTAAAACTCCTAATATTGAAATGAAGTTTTTGTACATACTGAATTATATTCTGGTTATATAAGTTACAAGTGCATCAGAGGCTGAAGGTATTCTGAAATATGCAGTAGCTGTCCTTTGTAGAGAAAGAAAGAACAAGCTCAATTAATTCTATAAAAACACAGAGACACTGTGGGTGTAAAATGAGGAAAAAAGTGTCTATAAAGTAATAGCTGACCAAAAATACATGGTTTCCCCCACATCTTTTTCTAGTGCATATTATATAAGAATAATCAAAATCACTTGTACTTTTTGCTCTGGAAAAAAAAGGGTTTAATTTTTAACAATAAAATTAGGCCTGTTATAAAAAATGTTTGTGTTAAGGGGATTTTTGACAGAGTGAATTTTCAAGCTTTAAGAAATATTACAGCTGGACTCACTCCCAGACCCTCCTCTCCTGGAAGAAGTGGTGTCAGTGCAATTAATAAACCAACTCGTAGTTCACTGAGGTTTTATTGTTCATATTCATAGTTATGATAACAAATACTTTTGTTGGCTGCAAAATTGGATCCAGAGTAAAGAACAGAGAATGTCTGTGGTTATTTTCCAAGTATATACAATTTTCAATTACAGTTTTGTGCACAAACATGCACAAGCATATGTATGTATTTATATATAATAGACATATTTTCTTTCAAAATACAATAGCAACTTGAAAATGACTTTTTTAGTGTAAAATTATTCGTGTAAGGATCTAATGTGTTTCCTTCTGGATAAACCCTGCCTGAATATATAAATATTGTAAAGTAAATGTCTTATGTGACTATCCCTATATATACCAAGAAAGATCCCTGTGATTAAAGTATGTCATGTATTTTAGGCACAAACAGTTTGCCAAATTCAGAGTTATGATCACAGAACACTTTTGGGTAAACAAAATCAGCTCTGTTTCTGCCAACCATATCACATAACGTCTTTTATGTCAGATTCTGTCTTAAAAATGATTCTTATGACTGCTTGGAGCTATCAAAGTCCTTTAATGCTTCTTAAGTTTTCTAATTTTCATGCCATTTTATTCATGACATTTGTTTTGTACCAACATTATTCTTTTATTTTGCCATTTTTTATTCTTCTGATCCATTTTTTAAAATAAATTATAATTGTGTTTTGGAAATCATTTTATTAGGCAAAGAAGCAAGAATCCTTTAGTCTACTTGTTGTAGAGTTCACCATTCACCAGTCAGACTTAGTCATTCTTACCTATACCCATATCAATTTAACTTCATTTTTTTGTTGCTGTTGATAAGAATTGTATAAACCCTCTAGGTAAGACCTTCATGTATTGAATTAGAGGATGAATCCCTCCCAATATGTACAGAAAAATACCAAAAATTCTTATATAGAAAAGCAAAGTGCATTTATCTTCGTCATGATGATGTTAACTAGAGAGAGAAGCAGCTGGGGCAGTTCTGTAGAGACCCATTCTCTCCCAGGCATAATCCCCTCTGTAGTTCTATAAATATATGTACTGTAAGGAAGAAGGGTGTAGTTTGAAAAAGAGGTGGAAAAAATAGGGCATTAAAAAGAAGTATGTGGGAGTAAATGGGAGTTGCTAGGGTGGAAGGATTTTGGGGCACAGTCATCCTGTTAATTAGTATTCCAAAGATATTTTCGTCTTGTAACTTTTCCCATGAACTACCCCCCAGGCTACAATTTCCTGTTATTAATACACTTAAATTTTAATAGTGTTAAATTCCATTTTGCCATCATTCTCAAGGTCATCTAATTCTTCACGTTTGATGTTCTGGTGCCCTTTGAGCTGATGGTTTTCTACTTCCTGCCACCAGAAGACCCCACCAGCACCTTCTGCTTTTTATTGGAAGTCATTAACATCAGATAGGAAGCCTCCAGCTCACTTGTTCCTTTTTCTTTTGCAATGCCTTTGCTATGCACCCTTTAAGCAGCCCTTTATCTATTTTTTTCAATTCTTTTACTACTGCTATCTGAAGATTAACTAATGGTTTCTTATATGTGTCAAATACTTAATATTAAGGTTCAGGTAGGTTAGTTCTACCATACTTCCTTTATCTACAAAATCAGTTATCATTCTGACATCCAAAATCATGGGTAAATTTAGGCTCTATGTCATCCCATTTATCATATACCTCTATGTCTTTACAAGGAAAATAATATCTTTTAGGTTTCTTCCCTCTGTGTTGAAGATCAGATCATCACAGAAGAATTGAACAATAAAAGACAGTTTATTTCTATATGTTGGAAGCCTATTTTAGACAGGAAGTTACTCAAGTTGTTTTTTTTTTTTTTAATGGAATTATAATAGTCATGTTTTTGTGCACTATACTGAGTGCTGCCTTTCTGGCTTGTTTCTCTGAATAATTCAAACTATATGTGAATTTCTTTCCTTGGCAAAGAAACCTCTGACAGGAACATGCAAATACAATAAAATAAAATATTGCAGTGTGCCTGGGAATATAGTATGGGAACATTTTGATTACCTGATTCATGAGAACAGTACAAGTTTCTAAAGTGGAATTCCCTGCATAGAGCACCAAAATCACGTGTACTTTGTTGTAGGTAATTTTGGAACAACGATGGTCATTGCAGGAATAAATTCACATCCTGTGTATATATTTAGTCTTAAAGAATTTTGTTTCCTGGTTGAACTGGCTCAGCAGGTTATAGAAATCAAAAATCACAATTTCTCAGAAGCAGGGTCCTTCTGGTCACTTCATTGGCAGTATCCTGCCCCTCTGAAACTTAGTGACTACGTGGTTTATTCCACCATGCTCTCAGTGAAACCTAATACTTTCCTTTAAGTTCCTGCAGCTGCTTTGTGCCCAGGTATTTCATACACACAAGAAAGAAAAAAACAATGTGCTAAAATACTCAAGAGTCAAAATGAGAACAGTACATACTTCTACTACCTTGAACTCTGGGTCTATATGTAAGTAAACCTAATAAGATTTTGGAATGGCATATAGAATGTGATCTAAATACTTGAGTTTCATTTTCAGTATGAAGGTCTACCATATTTGTTGGCATTATTGTTATAAAATTAGCATAAATAATTATAGGACTAAGATACTATAAAATAACTGGTTATGAAACGTGCAAGGTTAAACACAAAATGCATGGGGTTGTTTTACAAAACCTTTTCTTAACGTTCAGTATGTTTATTTTGTTGATACTCTCTTATCAGCAACCATTGTCATTGCTTAGAATAACTGTTCACATTGTCTCGTGTTACAAAGTCCTGAGAGACAGTGGCTTGTTTTATCCTGAATTAACAGTATTATATAATATAGTACTAGCTAATTTTCATTTTGAATGAACTATCCATATATCTATTAATATTTAATCTGTGAAAATTGCATTTGGATGTTAACATTCCATTCAGATAAACGGGGGCTGTTCACGCCTTGGTAAGTGCCTCATTGTTTCGATTTGGCTGGGAACAAACAAGGCAGCCAAGAATTCTTGTGCAGGAGAGAGACTTATCTTTGAAAACAGAAGAAAAAGACATTTTAATTAAAATGTTCGAAATCTTACTAAGCATAACATGTAGAAGTTCTGAAATCCATAAGCCTCTCTTACTGCTTCCATTTCCATGAAAAGCTGATTTTCTTTTTCTTTGTTTTATACCACTCAAATAATATTGTGCCATAGGGAAACAGTACTATTTGCATTAATTTTGCATTTAGGATTCCAAGGTAATCTGGCTTCTGTACAGCACAATGAAAATCTAAACTTTCTGTTTGTTCAGTGTATTTCTCCAATTACTTTCCAGGTACAGAAACTGTTTTCATCTTGCAGAAATTGGCTTTAGGGATTTTATAAAGCTCTCCTCTCTTTGCCCCACAAAATTTAAAATTATTATATTACTAAAACATTAATTAATATTATTAGTAAAAGATTATCTTTAATTCATTTGACATATTACTTGGTGTTCTAAAGGCAAAGCATGAGAAATCTTTCACTTGAACTTCTAGGATATTCAACACCCCATTTTAAAGCAGAGTAGCTAGATATAATGAATGTGAATTACTGATTGATTTGAGAAAATATAGTGATTATCCCCTTTGCTGTAGAGTAACTGAACAAGCCTATAAAAATGTAAATTGTAAATCTTGTCTATTGTCTATGAAAAAGTTTGATTTTATTCTTCCCTGACATGTCTATGGTACCCCAGCCTGTTTTTGTATCTAAGCTGTCAAAGATTTCCATAGATTTGAGAATCTGTCCCCTGTTCCCCATATGAAATGTCACTGTCAGTTTACTCCATGAAAAATGAAGTTTATTTGATGTGGTTGTCATGATACTTGTATAAGCAGTGCACCTATCACTTTATTTCTGCAAAGAAAAAACTGACATGATATGTAGTCAGATTTTTTCTGCAGTGACTTTTGCAGAGCAGAACTACAGTAATGTATACTTTCTTTACTCAGATAATTTACAGAATACTGAAATATATAAGAGTTTAAAGAAGAAGAGGGTAGATAGAGTACTACACACTAGGATTTAAAGTCTGAATCAGTAGAGGGGGAAACACTGCATTGTATTCAATGGATGTCTGTTCTTGTCTACTGCAGAATTAATTGTCAAATAGTTATGAGGACTGATTGTAAATATTCACCCCCCTAAGCATCTATATGGATTTCTCAGGCTGTTTATTTCATTGAGACAAGAGTAACAATGATCATTTATTGAATGATTGCTAATGAGGACCGTCCTGACTTGAGTTTTTCTGCATATAACAGGTGTGTTCATATTGCAAATAGTTGGGGTTTTTTCCACTGTTGTTGTTTTTTGTCCCTTTCTATTGTATTTTAGGATTGTCATCTCTGTATTTTCCCATTGAATAGACCCCCCCAGGTTAATCCACAGACCCAGACATTCTCTTATGTTCATACAGAAAGAGAATCACTATGTTTGACAACTACATTTGCAAATTACTCAGTTCATTATCATCTGTGGGACTCCATTTATCAGTACAGATTTTTTTCAGGTCCAAACCACTGTTTCATGTTTTCACTACATGCTAAAGAATGATAATTTCCCCACAGGAACACTCCAAATCTAAAATGGACATCGTCCAGTTTATTTAATGGCTTGTATCTAGCAAGGCTAGTACCTGTACTGCACTAATATTGCTGTCTGTGGATGTTTATTTTGTCTAGTATCTCCTAAGTTCATGGAACACCTTAATTCAGGTCTTTTAGCATGGCTGAGCTTCACTAAAATATGTCTTTTGCACAGCTGTGATCACAGCTGTCCCTAGTTACAACATGGCCCAAATCACCTGTCACCAGGGAGAAGAAAAACAGATATTTAAGAAGCCATAAAACAGCCAAGAAGCAAATCCCACACTAACAGTAGTTCAGGTATAAAGTTCCTAATGGATGTTTACAAGTTATCATGAATGAAGTGAGATTTGGTGTTTTAATTAAATACATTCCCTACTTTAGGAAGCCCAGTTTAAAGTATGAATGTAAGTTATTGCTTACGTGGACCTGCTACATTCTGGTAAATTGAGGCATCGTTTAAGTGAATATTTTAGTCTGTCAAACTTGCCTGAGCAGGTATAATAAATGTAAAAAAAAAAAAAAAAGCAATTTGCATGTCTAGCTGGATTATATGTTATTAATAATAGCCTCCAAGACATATCAGGCACTGTACAAAGTGTAACGTTGGCAGTGATGCCAAAGGACTTACACAAAAAGAAACCCAGGCAGATAAAAAACAACTGTGTGACTAGAAAACTAATTTTTCCTTTCAATCACTGTAACTTTCCCCCATTAAAAAAAAAAAAAAGACAAAGAGTCAGTTGCCTGTACTTCTTTCTATCTTTTCTAAGTTTGATTTATTTTACAGTACAACTCTCACTGCAACACTTCAGGCCTAATGTTTTTATCCTTATATTTGCACTTATATGTTCCCCATTAATGTTGCATGTGAGTATTTCAGGATCCTCCTGAACCTCACAAAGCAATTTTGAGATCAGAATTTCTGATAAGGGAGAACCCAGAGGAACAAGTAGTAAGGTCATACAGAAGGTACAAATAACTGGAAGGGGATGCCAGATGTAAGACAGATGTAGTGCCCATCTGTAGGATTTGACAGTCTGTTCTCCCACCTACTGCCTGTTATATTTTTACCTTATTTCCCCAACATCACTTTAACTGCAAAGTGCTGGTTCTCACTTGACTTTTAACCCAGTACACATCCCAAGAAAACAATATCCAGTTTATTTTTCAGCCACCTAGTCAGGTCTTCATTTTTTGTTCTTTGAACTCTCCTAATAGAAGGGAAAGATTTCATTTTTGAGGCACAATGTGGTAAAGCTGTGATGTGGGATCATGGAAGATGTGGGCAGGATAGGATCATATCTTCTAAACTCTTCAAGGAGGGAGGACATGGAAATGGAAAAATGGGCACAGAAATGGAAAGCTAGCCTGTTCAAAACCAGCACAGAGAGATTGTTTTTATCTTGGGACTAATGATTAATCTGCATCACTCACTGCCATATGGTATCCTGAACTGAATATTAATAAGAATAAAATAACACTCTATTTGAAATTATTAGTATTTAAATTATGTCAGAGTATTGAAAGGATTACAGGTCTTCATGCTTCCTTGCATAAATGGTCTTGCAGCACATGTGGTAACAAGTATACTTTTCACCGGGTAGATTTGTCTCCTAAATGAAGACTTTTGATTTTATTCCTGTAAAATGTCACTATTCAAGACAGGATTTGGGATTAGATGGATGACTGCTTTGATCTGTGCTGGCCATTCCTCTTGACACTCCACTCAAGGAGTTCTAGGAGTAACACGTGCTGCCTTGAAGATTTTTGATCATCTGTCTGCCTTGGGAGATGGAGGGTTTGCTCCATGATCTGCCAAAGTGATGTGACCTGTCGAGATTTTCAGTCAAACTTCAGGCAGCACTGAACAGTTAGTGACAAATTCTTGCCTACTCAGGAGTAGTCAATAGTAAAGGAAATGCTAAGGAGCCATTAACTCTGTTGGAGTAACCTGTGCTACTGTAATTAAGAGGGTATCAGAAAATCTAGGAAAGATTATTTTATAATCTATTAAAGTTTTCACCTTTTTTTTTCCATCTGAAAAAGAGTCAGCAAAAAATGCTCCTATTTAGATTAAGTTTTGAGAGAGGAATAAGCAGATGTCTGAAGTTCTTCCCGAAGTGCTACAATTTTACATCTATTCAGAAGTGTTGTTAGTACTGTTAATGAAGGGCAGTATGCCTTTGACAAGTAAATAATGTCATAAACTGACTATTAATTTTGGTGAAAATACTATAGTGAATTAATACATACTTGAAGAATTGCACAGTGAGTAATGAAACAATAGGATTGTGTTATCTCATCTAGAAGGGACAGATTTTATTTTGATTAAGCAGGGGAAATACTGACAGTGCATGCTAGTACACTCTCACTCTTTTTACTCACCACAGTACATGGTCCTTCTTTTTGGACACCTTCACAGCACATACGGCATGCAAAGTCTCCAGTCGTTGGAGAGTATGGTAGTCAATAGTTCCTAACTGTCCCCATCCTGGCTCAGGATTTTTAGTTTGAACAGCTTCTACTGAATAAATTTAGTATATCTAATGTCCACTTGAAAAACATAACCCAAAAAGTCAGCTCATAGAGGAGTGTATAATTGCTTGAAATCAATAAAAAAACATCCTAGGTTTACAAACATCTATGACTCTTTTAAAATTATCTCTTCCAGTTATTGATGACAGGTGAAGATTTGTATGGGGTGTGGGGAATGATGAAGTTAGTGTCTTCACATGTTAAAAAATGAATAAAAAAGCTGATTCTTTCTTTACTTGGCTGCATATAAGAAATTCCACTGAGCTCTGTTCTTACGTGTACATCAGTGGCTATGCCTGCGTTGGGGTTTTTTATTTTAAAGTTATTTCTTTGTTTTAACCCAGTTTTGGGAGTGATCTTTTGCCAGTTTAGTGCAGAATCCATATTAACCACATCCGTATGACCCCTGTTTTCTAGGGCAGTTGGTGCAACCCACAAGGCTCTCACAGCTCTCCTTTGCTTTGGGCAGTTGTCCCACAAATGCTCAATCCCCAGAAGCTCAAACCCAGAGAACGTAGCAGCCCTAATCCTTTCTGCTTTATATTCCATAGGACTTTTCCAGCTCTCATTTTAGAACCTTAATGAAGTTGGGAGTTTTTTTATCTTAACCAGGGTTCTTAAGGGCTCTAAGCCAGAAGCTGTTCCATTCCTGAGAGTAATCAAGGAGTCCTGGTAAGAGTGGGATACTTTGAGACACGCTGTCCCAAGGTCACACATGTCACACAATGTTGTAATTCTGAAACATTCATTTTCTATAGATCATTTAGTATCTTTTTTTTTTTTTAATAATATGTTCAGTGTGATTCAGAGAGAACTTCAAATGTATTTTTATATGAGGACAGTAGTGTGTGTGATGCATGCAGATGGCATTTGAGGGTTCTGAAAGCCCATTTGCAAGACTGAACTGGGAGAAGTGATGCCTGGTGCATCCTCCACCATAGTAGCTCATGGAGTAGTCCCAGGTTTCATCTAGTGGGAGATCTTCTGTTTCCAGTCCAAAAGAGATTTTGTAAATGATTTAGCACGTGCATAGTGTGGACAGGAAATTCAGAGCAAGATCCAGGGTGATCCCTGTTGTCAGAATTAACAAGTCTTCTTTTGTTCAGCTTTATACAAATTGCAGTGTGACTTAATTAATCCAATAATTTTAGTGCTTTCCCCTTTGTTTCATTCAACAAAACCCTTCCACTGACTTTCAGTAGATTTTTGAACTCTCAGGCAAACACAGTGAAATAATTGTGACTACTTGAGGAGCTAAGGTTCAAAAAGCTTTTAATTTTGCGCTACTTTCTAAACACTCAGGGGCTCAGACTCAATAAAAATACTAGACCTTTTGAATTTTGTTGTTGTTCTCTGTACTGTATTAAATTATGTATTAATTTATTAAACACTCTATTGAAAGATGATCTCCACTTATGTGGGCAACAGTGAAGCTTTATTCCCATGTTATAAAGTAGTGTATAAATACATAATTAAAAAAAAACCCTTTGACTGAAGACGGTTATAATAGACCCATAATTAGAATGCACAACTTTGACCTTTTATTTTCCAGTGTCTGAAAAGGTACTGAGTATTGTCTAGCTTTGTCTAGGCTGGCAGCTAACCCAAACTATTCTTTTTGAGTGGTAGAGAAGAGATAGGAGTGGAAGGGGAGATGAGATGCCAGCATTATCTCTGAAATACAATCAGATTGTTGTTTTATTTTGTGTTACCGTTAGCAAATCACAGTTTGATTGTTTAAATGCATCTGGGTTTGAGAAGACTTACAGCTAGGGAGCTTTATAAGTACATAATTCAAAAAGAAAAATCCTTCCTTTTGTTCAAAATAATAATAAAAAAAGGACTTTTAATTATTGCAAAGAAGTGCTCTTGTTTCTTTTTTCAAATGTGCAGGGAACGTGGCATGGTTCATGGATCTCTTCAAAAGCAGTTAGTCATTAAAGTCTTGAATATAATAATAGATTTCAGAATGATTCAGTAACATGAGTTTCAAATGTACAGGCTGTTCTAATAATTTATAGGAAGAAGCAAGCATTGGTGAAGGATTTTAAACTCTTGTTTTCTATTTCAAAAAGTTTCTTAAAAAGGAAAGTAGCTGTAAAAAAAATTCTGTATCACCTTTGATGGAAACTGCTATTAAGAAAAAAATCTTAATTTCAGTTTCTGGAAAGAAGTTTCTGTATAACCTTTAAAGAAGTTATTTTACTTTTGTTTTCTTTGCATCTAAGATACTCTAATATCTGATGTAAAATTTCAGCACTACTATGTGTTACTTCTCAGACCCTTGTGAAGGTAAATATCCTAAGCATGTTAAAAACCTAAGTATTAACTCACAATGCAGATTTAAATTCATCTCATGCTGTCTCCTGTTAACTACAGTCTTGATATGAAAGGATTTGTGTTCTACAATTATTTCTACTATTGCCTTTATTTATTTTACAAATGGATAAATTAAAAATACCACATTACTCATAAAGCAAAATTACATCGGTTGAATTGTTCACACTGATTTCTTTTACAATTGAGTCAGGCATCCCAAAAGGAGAATTTTCACTAGAGGGAAAAACCTGCAAGTATTAGTGTTTATGCATTTAAATCACCGTGTGTGGGGGTGTGTGTGTGGAATTCTGTGAGAATAGTAAATGAGCATGAACATTCATTTGCGGTGCATTTCCAATTCCCATGAACCCCACTCCTCCTCTGGTTCAGACACTTCCTGAGCTGCCAATTAGGGCAGGCTGGGACAGCATCACCACCTCCCTGGTCACTGCTGGGGCTAATGGCCTTTTGAACACGACTCACTGCAGTGTTCCTGTATACCAAGGTTAAGGTGATTCTCTGAAGGAGAATTCTTTGACACTGGGATATATTAGTATTATGAATACATTAGGCAATTTGTAAAACTTGTAAGATCTTGAACCGATAGGACAGCGTGCACAGAAATAGAGTGCTTACCTTGTACTAATCTTGCACAAAACTTTCAAAACTTCTGAGACTTCTGTTTATGATTTTCACCTTATTTACACCAATAAATTTCTTTACTGTAAATGCTTAGTTGTGACTGCAGAGTAGCTCATCATGCATGTAGGTTGTGTATAGGCAAATTTAGGTGCAGTAACAAGCTGACTCAAGTACTATAGACCTTGGTCTGAACTAATTAACAGGGTTTCTCAGTGGAGGTGTGTGGGCAGCTCTGAGGTTTTCCAAGTAACACTTCAAGCATTTGTTTGTACACACCAGATCTGAGGCAAATATCTGCACACTACTCATCTCTGTGGGTACATTAGATGGGAGATGGGGCACCTTATTCAGAGTATATTGCATCAACCTATTTTTTATTCACTTTCCTGGCAACCTCCTGAGGAAACAAGACATATCAAAATTAAAACAGCAGCAAAGAAAAATCAGTTACTGAGGTGAAGTTGAGAAAAGCAAAAGTGACAGCAGTTATATGAAGAAGCGCTGGCTCTTGAAGTTAAGCTGCTCTGTCACATACCATCAATTGGACTATTATCTGGCACAGGAGGACTGTAATAAATTGTCAGATTTTCTTCTTAGCTGAAATGATGGGATGGAAATTGTGCTGTGTATTTTTGGACAGGCATGGGGGGAAAAAGCCAGCATGTAGCTGATTTCCTCACAAGCCAGACCTGCCATGATGCACAAACTCAATTTTCCAAATGCAGCTCTTGGAAATCTTGTATGATAAGAGCTGAGATGGTTAAAAAAGAAATCCTATCTTTTCTCTGGGAAAATAAGGTCAAGGAAGAGAAATGTGCTAATGAGGGAAAAAACTGTTTATATATACATATATATATTTAAAAACAATAAAAAATATGGTTTCAGATTTTTTATATCACTGTCTGCTTCTATGCTATTTTCATGTGAAGTCATTTTTTTAAGAATTATGGTATCAGAATATTGGTTCTTTAATAGCTGAACCTGGTGATCATTGCTTTTGTGTGGGTCAGGATATGGAAAAGATGTTATTACATATGGCAATAATTTCTGGGGTTTGTATGATATGATTTAGACTATCTGTGATTGGAAAGCAGCTGGTAATATATAGTGATGGCATGATCCATAGATAAAAGTACTCTTTTGAAATGTTATTAAGTTCTCAGGAGCATAACTTCTTCAGTAGAATTATTGTGTGACTAATATGTATATCTGTATATTATATGTGTAATAATAGGTAATTGATACCCACTTTAAAAGCCTTAGCTGAATCATAACATAACTGCTGTTGTCAACAAACTTGAATTATTTTGCATGGCCAACATGCTAATTCATCACTAAGACTTCACACATATTGAAAGGTATTACATTTTTCTGAAATATTTATAATCTTGTAAAGAACAAGTTCTAATTTGACAACTACTCTGCATAGACATAGCCAGAAATACCATAATAAGGGGTTGAAATTCTAAGTAGCTTTGTTCCTCTGCTTCGTTATGACCATTAGGTGGGCATTCACCTTTTCCTCTGTTTTCCAGTCAGCTGCAGTAGTAGTTCAGTTGTGTAAAAACACACAATTATTAGCCTTGTCAGAGAGCTTGAGGAAGCTCAGACAGTGAATCAAATGTATACAGCCAAAGAGAATGTGAAAACATATCGAGTGCCTTCAGCTTTCCTTTTGTGAGTCTTGGCAAGCCATTTAATGAAAGGTTCAAGCTATGAACAGTAGCAAGGTTTATATCTCAATGTGCTTTATTACATATTCTGTGTTTATAGAATTTCCATTATTACAAGGGGCTGTGAAATGTGCATTCTGTATTTAGATCTTCTCTCCTGGCAAACAGGAATTGCTGTATATTAGTATTTTTATGACAATTCAAAGGTCTTGCTATAGATTCTGAAATAAGTTTCTTTCCACCAGAAAGTGGAAATTCAATCTAATGAAGTCAATAAAAAATTGTATGAGCACATTGAATTGTAAGAAAGAGAGGAACAACATGTCATGGACTGGATCAATCAGAAATATGAAGACTGTAAAAGGATCAGCAAGTCTGACAGAATAGCAGGAAACAACAAGCAAAGTTGACAATCATGCAGTTATGAAAAATCAAGTATTTACTTTCATTATTCCACTTCCATTAGAAACTGAGCCAAAAATGGAGGTGCCAGAGCATATTGAAAAGTATAAAAAATCATCAGGCATAGACTATACTGATCCATGAATTCTGAAGGAACACACTAACATGAGCTGTTAACAAAAGTGTGCAGTTTGCATCTAAATAAACAGTGGTGGAATGAAGAAGGGAGAAGCTGCTGTATCCAGTTTTTACAAAATGCTAGAAATGATCCTGGGATCATTTCAAGATGACTAAACTAGTTGGCAAAATGTTTCAAAAGATCTAAAACCTCACACCAATGTGAAAAGAATTCTAAAAACTAAATTATGCTGATATAGCTTCTGTAATAGGACATTTTCCCATTCTGTTTCTTTGAGTTTTCTTGTTTGTTGATTGAATAAAAGATACACTGGAACCTGTTGGAATAATTCCTTGGAATATTAGAAGATTAAAGTCTCTGACAGATTAATAGAAAAGCAGTTGTCACAAATTGTCAGATAAATTATTGCTTTGGATTAAAAACTTATAAGACATTAAAACCAGGGTAAAAATAGGTAAACAATTTAGAACAGTGTTGCCTCAAGGTTCCACTCTGCTACAATAAAAAAGGCTTAAAGAAGTTACAAACTGATTGATGGCACATGAGAAAATACATTAGTGAATGTCACAGAGGTCCAAGGATTTTCAAAGATTTGATCTCAGGTGAGAAATTTTGGTTTCACCTTTTTTTATAGTAAGAAGTATTTTAATTGTTTGGAAATGGTGCATCCTGTAATGGATTGTGGCAATGTGTGTTTTAAATCCTACTCAGTATTGTAAATACATGTTCCTACTTTGCTTTTACTATTAGAAAGTAAGGCTTTAGAGGAATATGAACATGGTTTCATAGTTTGGGTGCAAAATTTCTTAGTGTCATGTCAAACCTCATGATTTAACTCAAACAAAAAAATTCTTTAAGATAGACCTGGATTATTCTATGAGCTGTTGCTATTACAATTGATTTTTTTTGGCGCATTTGGTATGGGTATATATCTTCATTTTGTGACTAAAGCAGTGGGCAACAAATCTTTACAAGCCTTTACAAAGCTCACCAACCATGAAACAGATTTCACGTACCATCTGCTGTGTGAAGGACACATTAAAGTAGTCCCCCCATTTCTCCAAAGCATCAGCACATTCATGCAAATCCCTATTCTCCTACCTGTACTTGTGAAAGTGATGGAGTGTACTATCTGCACAGTTCATTGAATCATATTTGAACTGTGCAGTCTCGTTCACAGAAAGACCAGATAGGTGGATAACACTGAAAATGCAGCACACACAGATGTAATTCAGCATTTTCATTTGCAGCAGAGGTAGTCAACTCCTTAATGTGGATAATTACTCTGAGAATTAATTTTATCCGAAGTCCCATTAAGGGTATAGCAAAATGTTATAAAAGCATTTAAAACTTCTGGAGAAGGGTAAACTCGTGACATTCAGTGCTGAATTAACAACAGCTCCTCAAAGAATTAATCCGTTATTTGTCACAGTTGAAGTTTCTGTACTGAAAGTCTATTTGAAGAGTGAGACAAAAACCAAAGGAAAAATGAAAATGCATGAGTAATGAGTTCAGGGTTTCTTTGCTTGTGTTACTGATTGAACCAAACATTTTAACCTACTTAAATCAAGTGTAAAGACTTTTCATCCAAACTGATTACAATTGCTTCTGTATACCAGAAGAAATGTTTCAGGTGTCAGAATCTACATCAACATCTGTAAATTGTGATCTTGCTGTAGATTTCTACTTGTCATACAGTAGCAGGATGATTTTGGCTTAAAAGAGCCAGCACATGGAAAGATTTCTTGACAATCTTACTTACTGTAGTGCTCAACCCTCCCTCAGTATTATTAATTGTCGATAGAAAAGCGGTAGTCAGCAAAATCCAACAAATATTAAACTGTTCATCATAATCAGTAAAACACAGCAGCTGCCTGGAGACACTTTAGACCTTTAGAAATAGAACAGCAGGCAGTCTGCAATATATCACTGCTAAAACCCTGTGCATAGGCCAAGTAGCCTTTGAGTGGATTTTAGCACTAATTTACATGTATTGCTTATATTCTACTTGGATATTCATGTGCATATTCTATACAGTTATAACATTTAAAGCTTTCCATTCCCAAAAGTGGCCCTGAGAGTCCAGACATTTCCACTTCCATATGACAGGAAATCCAATCCTGAGTTTTGCACTGTGGATTCTGTGCTACTAAAATATGTACTTGGAATGGAACTTTGATTCAGGCAGGTTTTTTTTGCAGATATATGTTTGATTGCTTTACTCAGAGCTTTTATTTTGCAGGAAGATAGCTACTTGTTTAAAAGAAATAAGGAAGATGCCTCCTGTGTAAAACTGTCTCTTTACTCTCTTGTAGGGCTTTTATCATTTTTGTTGAGTAGTGAAATAAGTTGAAAAGAAATTAAATTCCGTATCTGGGTTTACTACAGGTTGAATTGGGAAGTTTCACTGTTAGAAGAAGTTTTCTCTTTTATTCACATCTTGCAGCTCAGAGCTATCTCCATCATGTCATAAAAGAAAACAAGTATGTAACAGAATGAAGTAAAAGAGGCAGATTTTTATAAGTGTTAGCTGGGGGGCTTTCTTGTCCTTCAACATTGATTTTTACTAAATGCCATAGGCATAATTCTATTCATTCTTGGGAAGTGATTCCCTAAACTGCAGTATAAAACTTGGCTTATCACCTTAAAGACAATCTTAGTCATTCTGGAAATCTCATAAGGTAGTCTCACAGGAAAAGTTCCTTTCATTTGCTTACTCTGGTTGAGTTTCTCTTATCATGCTATCCAAAAGCAGCCTGCTTAGTTTAAGTCATTCTTGCCCCTCTTCTACTCAGAAATAAGCTTCAAAGAGACTCCAGTGCCTCAAGTCTAACACTGTAAACTTTATTCTAAAATTATAACAAAGAATGGAGGGTAAAAACTTTATGATCTAGTCCAAATTTTAAATTACTGTTTATCTGTCCAAACCAATATTTTGTTAACTGCAGATTAAAAGGAGAAAGTAATTTTTCATTCCAAGATAAAACAATCCGGGAGTCATTTCAAGATTCATTAAATTAGTTGTGTCAGTTAAACTGCAGCAGGCTGTTACTTTTTCATATACATAGTATGGAATTTTAAAGACAGAAGAACTGTATATAGTGCGTAATACTGGAAGTGAATTCAGCACAGTCACCATTCGCAGTATGAGTTGTTAGTGACAATGTCCTGTGTTTCCATCACTTGTACTGCTTGAATATGGTCTTAGTGTTAGTTTATACAGATTTGAAGTCTACGGCTAGGAAAACATCAGAAAAATTAGAGAAATAGCAGCTTAATCTCTCCTTGGCTGTGTAAACATAATTCTGTATATTGAATTGAGGGGTTGCTAATCCCTTACAATCATGTTTCTTCCAATTAAGTTGCAGGGCTTTAAGTACTTTCAATCGCAGGAGGCTGAAGAAGCAAGTGCAATGTCAGGAAGGAGAGGAGGGTGGTAATCCTAAATGAAAGTAATTTTATTATGAGCGAAAGCAAGCAGCAAACAGAAGTTCTGAAGTGGAGAAGTTCAGAAAATAAAAGATTCTGCAAAATGCTCTGACCCCCTAGGGAAGTGAAGAAATAAAACTGGGATTTTCAGCTTGATTAAAGTTTGATTTATGAGCTGCTTTTTGTTAACAGCAGTGGAACAGGAGGAGGAGAAAAAGGATTTAACTTGTAAGGGAGAAAATTCTTTTGGAAATTGCCTTCAAGTTCATGGAGTTTAAAAAAAAAGTGACAGATGGAATTGTTTTGTAAGTCCTCCCCTTCTAGCCTCTACTTTACTCTCCACTCCCTACCAATCCATAGTTAGTAAAAAATTATGAATAATAGTGAAGTGATCAAAAAACACATCAGGTGACTGATGTTTTATTATTGTTCAAGAGTAAATAGCTTAATATTGGGGCAAACCTCCTGTATTTATATTCTTACACAAGTGCCATAAAAAGGCATCAGAAGATCACAATCCTAATTTTTATATGAGGTGATATCTTGCATGGAGGTTATGACACATAGGAGATCAAAAGTAGAAAAAAGGTTCAAGCAGTCTTGCCCAAAAGGGTGCAGTCTTTCACAAATAGAATTAAGATGAGGGAACTGTAAAATAATGAAGAGTCTCTTAGGATTTTTTTCCTACCTGGAAGGAGCACGTGTAAAGTTAGAATTGGGGGGGAGTTGTAGGTGGTCTAGTTTTCTTCTTGTTCTGTGTGTGGAAAGATTTCTCCATTCTTGTTTTATCAACCTCTTGCCCCAGTTTTGTGGCTGGTGATGTCAGCACTCAGTCCACAGCAAATGGGAAAACAAATCTTTAGTGGATTCTCCTGTCCCTTTATCTGAAAAACATTAGGTATGTGGCTCCTGGACCCAGCAAGTTAGGGCAGGGTCCTGTTCCCACAGGCCTGGTTCTCCAAAATGGTGATATTCTACTTCAAATCCAGAGAGACAGTACAATAAAACTTACCATGTCTTTACTGCACCAAAGGGTTAACAAAAATGCTGTCATGCTCTGTAAGCAATAATGGCTTCACATTGGCTTACAAATTGAACGTTACTATTGTAGAATACCTTTTGAAGGTAAATGTAGGAGTAAAATTGCTTTTCAGTTTAAATTGCCTCAGACACTGAAAATTCTGAATTGTCATCGTAAAAATTCAGGCTGCTTGTGCTTTAACAACCCTTCACCTTCCATTTTTAGATAAAGTACTAAATCTGTGTAAAGTAATAACACTCAGAGATTTCTTCTTTTCACTGAAAAGGCATTATAACTTGTTGTTCATCAAAAGTTTTAAATGCTGACCGCGGTAGGATAGTTTTGACCACTTTGCAATTACATTAAATATTTTATTAATTTCAGTTGAACTTGAACTCTAAATAGACTCCTGAAATTTCATGCTAATAACAATGAAGTTGTCACTGTGCTAGTTGATACTGTAATTTCATTTATAAACATTCAGACTGTGAAATTTGGAGTAAAACATATTCAGTAGTATGCAGTAGGTCTCAAAACTATTTTACTCATCACCAGGGCTTCTCTATTTCTAAGTTTACCTATTCAGTTTAAGTCTAACTCTACCCAGTTTACTAATAAATACTATAGCTGAATGAAAAACTGGAGAAAGTATAAATAGCTGATTTTAAAATAATTTTTCTTCCCTTAAAAATATAAACCAGTATATACTGCATATGATTTTATAGAATTCATGAATTTAAAATTATCTTGGGTGTACATCAGCAGATATTAACATCTGCTTAAAAATAAAGGGTGCAGACAGGCATGGTATTATGCATCTGTTGAAACAGCAAAATCTCTATTTCACTGTTTCAGCAAAAGTCAGAATGAAATATAAGTTTCCTAACTATTGGCCAAAGCAAAATTTTCAGTGTGGAAGGCAGTAGGCTAAAGTTTGTCTCTAAAATCTGATGATGATGGGCAATAATATATCAACACTGTCAGTAGATCACAGTTTTAAACATGCTCAGTTTGCTGTTCTTACGTGTGATCCTTTCAGAACACTCAACCACAGGGATGTGATGCCAAACCACACTAGAGGTGGCAGGCACAGGTGTGACAGCAGTACCTTTGTGCTTCCTTTACACCAGAGTGCAGAATCTGGTCTAACTCCCAACTCACCTGGCAGTGGCAATGGAGCAGAGCTGGGGGTGGCCGTGTCCCCTTTCCTTTCCCCAGCTTCAGGCACCTTTCTCTTCCCATCGCTGGGGCACAGAGCAAAGAAACTCCATGGACAAGGTGGATGGGAGGCTGACACAGGAATATGTAAGGGAGGAGGGTACTTGCTACATCCCACCTAAATGAGAGAAGAAGTGGTGCCTCTATTGGCAACTTTGCTACTGTTACATCCTTGAATAGATTATAGCTCTGTAAAGAGAAAACAAGTTAGTTAAAAGAGGAAAGAAGAGATTTGAAACATCTAAGTGTTTCTCAGATATATTATGTAGCAAATATATTGGCATGAAATCAATATTAAATGTTTGTTAAATACATTGTATATTGGCTGAAAAGTCTCAGCAAGCACTCACATCACAGGTCCCTGATGTTTTTGCTTCATCAGTGTGTAGACATCAGGATAAAGTCAGACACTATAAAAAAAAAAAAAAAGGATTGCATATCAAGTGTGTTTGCTTTAATAAAAGCAGAGTACTTTCTCTTCCAGCAGTGCACATATATAATATTAGGTTGGATGCAGTGACAGTAAGTACTGGTGCATTTAAATGTACAAATATCAGTCTGTGAAGTCACTGCCTGAGATTAGAAAGTACAATTTAGTGTCTTCTCTGTGTTAAAGGGTTATCTTTATTACAGTCTACGTGGTAGGTGGCTTCTGCATGTAGAGATTTGTCCCTACAATCATAGTATCTTTTAGCCTATCTCCCTGTCACTTGGGTGTTCCTAGTCTGTCTCTTAAACACTTAAAAAGCTGGACTGTCACAACACTCCTGGCTGCCACTGTCGAGCTCTTGGGAGAGAAGTGGCTTAAGTACTACTGATGAGTGTTATCTGTAATTTACCACGAAAAGCAGAAACTTTCAGCGTTAAAATTCTGCCCTCTGCTATCTTTTCTGGGTGCTGTTTTATTTTTAATGTACTCTTACAAGGTGGCTTTGAAGTCGATTCACATAAAAGAGCCTCCAGCCGTACATCTTACAAAAAGCACGTAGACCTCATTTAATCATTCTTTTTATTCCTCTGACTTGAGTGTGATCTCTGTTCCACTCTCACTGATGGAGCTGGCACTTTATCTTCATCCAAATTTATTCTTGATCTAATTCAATAGAACACACAGCAGAACAGATTTCCAAAGTGGAATAATAGCCACTCAAATATTGTTTAAGCCTACCACATACAGAGACAACAGTTTCAATTTCTTCAGAATTATGTTACATCTTCAACAAACATGATTATTCTTCCTCTGGTTTATTAAGGTACCATCTAAGTCGCAGCATGTCTGCTATAGGCCAAATGTATGTTTGGTATTTTTGGTGATCATTGGTATCCCTGTTGTGATGGAGTGATTTTTTTATCACCATGTTGAAGAATGGGTTTTGTTTTCCTCAAACAGAAGGTGGGATGGGTCTGCCTGAAACATAAGTTACTGATATAACTTCACCTGCTCGTTAGCAATGAAATTTAGCCTTTTGGATCCTGTAATTGTGGTTCCCGGACCACGATATTCTTTGATAGTGCGAATTCCTGCGTTTCATCAGAATGAAATGGATAGATCAGCAGAAATACATTTATTGCTCGCTCTCATAGAAATACTACTCAGCCTGCAGAAGAAAAATGCTTTGAAATTTATTACAGTCCTGAAATTTTAGGTCAGGAGGGAATTGTTACCTTTTCCCATCTAATTCTGTATAGGTAGAACTATAGGTCAGCTGAAGTGCAATTGGATTTAAAAGTTGGGATGTCTCTTCTCAGTAGCCAGTACCTGAACTTGCAGAAAGATCTCCATTACATAGATTCATCTGTGTGAAATAACTTTTTGAGAAACTTCTTCATTCAACTGTCTCCCTTTCCATTCTTCACTAAGCAGCTTCCTAGATCATAAAGGTAAAAGAAAAACATTATTAAGGCAAAGTGTGAATCAATCAGTGTGAATCCTGAATCAATCAAAAATTATTCTTGTCATCTAGGTGGTATTTCTTGGTGTGCTTTTTGCTAGGAAAGGCACTATTTTTTACTTTTGAAATTAAAAAAAACCAAAAAAAATCAAAAGGGCTCCTCGTCAAACTTTAGTCATGCAATAATACCTAGTTCAGTTATCCTAACATTCTGGTTCCCAAACTTACAAAATGGTAAGTAAAATAGATGTCTTTATCTTATAAGGATATCCCGCACAAGGTGTCTGTCAAAGCAAAGTCACATACAAGTCTGCAATACTCCGGCCATCAACCTTTGATATAATACATGCAGAAGATAATCACAAATGGTCACAGAGTTCATAAATTAGCAGCAGCATTTCTGTCACAATTGTGCCATGACTATGACATGCCATTTCCTCACCGTGATTAACGGTGCTTTACCAGAAACCCATTTTTCAGTGGAGCACAATGGAAAAATTAAGTTTCCTGTATATTTCACTTGGTTCATTATGACCATAGACTTCAGCCCATCTGATCCAAATTGGTTAAATGTTAAAGCAATTTGACCTCTTTTCAGCTCCAGTTTCTACTTTCAGAACCTGAAGACCTCGAACTCTGTCTTACTAAAGGGTAAACTCAATTTTATTTTCTGTTATGTAAGCTAAATTGTGAGGGGTTCTCACAATGTCATGTCTTCAAGGAGATTGCAATAAGTGTCTTAAAGATCAGGCCAAACATGTGAGTTTGCTGTTCGTGTTACAGGATTAATTAGCACTAACTTAGATCTTTTCAAAATGTTCACACTTGTCAATTCAGAAACAGAAAGTCTCACCTACAAGTGATCTGAGACCTTAAACAAATTCCATCAGAAGTGTATTTAGAGCAGAAACTGGGATTCCTCTGTTGAATCTCTACCTGTTCCATTAATTCATTCTTTTTCACTTAGCCTTCAATTCTTTCTTCATTAGTGGTTTTCATATTGTGTACATTTTTACAGCGGCATGACACCTCATTATTACATTTGGCAGACTCTGACAAAGCTGAACGTATTTTAATAAATAATAAGGTGTTATGACTGGAATGAAAACAGCTCGTATTTTCACCAGTTCTCATTGTGTAGTGTTGCAGCCAGTCCTCAAAGATAACCAGACCGATGAAATACAAGTAGCCTTAAATAAGATCCCAAGATACAGTTCCTTCTAACGATAATGAGACAGTAGTCAGTACAGGTTATCAGAGCAATTAATTCTGCTTCACCCAGCTCTGAGGAAAAGGGGAATGTGCTCAGCTCACTCAGGTTTGTTGCAGTGTTACTGAAGCAATTTAGATGTGGTTTCACCTGTGCTATTAGTTATGGTCAACTTTGATTCTCCATGTTTCAGCTGTGTTATCTCTGTACTGGGTTAATTCTCAGAGAGGGTTTCTTGTTTGGTTTGGTTTGTTTCTTTAATTTGCTAATGTATCTATTCTCTGGACATCCATGTAATTGTATTTTCTCAGATAACCTGTTCATCTCGTGGACCCTGGATTTTCTCGAAACCACCCATCAGAAAATGTTTCTCCTCAGTAACAGGTTAACATTATTTCAAACTATCTCTTACTCATTTTTTACCAAGAGTGGTTCAAGATTGCCTTAAAATATTCTTGGTTTCCAAAAATTGTTAATCTAGAGTTCTGGAATTTCCCAGGATCCCTGAAAATTCAAGTTATGTAATAGCAAAAGAATATATATATGTGTGCACCTGTGTGTGTGTGATACTTTTGAAACAACTTGTTACTAACATCTTAACTAATATCTTATGTTAATAGTAGATCTCAAAGATGTTTATGTTAAATAATTTGATTCTCTTCATGCTGCAACAGTAGATGCAGGATTGATTTTTATTTCTTTTAATTAAGGTTCCCAGAAACACAGAGCAAGTAAAATGCTGCAAAGACACATTCTGCCTTGGCCAAAGGGAAGGACTGAAGAGAGTTTCCAAGATAATGAACACAGATGGGTTTGCCACTTTCCCTCACATAAGGAATAAAAAGACAGAATTTTTGTCTTTGTACGGCTAACTCATGCCAGACACTTATGAGTCAGCATTTCCAATTTCAGTTTGTCCATGGCTCTGAGTGCTGCACTGACAGGAGAACACAGCTGGCCTCCCCTACAGTGCAGTGACAGGACTCAGAGCAGTTAGTTGCTGGTTAGTGCAGAACCATCCCTTTGACGTGCCAGATGGATCCCCTGTAACTCTTTATGATGGATGCTCTCTGGTTTGTTTGCTCACATTTCAATGTATTGGTACTTTATTCTCTTTTTTGTGTGACTGGGCAGCAGACAGGAGTGCTGACTGTTTTATTGTGCTCTGCCTTAGCAGATGAGCAGCCCAGGAGGACGAGGAGTGGGCCAGGGCACTGAAGGTCTGTTTGGCAGCAGCTCAGGTCCAGACAGGTTCATCTCAAACCTCTAATCATTTGGGATTTACCATGTACTTACTTATTACTGTTGATTATATTTTAATGAATGGCAGTCATCACGCACATGATAGCAAAAACATTAATTAGATTCTTGATAATTTTCATGACTCTGGCCCTGCAATAATAAAATACTATTACCTTAGTTATTGCTTCTTTAATTGCCACTGGCTTGCAGGTGAATGCACAGTGGATTTACAGCTGAAGTACCACACATACACATTTGAAACAGCAACTGGGGTTTATATGAGCTGAGTTGAACAAGTAAACCTGTAACACATGCAAAAAAATTTAAAAATTTCAAACAGAAAAAGATAAGTTTAAGGGACTCTTATGTTTTCTGAAAGCACTAATCTCAGTGGTATTTAAATACATAGCAGTTCTGTGCTTTCAGACATTTCAGATGCAATTTTACTAGTCCTTTGAGAATTAATTCTTTACCTTTCCATCTACTTCTATATGCAATCTATATAATCCCACTATGCAGTTTTTTGAGGTTTTTTAGGTTTATTTCTAGCTAAATATTGTATGACAGTAGCTTGCACTGAAAACAAAAAAACCTGCAATACTGAGGAGAAAAAGAAGAGAAATCTACTCCTACTCTATCTGTTCCAATCTGGAGAATAAAGGATGAGCCTTAATCAAATGGATATATCCTTTGGTGAACATAATAGCATGGCATTGGCTATGAGTTCTCTTCTGAGCTTTGTAAATGAAAGTCAGGAGTTCAGTGGAGTATTGTAAACTGCATCATCTAGGGATTTATAAAGGGAATATATGGCCAAAGAATTCTTCCTCAGGGCTTCAGCTGTTCAGGAAATGTGGAGTCCTATGGAATACAGATATAAGCATATAAATGCTCAGAAACTCCTAAGTTTTGCTAAAATGAACAAAAATATATTTCAAGGGTAAGCTGAACTATGCCTTTTTCCTGGATATTTCTGGAAGAATGTAATATAATAACAAAAAAGCTGTATAATGGTGACCATTAGGAAAGTGCAGATCAGATGGTTAAGCTGTTTTTCCATTGTTTACAAAGCTCTGGCCTTCTTTTTTTATTATCTGAATAATACCTCTGCAATCCTGTAACCCAGAAATAAATCCTTGCCCATGGTAAGAAGGCTGAGAAAATCTCATTCTTCTGAACATTTTTTAATTAGTTTGGATGGATGAAAAAAGGCAATTCAGGCAAAACAAGAATAGTTCTGAACAGAACTTGTTGCTCTGTGCTTTCTCTCACTTGACTTAAACCAGAAGAACATGTTTTCAGACATGAGCTTATATTAATTGCAAAACCTTCATAAGCATGCTTTTTTGGGGGACTAAGATTGTTTTAAAAGGATGTGAGATGAAAAGTTGATACAGAGAGATGGTTTAGCCCTTGGTTTATCCCAGCTAAGTCAGGCATGGAGTTGTGGGCTACCAGGGATTGGAGTAGTCCCACTTTCCTTTTCATCTCGGCCTTGTGTTCCTCCTCTCTTTCTTGTATTTACTCTGATTGCCAGGCTGATTGGTTTGTTTTCCAGCAATTCTTGAGTTCTAAGAACCTGTTCTACTTAAATCTACCTCTGTTTTAAATCTACTTTTCCTTTAGCATTCACAGTCCAATTTATTTTGTATTAAGTTACCTGAAAACCTCACTTGAGCCCATAAATAAAATAAATTAAAACAGAATCCAAGTTTTAAGTCTGTTTCCTGGCAGTTACTCACTAACACTGAAGGTAATGTAATTAATTACTCTGTTTCTTATGGGACTTGTAATGCTGGATATCTTGATACAGCTGAACTGGAAAAGCAATATTTGAATTTCTGTTGTTATTGCTGAATTTCTATATTAAAAAACATACTAGAATTGCTTATACTATTTAGCCATGGCTAAGGGGTGATTGCAGATCTGTGGATTTACAGATAGCAATCCTTTCATCACCCAGTTGTGTGTTTTACGAGCACAGGATTTGTACATTGTGATAGTTGCTATGGTACCCACATGTGTACCAGGGAGATTGTCAGCAAAGGGTGATTTATGTTCACAACAAACTGAATTAAAAAAAAAAAAAAAAAGTGATCAGAGGTGACTGGTACATTTTAAGTTGTGTTCTTTAAAATTAGAAACCTCTTTCTTTTTGGTGTAAGGCCAAAGTTCTGATTCTCCCTGCCAAGCAAATGCTAACGTGGAGATATGCTAATAATTTGGGCCTGGGGCCTGGGGTGGTGCTTTAATACAGCTCTTTTTTTTCTGACACGTGGCCTCAGAACACTCTCATATAGCAAATGCCAGTCACTTGAGGTAAAATTTAACTACATGAAGGGGAGATGCAGGATTGCTAATACCTCTTTTAAGAAATACAGAAAAAATGCTTGTTTTATTGGAGTGGCCACTGGCCCAGTAGTTAGAAATTACACTTTTTTATTTCTATGTCCTGCCTCTGGCTGAACCGTCAGTAATTTGGTAGGAAATCAGCGTGCTCATTTCCTTGAAGCAGGATGGGGAGAGCAGCACTGCATCTTCAGCATTCACCCCTTCCTCAGGCTGGAGGGGAGGCAGCAGGGACTGCTCCAGCCTCTGGACCATCCCTGCTGGATGGAGCATGTGCCACCAGGCAGAGATCAAATCTGGGTGCATGGGAGTGCTCAGGGAAGGGACAGAGCCCGAGGGAAGGGAGAGCTCCCTTCCTGCGTTAAACATGAACTTTTCCTCTTGAAGTTTGAATTCTTCCTTCCTTCCAATTAAGAGAGGTGACCACTTAATTCCACCTAATTAGGGAGTTTTTTAGATCTATTTTCCACTGTACAGGCCAGATCAGCATCTTACCTTTGCCGTGAACTCTCATGGATTAATCGTTTCTATTGCATGGTTTAATTACCTCAGTTCAACACTTATTTACTTTTGACTTCTAATTGACTTTATGAATGCCATTATTGGCATTGTGTGATTCTTTAAGGAGAAACTGATAATATTATAGGGTTTTTTTCAGTAAAAATAACAAAATACCTGCAGGAAACATTGTTCAAATAGAGTATTATGTGGGTAAACTTGTTTTATAAGAGATTATAATGCAGAGAACTTAAACAGTTTTACATGTAGGGCAAAGGCTTTTGCACTCACAATTTTGTAATTTCTCTGAATTGCTGATGCTCAGTTCTATTTAGTAGTTTCCCCCTTTTGTTTTTGTGCTATTTGATCAGAATCTCAGTTTTCTGAGCATCTGGACAGACTTTCATTTTGAAAAGAGGCTTCCACCTGTAAGGATTGAGATAAAACGCCTCAAAACATGAAACCTGAAGATGCAAAAATCATAAAGGTAGAGGTAAATGTAGCTCTATAAAATGTTATCTTAAGTGTGACATTTTGCTTGATCTGTGAATTTCATTTTCTGAAAGTCATCTGGTTGCTCAGGTTTAAGAGACATAACAATTCTTATTTGTCACTGGATGTCTTTGGTGCCAAAAAGTAGCAAATGTAGTGTAAAAGTGCACTTTCTGCAGGAAAAAAAAAAAAAAAAAAGAAAGAGGGGCAGATGTCAGCCTCTTCTGCCAGATGAGAAATGAGGGAATACCTGAAGTTTTCTCTCTCTTTCTGTTCACTGTGCCTTGTTGCCAAGCAGGGAAGCCAAAGTTTGTCCTGTGCTTGGCTTTTAAACAGATTGCGCAAACAGTTTAAGTTCTGTGTTGTATTCCTGTACCTGCCAGCTCAGCAAGGAAACCCGCCCTTTTGTAAAAAAAAAAGTAATAATCTCCATAGTTGATTGTAGAGTAACATAAATTACTGTTTTAATTATTCTTGCTGTGATTTGATTGTCCTGGGCATAGGATTTTGTCTTTCCTCTAGATGCCTACATGTTTTCCAGTGGAATGGTGAAACATTTAAGCCTCTAGCCATAGCTAAAATATTCCCTATACACTTTGCAAAACAGTTTTTAGTCTCTATGGCATTATAATAATGCAAAATTTATTTTATTTCTAATAAATATATTATTAATCCATCAATAACAAAGGATTAATGTATATCCTTTTCTTTCTTTAGCTTGCTGTCATTAGATGTGAAGTGGTAAGGTTTTTTTATTTTCTTTTATTTAGTTTCTTCCTGCCTAGAACCATTTTCTCATTCAGTTTAACACTTACTCAATTTATGCAGTGTCCATCTTCTACCTTGAAGAGAAAGAGGCTTCTACTTAATAAGAAATACTTATTGGCACATAGCTTTGTTTCATAAAGAGAATGTTTCCTTGAGAGAGTAATTGGTTTGGGATTTTTTTTTCTGCTTACCAAAGAAGCTTATCAAGTCCTTTTACAGAATCCTTAATATTGTTGTTTTTCTTCCCTGAATGTGAATAAATGCTACAGTCAGTCTGGAGGAGAACTGATTACTAAGTTATCTCTCTTTCTTGAAGTATAACAAAGGTCTTTCACACTTTCACAAATTATGAATTGTAACTTGGTTTTCAGAAAAAGAATAGTCTATATTGCTGAGTCCTGTAAACAAAATGATCCCTGTGACTGCAAACCATGTTGGTTCAAAGGCAGGAAGGTCTCCTTGGCCCTTTAAAGAACAAGTCAGCCTAGAACAACATCTAATAATGCAATAGAGTTAGAGGTCGAATTTGTTGGGCTTAGAGTGAGAAAATATTTTAAAGGCTGATGTGTTGATGGTCTGTCAATATTAGGAGTAAAGTGAGAATCAGGTAGACAAATCTAGTGGGTATTTGTCTAATTAGCAGTGACCTGTATTAAAGCAGAGCTGCCTGAATTAAATTAGTTATTGCTCATCTGGTACTAGCTTTCTTTGTATCTGAGAATCTGGTAAATCTCAGCTAGGATGCTAATTCTATCCTCTGTCTTTTCCTCTGAGGCACCTCTTTGTTTAATAATGAGTTTCTTCATAGTTTTTAAATTTAGGACAGAGACCTCTTCTTTGAGAGGAATTATCCTTTAATTTCTGTACTGAAATATGTAAATACTACTTTTGAGGGAAAGCAGTAGGACAGATAAATCAGATCTGTTGCCTTCAAAAATAAGAATAAAGTACCGAGTAGCAAGGTAGCATCTGAAAATTTAAGGTCTCTGTTTCAGAGATCTGGGTGGGCAGCTCTGTAGAGCTCAGAGAATATACCTCTAAATGCACCAGAGCCCTTCAGGAACAGCACACCCAATGCTGGACCCACACCCTGGGAGCTCCTCCACTCTAATTACTGTTTCTTATGCAGAGCACACCCCTTGAAGCTGTCATTCTTCTCACTCTTTGGGTTAATAACTCCCCTTTGTTTTAATAAAAATGATTCCATCTGAGTTTGCCTGGGGTTTCTGACCACCCAAAGTTTTAGGCTCAGCTTTGAAGAAAGTTGAAGTACAAAGTGGCTGTTGTTCGGGTGAACTCTGCCAAGATGCCTCGATAAACTGGTAAGGAAATTAATATACAAGGGTAGAAGGGATTACAGATAGAGATAGAAGGATTAGACTGTGCACTAGCAGCAAGACTTGCTGTAAAAATGTTGCTTCAGGCTTTTGTTTATTATTTGGAGAAATTCTATTTAAATGCAGATTAGATTTTCTACCTAGAAGTACAACTTATTCTTTGTTTGGGAACTCTACAAAGAAGAATGAATACAGAGTGTTTTTGTTTTCATTTCTTCGTGAACTTTGACAGTCACGTTGCTTATCCTGTTATCTGGATTAGATATGCAAGCTCTGGATATAGGAGTTTTAACAGTTTGTTTAGAGACCCGAGTTTAATTAATCAGTGTAAGATTACCAAATTGCCTTGGGATGAAAAACTGCACCTGAGAAGTTGTAATTGGCTACTGACTAAACAGAAGGGCCCAGCTCTGCACAGGGTGTTTGAGAGGGAGAGTGAGGGGAGGGGAAGGAAAGGCAAAGAAGAAGAAACAATCAATAAATTAGACAAATGTATTTTGTGACCTGAAACCTTTTCATTCTGTTTACAGCTTAATTTTTTTTTTTTTTTTTTGGTATTGCTGGACTTTCTGTGAACAATACCTCTTAAAATAATGTTTTGTTTTCCTTAGAAATAAAAATGAAATTAAAATAGTAGTTTAGCAATTCTGCTGGGTTATGAAAAGTAGTCTGAAAAGTCTTACCTTTAAATACTCTCCTGAATACTCAGAAATTATTCTCTTCCAGTTTGCAGACTTACCATAAAAATATCAGTAACACGTAGCTAAAGGAAACATCCCAATCACTTGCCATGGGTTTATTTTTATTCCTTTATCCATTCTTCTTGCATCTTGTCACCACATCTCCAGCAGCCCTTGCTAATCTTCTCAAAATTATGATAACATGATGTACATACCTAATGCAAACTTTTGTTAATCACCTCATGTTTCTGTACAAAAAAAACCCACACGCCAAACTCAAAATGCTGGTTTCAAGAGAGTTTTTTTCATTTCACCTATTTCTTCCTCCCCAGCATAATTTGTGATTTATTCACCATGTTTTATGACAGAAGATCCTCACGATTGGCATGAACTGTCACTGGGATTCATGCATAGAAACAGTAGAATTGAAATATGTTTCAGGATTTGAGATTTCGATACAATTTTAGAAGACTATAAGAGTAGTTTGAATTTTTTGGATATAAAGAGGACTCTTGGTCCTTGATTGGAAATCAAGTATGTCCTCTGAGAAGACCTACTTCACTAGCCATTTAATATGATCAGTAATTTTATATTGATCATTTAGCATGGAAATAGCATGCTACTGCAATGGATTTAATGTGGTGTTATTGTAATGATGTACCAATTTAGCAAGGTAATATTTTAGTACTGCCAGGTTCATAAAAGCTTGTCTTTTGAGAACATAATAAAGATTTCTCCGTCTATTATCCAGCTTTGTTATGAAGTGGAAGAAATTAAAAGATCAAGTCTTTGCTTAAAGGAGGTTGGTAAAACTTTTTGCCTCATAGTAGATGCATTTTAAGTGCTCTGTGGTTTTTTTGCTCCTTTCCTTATTTCTTTTTGATGGACAAGCTAAAGCAGTAATTAAAATGAAAGAAAATTATTCTTTGGGAGATTAAGAACATTGAACTGATAATTTACAAGTAACATATTCTTAGGAGCTCACACACTCAATTCAGGGTTCAGAGCCATTTAAAACTCTGAATTTAAGCAAAACTTTTCTGTGCCTTCGCTTCAGCAAGCCAATCCATTTTTGGTAATATGATAAGCTGTGCATAAAATCGGTCAGAAAAAAAATAGATCTGTGATGAACAATGCATGTCTAGTGGGTGACAGAAAATGGCATATGAACAGCTTATTTTCCTTTAATGTATCATTTCACAGTCACTTTTACTCTTAAACTACATCAGATATTTATATTATTTTTCAAGACTTTCTTGTAACACTATTAATTGACTGGAATACAGCAACTATTGGCTTTGATTTTAATATGTACTTAAAACTATGTGCTATGGCCATTTTTAAAAATTTGTTAATATTTATTTTCATTTTTTGGCATATCTAGATGTAGTTGTTACCATTTCAGGCTGGTTAGCAGCACCAACAAAAGCTATGAGCCCTCACTTTATCTGTGTCTAAGTTGTGAAGATTTTGTGAAGGGGGTTTTTTGCTGGAGAAAGGGAGATTTCATTCAGGATGCTTACTGTGAGCCCGTATTTTAAAATCTTTGGACAAATGGCCTTTCTAGTGGGTACTTAAGTCTCAAATTAAAAAATGCAGTCTTCTGAACTGACCTCTGAGGTGACCAGCACATTGTTGCTTGTGAAGACAGAACCTTGTAAAGAAAAATCTAGAATTAAACGTGATAGACCAGAACTCTTTTGGAGTGCACCTTGCTTTCCACACTTCCATTTTTTTCTTTCATGAAAGAACAGATAGTCATATATGCTTTTTTTTTCATTTTTTCCTTGAAATACAAGAATATGAGCTCTTATGCTTCCAATTGGCATGAGTATAGGGGCCAAGTGTAAAGCTCTCCTTCTATGAGTTCAACAGCCCTTTCTCTCCCTCCTGTCTTGTAGCTGTCCTGTCCTCAAGCCCATTTACTCAGTCTGTTAAATAATTATGTTGATATAAGCTATACTAACACGGAATGGCAAGCTCCAGCCTATTTTAATATGCTCCTTAGTTCCTCTGTATCTGCAGCATAGTCTTTCTTGTGAAAAGGGATGCAAGCTTATCCAAGGAATTTCAAGTAACATAGATGTACATCTATGTAGCTTAAGTGCTTGCACATCATCACAGCAAAGCTGCACAGTCACTTCCCTGAGCTCCCTGTTGCTATAAATATAATGGTAGTTCTGCCTGAGCTGACTTGGGTATAACTAACTGAGCCGAGCACACTGTGCTGGCTGCAGGACGCACCTCTGTGTTACTGGACAGAACTTGCTGCCATCTGTATGACAACAATTTGTGAGATTTAGTTTTCCACAGATGATGGTTGTATTGGAATTAGGAAAGGAGAAGAGACTTCCTGCTATCAAAAGTATTTCAAAGACTTTCTTCTGCACATGTCTCGTTCCCTTCTCTTCATTAGCTGTCTTTGTATTTGGCTCGTTCCCTAAGGAAATGAGTATTTAGCTTCACTGCATAGAAACTGCAGCCTGTCTATAGTGATTAGGGAGAAAAGGTTACAATCCTTGTCAGAAACACACAGGGAAAAAAATCTTCAAAATAAACCACTCATCAGCTACAGATAATTACACAGTAAGTCTGAGAAATACTGATGTATGTGTCCATTTTTAATTGCATACAGTCCAGTCTACTTTTATTTACATAAAAACTCCCAAGATTTTACAGTAGGAAGAGTTGTAACTATAGTGTAACCTATTTTACAAAAGAATTAATGTTTAATTCCGAGAAGCACTTTGAGGAATTTTTAGAATTGCTTTTCCATGTAAAATTTTATGAAATCATTACATTTTATTATTTTGCAGTTAATGCTAAATTTTAAGATATATATTTTGGAAAGTTTTGATACCGTAAGGAATCATCCTGTGGTTTTTTAGTGGTTTATTAAAACAGTGAGCTCTTCATCACAGGAGGACTGTTAAAAGTGTATATATGATACAGTGTTTTCTGATGTTCTATTTGGTTAGATTGAGTAATGACAGTGAAAGACAAATGTATGTCTATATTTAGGTTTTTTTGAAATGTGCAACACAGCTCTTTGGTGGTAAGGGAAAACTGAATTTTTGCCAATATGTTGTGTCCTTCAGGTTTCTTTGGGTGCCAAGGAAACATTATCTGCTACTCCAACAGATACACTTTGAAAACTTAGTATAACACCCAGTGCTCAAGTGTCCAAAAATCGGGTTTAAGCTCTCTGAAGTTGAGCACCCAAAAATAACGGAGACTACATAATTTTGCTCAGTTTCTTTATTCCTCAGTTTCCCAGATGCAAATGGCCTCAATAAAGCAAATAATGCAGGTGGATAATGATTGTGAAGCTTTTGATTGTGCTGTGAAAACAACAAACTACATAAGGAAATGAATAAATCTGCATTCAACACAAGGCTTTGAAAGTATTAATTAAAAAGGTGTATGGCCACATGCTGATTAGAGCAGATAAAGAGAAATATTGAATAACTACTTACTCTCTGAATTGGGCCCAAGGGTCCTATGAGAAAAATAGTATATGATAATTTAATTAAAGTTTGCATCAAAACACATTTACACAAGGGAGCTGAATTAATATTGCAGAATTTGCACTTTCTAACTTTCCAGTGCTTTCCTGGGAAATGTTAACCCTTTTTTTAGTGCAGTGGTTCTTCCCTGGGACATCACGTACGTATGTATGCATATATGTATATACATGTACATGTTCTTATCAGAGACTTACATATTCACCTCACTGAGTTTCTTAGATTCAAAGAATTAATATAATAATTTCTTGAACCCGAAATAACAAATATTGATAGCAGTGCCATTGGAAGCACAATTCAGTTGGGTTCTGGAATAGAAGAAAGGAGGTAAAGGGAACTAGAATGGATGTTTTGATTGAGTCAGCTAGATATTTACAAATCCTTGAGCTCTGATGTTTACTATTGTACCCATATTTAAGATCCTCTGTTAAATATCTAGGCAGAGCCTGGTGAGTTTTGTATTTCTTGGGCAGGTCTGGAGTACTCATTGTTGTATTTTCTCCCCCCTTTCCTGGAGAAATTTGGTTACTGAAGTCTTGAAGCTGCATAATTACTCAGTGCAACAAGATGAGGAGCAGGGAAATGGCTCTGGTATGCACAGACCTAGAACACAAGTATATGAAGTGATGGATAAATGGAGTAACAGTCTGTTAGAGAAGGGACCACATCCAGTATCAGCAGCTACTGATATAGAGGAGGGGAAATTCTCCCTGTGCTGCATCTGGGAACAAAACAATAACTGGATGAAACAAAAATATTTAGAATATTCACTATAATGCCATGATTAAACAAGTGTTTCCAGACTTTAAAACAAATCTCCGCAACCCATATGACAATCACAGTGACACCATATTCATGACAGTATCTCAGTGTTTCCGTTTCCACTGCGCAATGGACTTACTCATAACTACAAACCAAAAAAGAAATTCCATTGTTATAGCACCTGAAACATGTTATGAACGCTGTTATATTCAGCTGTTCCTGGAATCCAGATAATTTGTAGATATAGTAAGTGTGGTATACTTAGAGTAATAGATTACCTCAAATCTTCTGTTATAAGAGGGATAATTAGAACAAGTTAAAAATCAAATAAAGTAGTGTCACATTAAGCAGCATTGCAATGAAGCCCTTTGCTGCACGGATCTGTTGATTAACAGTGTGTGACCCTCAGAGCATCAGTACCATTTCTGCCGAGCTTTGAATGTCACTGTCACTCCTGCTTGTGTGATGGTGCTCCTCCTGTCTCCAGGCTCCGTGGTATGCAAATGATGCCGAGCAGAGCCTTAGTGATTATTTCTGCCTCAGGGCAGCACAGAGGGTGAGAGAAAGGACCTGTGAGCGTGAAAATGAAAAAAAAAAAAAAAAAAGGTCTGTGTCAGGAACCTCCATATTTGGGGAGTTAGATTCGGGGGCTTTTTGTTTGTTTGTTTGTTCTCCCCTTGAGACTCTAATGTCCTTTCTGCAGAAGTTCTGCAGTCATTACAGTTTCATCTCCCAGCATTCCAACAGCCTGGTTGGTGGGAGGCTTTTTCCCAGCCATGATAAATTATTCTCTGTCAGAATCCAAATCTGCCTTTTCAAGTCTGATCATTTGTGATGAATTTATTCTGTTAACATGAGCTTGAATAAAAGCAATAGAGGATAATAAATTAACTTTGAGCATATTAATGACATCACTAGACTATGGACAAATTAAGGAATAAATAGATGATATAGGTTCAATAACAGGCTGGTGAACACTTAGTCAGCAATTGACTGGTAGCTTTTCATTTCAGTCCTATTATATCCTATATATATCCAAGAAAGATTTAAAGGAACATTTTGGAATGCAGACTTAAGGGTGAACTCCTCCTGCCATCCGCAGTAACTGTAGGAAAGATGGTTCTGAAACGTACTTTGCTGAAGCTTCAGGAACACCAGCTTCAGAAATTCAGGTTTGGACCCTCTTAAAAAGAAATCTGTGTGCTAAACATGGTGAGAGCTTTCTATATGGCATCTGCCAAAGCAGCACTTAACCCAGACTTAAAATATCCTTTCTGTAGAACTTAAGAAAAAAATTAACATAAATGATGGAATTTTGTGGTTATGCTCTTATAAAATGGAGATTAGGTTAGTTCATGAACTTTTATTCCTAGCAAGAACTGTTGTGATTTATTTGGTTACCTTTCATGTGTGCCTGCTATGGTCAGGATTTCACAACTAGTTTGAAACTTAGACTTCCAAAAGAACTGATGCTAAACTTCAGTGACTTTGTAAGAACTGTTTCTTAAATCTGTTTCTAAGGGATCCTCTGTCATATGCAATAGAAAAATTGTTGATTGAGGCTTATCACCACTAAAGGAGGTGATGAGTTCCTTGACAAATCTGAATGCTAGTTTTTAACCCCATTAAATAATGTATGTTAGGCTTTTATTAGCCTAGGCATATTCATGCCAGAGCTTATCAAAGAGGAGCCAACATTACTTCTTTGCAAAGACAGCTATGGTCTGTAAAATGTATAAAAATACAAATATAAGTAGGGCTGAGTCAAAACTTGACACCTACTCTCTGAAATTTGAAGTTCAACAAATATATATCTCTCTTCAGTATCCTTCGTATAGACACACATAGAGAGTGTGTGGTTATGGACATAAGATGTTTATATAATTAAGGTAATAAAAGCATACTTCAAAGACCAACCAGTGTTTTTATTCCCATTTTAAAACATTTCTATCTTTGAAGTAATGAAGTTTAATTTCATGAACAACTGAATACCTCGTGAAGTTTAACTTAAGACTCCCACAGTTTTGTACTTGTTGTGCTCAAAATAATTTCTTAAAATAGAATAATAATAATAGTAGTATTAATAATAATAAACACTACCATGTTTTCAAACATCATTATGTTCCTCCTGGTTGCAGCCATAGAACCTTTCCTGACAGCTGTTGAAATGGCTGAAAAGATAATGTCAGCAGTTGCTCACTCCCATTCTCTTGGGATCTTACAGAATAATCCCAGCTATCAATGTTCCCTAACAGTGTGTTGTTTTGTTTTGTTTTTTAATTATGCATGCTATAAGAAAATGTCCCATACAGAATTGTGTCAAATGTTGTTCTGGCCTAAATCGTTCCCATCGTGATTCAGTTGTCCAGGTGCTGATAGAATCATCTGGTTTAGAGAAAAAACTATGAGTTTACTAGTGCTCCTAGCTAAAATTATTATGGTTTTATGTTTTAATTGAAAATTACTTAGGAGAACATACATACATATATATATATATAGCTATCCTGCCAGAAAAACTCCTTGGTGCTAAAAACTTCCTAGTAGTTGAAGAAGGCTCGTGTGACCGAGATGAGAAACTTTCAGTCAAACAGCACAGCTTCAGTGGAGAAACTGGCAACAGTGGCATGTTTAAAGAGCTGACAACTAAAAGTATTGCCTCATCAGAACGCTGCCAAAATTCCTGAAGGTGCAAGCAGAGCCTATGAAGACCACTTAGGAAGCTGTAAACATCGCAATAAGTAGGGCTGAGCTCCCAGGGAAATGATGGTAACTCTAGTCAGGCATCCCTTTTTCTTCTCTCAAATGTCTGTTCTGAGAGAGGTTCTGAGCTAATGTGCAAAGATTGCTCCAAATCACTCAGAGCCACAATCTGATGCCTGACTGGAGCACAATGAAGTTTGGATTATGCTGTTTTAAATTATCACCCATTTGAAGTAATTTTCTTTATAAAACAAGATTAAAATGACTGTAATTCAAAACATTTTACCTCAAATTGATGTGAAAATTGTAGTGTTCATATTATTTTCATTTTGCAATTTGACAAAACATTTCACTCCACATATAAGCTTTTCTGTGTTGTCACTATGTCAAGAGTGAAAACATGAATTTTACTCTGTGTATTTTACTCTTTCCTGATGTGTCCTATTTCTTAACACTTCTTATTTAAGTTTTTTAAAGCATGTCTTTATATAGCCTGTTATAGTACCTGGGGGAAATATAAACAGATTTAGGATGTTTGCTTACTTCCTTTCTAGCCCACACAATAACAGTTTATAACTTCATATTGTTAAATTTGTTCTCTGGTCTCTCTACATGCCTGATGGTTAGATAAGTGCTGATAAAAAAGCAAAGCAAGGAAGAATTTGAAGTTGTAGCTTGATAGAGCTGAATCTCAGATTATGGTGACTTATTTACATGAAACTTCCTTTCATTTGCTTTCCCAATAGAAATTTCTCTGCATTAATTTTCCTCAAGGTTTCATATGTGTGAATAGAATCATATAGGGAAAAAAAGAGTCTTTTCCTCAGAAGTTTATTTCATGGACAGGCAGTTTTATCAGTAATTCTTTTTAAAAATCCAGTAAATTCCAAGTAAATTACTTGTGTTCCCTGTGAATAAGGGTATTTGTTTCATCTAACATAGAGTGTTTCTTGCAGAGTTCTTGAGGTAGCAAAGTACAGAACAACACTGAAAAGCACTGGAAATTTAAGTGTCTTGAAGAAGGCCCTGCCTAAATTATATCCAGTGAGATTTACAGCTGTAAATTTCCTGGCCTAAAAATACAATTATACTTATTTTTAAGTCATACTGTGTTCAACTATAAGTGCAACAGAATGCCAAATCTTATCACTTCAAGTAATAACAATACATATGTCAGCTATCAGACCCTCAAACTCGGAAAGAGCTGCTTTTGTGAGCTCAATCTGCAAAGGATAATTCATTCCTTACTAGGGGGTATGATTTCATGAGCTGAAAGCTTTAACTAGTGCATATGTATAGGGTAGATTTAAAGTGATTATGGAAATGTCACCGCAGGACAATGCATTATTAGTAGTCCCTCATATGTTGTATGCTGTCCCCTTATGTTTGCTGATAATTAAAAAGCAGATTGGGATGTCATGGTGAGAATGAGTGCAAAATGTCCCTTTTATCATTTGCAATAAATATGAAATAGGGGTCTTGCTGTATCCTTCAGTGATTGTTCTATTTGCTTGGTGACAAATGACAACTTTCTCCTTGTTATGTGCCTGCAGGGTTAAATGACTTTATTATTATTAATGAGTCGTTGCTCCAACTGTCCAGAAATAGAGGGAGTAGGAAGCATAAGAGATTTAGACCTAAGTAATTACAAATGTAATTATTACCTTTCAAATTTCATTTTTACAGCAATCACAAGGTTGTTAATCAAACATGGCCCTTTCCATGTATTCCCACTTTTTGAGGCCTTTGTCAAAGGGATGAGTAGCTGTGTGGTTCCACTGAGGGTAGTCTGTGGCAGATTGACAAAGTGGTCTTGACAGAAAACTGCTGTGAAAAATTGGATAAAAAATGTTGTCTAATCATCAAGGAGGCTGTGGTTGAGAGGGTTTTCCAAGAGAAAAACCTGCCTGAACTGCAGCCATATGGAGGAGAGTGTCCTCTTGGGGAGGACAAGAGGAGCAGGAGGGGAATCCTTTTGTCCTGTGGAGATATGGGATGTTGAAGTTTCACTCCTCCAGTCTGTCCTTCCTCAAGGTTGTAGGTTGTCATGAGGGGATCTAACCAGCACAGCGGAGCCAACATGCTGCTGGGCACTTTAGGGAAATTAAAATCCACGCCCTCTCACCCTGCAATATTTATCCTAATTGCTCAGAATGATGGATTTTCAAGTTTTCAGGTGGAGCACAAGGCTTTTTCTTCTCTACTAGTGGTAAGGGAATTGCAGGGAATTTGAAAAAGGGAAATGGCTGTGGGTGGTGTTAGGCCACGTCGCAGGTGCTGTGAAACTTAAGCAGTGCTATTTTCCAGAATCATAACCTGACCTTGATATTTATTGTGAAATGTAAAATCTGGGGAAAGCTCTGGAGAAACAAGCATGTTTCCCTTCAAAAATGCAGTTTCTTCATAATGTTGAAATATTAAAGATCCTCATGTTTTAAAAAATTAGGTGAAAAATAAATGAGAAAATGGAAACTATTAATTACCATACACCCAAATGTAATGTGAATCAACACTGTCACAAAGCATTTGAATTTTGAAACTACATTTTTGATGGAAAATTTATTTGTCAAAAAGACTTCAGAAAGCTTTATTTATATATTCAACTGGGATTAATATTGTTGATGGTCCAATAAAATTTAATAGCTATCAGCACTCAAAAAATCAGTGTACATATGGATAATCAGCTTAAGTAAATATTGTAAGAATGTTTAGAAGTATTCAAAAATAGATAAAGTCAGGGTATTCATAATGAAAACAATTTTTTATGTTTATATTCTTATTTTTGTTTATATTTTATTTTTTTCTTGAAATGCAATTGGAAAAAGCTACAGAACATTTTTAGACTCTTGTAGGTTTATTTTGGTTGCTGCTATGGTGGCCTTTGACTTTAAATTTCCGTTTGTATACATCTGATAAAAAACACAATTCAAAACATCTTTTATTGTGCATATCTGAAGTTATCACAGGAAATATATGTTTACTAGCTTACTGAGCATTTGGGGGCTTTATGATTCCATTTTGAAAATTAATGTTTCTTTAAAATGTCTGAACCACGAACAATTGCCGACAGTTGTTCAATTACTTAATTCAAAAGATTTTTATATCATCCTACTTTAGATTAAACTTTTGTTTATTTTTTACTGGAAAGTCTCTAAAAAGAAAGTTTTCCATTTGGCATGTAGATACTTCAAGAAACTTACTGAAGTGAATACAGGGTGTAAATGCAGACGTTTGAAGCAGAACTGGAGGTCTTGTATCCCACACCTACCCTTGAAGGAGCACGTGTTATAGCAACTTTTACCAAGCACATGACATTCAATATCTAGAAGTTTATATGAGATATGCTGTTCTTCACAGATCACCTACACCTCATCTTTTAAGTACTGTTTAAGGATATTTAAGAAAGCATAAAACTATTTTTTTTCTGAGTGTACACGTGTGTGAGCAATAAAGCTTTGGAAACATCATAGAGTGAAAGTTGTGTTGTACTTACTGCATCAGTCTCTCTTGCAGACCCGTGCAGCATGACTACATTTTTTTGTTTCCCTGTAAAAGATAGCATGGGTAAGAACAGATATTAGGGAGAAATTCTTTACTGTGAGGGTGGTAAAACACTGGCACGGGCTGTGGATGCCCCGTCCCTGGAAGTGTTCAAGGCCAGGTTGGATGGGGCTTGGAGCAACTTGGTCTAGTGGAAGATGTCCCTGCTCATGACAGGAGATTGGAACTAGATGAGCTTTAAGATCTCTTCCAACTCAAAATGTTCTGTATTTCTATGAACAGCTCATAATCCAGAAAAGGTGAAAGGTTTCCAGGGCTCCCAATACCACTGAGGGATCAGGAGTGTGGTGTGTGGTCCTTGACTGATGCCTGGGGGGGTCAACACTTTAAGATAAAGATGTTACTTGAGGAAGTAGTCATTCCAGGGGACAGTTGCTGACTACCAACAATTTTCTATAGACTAGACTCTGTTTCCCTGACTGTAAATAAGAGTTTGACCTTGAGAGACTTAAAATGAAGTTTTACAGATCAAGAAGAATGTTTGCAGTGTTACCAATGCCCTTCTGAAAACTCATATTAGAAATGTTTCCTCTGAAAAGTGAGAGCTGAAGCCCTTTTTCACTCAGCATATTTTTTTAGGATGTTGGGTTTATTACAGGAACTTTAATCAGTAGTAGATTATATTTATATTAATATATATAATCTAAAATGCATAGTCTTTTCAGATATGGGTGGAAAAAATGCTAATTTCACTCTTTACTATGTTTCCAGGTCGAAGGTTATTGCTGGAGGATAAACCATTTCTCACTATGTAGTTTCACCTTGTTTAATTGATTTGAATTTGAATTTATATTCCATGTTGAATAATGAACCATGTATTAATAATTAAGAAGGTTCAGTACAAATGTGAAGCAGTTAATTAAATATTAAATAAAGCACATTGTATTACCCAGTATTGTAATCAATATACTAGATTTTAGGCTATTCATTTTAGATGACCATTATACTTTACAAGTTATGGTTAAAATTCTCATTGATAACTCAATATACACTTTATAGGCTAAGAAACATGTGTCCTTTGCAAATGACCACTTTTTTTTTGCCATAAATAGCAACAAAACCTGGACATAAAAGATGAATTTAATTGGACTGTTAAAGCAATAAGGGTCAGTGCCATGTACTCTACAACACTGTCACACCCAAGTTCATTAAGCTGAAAAAGAAAAGGGTTTGGGGGCTTGGTTTGGGAGGTTTTGGGTGTGAAATATGTTTCTGTGAAAAACAGCAATTACTGAAGATGAACTTTTTACGGGATAATTGCCTTTAGACGATTTCTTGGTTATGATTAATACAAGATTGAAATTCAAGTCAGAATAACAATAAGAGATGACTTAATGAAAGATTAATGTGCTTTATTTGTAAGGCTGTTATTTGTGAAGGAAAGTTTCACTTCACTCCACAAGTGTAATGATACAGGAATTACAATATGCTGCCTCTTTTGCCCTGATACTTTCTCCATTTCCTGTCTCCTCCCTAACCAACTTTTTCTGGCCATCTTTGATAACTTTTGCTTGACTAATTGAAACCAGGTGCAAAACACGCACCTCATCCTATTTGGATTTTATAAGAATCAGCCTAACTCATGGCAGTTTTTGGGATTAAATTCAAATTAAAATCATGGCTCTTAGGATATAAACTGTGTTCACTGGAATGGAAGCAGAGATGATTTTACAATCTGGCAAGCCTAGGTAGCACCTGAAAATGTGTGATTTCCTGCATGCCTGTTGATTCCTCAGTCAGAACATCTGGAGGATCAATCTTCTCTGAGTAGGATTTCTCACAAGCAGGGTAAGCTGTGTACACCCAGCTGAAAACTAAAAAAAGCGGTGTGTCCTACTTGTTCTTTGAATAAAAAGGTTCCAAGGCTAGAACTTAAGTAACTCTTTTAGGTTTTTAATTTATTGGGACATATATAGGAAATAAAATATTCATAGGAAACTTCTCCCAGAGGCATTTTATTATTAAACCAAAAAGCTAGAGTATATTATAGCAGCACTCATTTAAGTTTCTACATTCAGGCTTCTTCCTCCTGACCTTATTAAAGTAACCCAGTTTACACTAACAGCCATTCTCCCCTCCCTTTTTTATTGTTAATGTCATTTCTGTTCTCCTCATATAGTGGAGACCTCTAAATGATGTTACCCAAGCGGCCACTTTTAGTCACCAGGGTAATTCTGGACGATAATTTCCCCATATTATGCTTGAATTCCTGCTTAGATTTAGTACCACTTTTAGTAAATACACATGGGCAAAAAACGGTGGGGGGACATGACCCATTCCTTAGGAACTATTGGCTGAGATGAGTAGCTTGGGGTTGTCATCTTCATCACTCTGGTGGGTTCTTGCTGAGCAGAGAGCACTGAGAGTGCGGTGGGAGCTGTTTAATCCGGAACGCTCCGTAAATGAGAGGCACTTCTGGATGCTGACAGAATAGTGCTGGCACTGCAAGCCATGTATTCATATATGTGCTGTGTTGTGAAAATATGAAAAATAGCTCAGCAATGGCATAATTGTGGGCAATTTGCTTAATTGCTTGCTAATTGTTGCTTGCTTTATTATGAAACAAGAGTGCTCTAAATATAACACTGGATGGTTTGCATCCAAAATGTGTCAAATTCAGAACTGGCTTTTCATTAAGACTTCAGCTACATGCCTTTAAAATTCAAGCACTCTATATCCTGTGTTTTAAGGCTTTTTCTTTTTTTTTTTTTTTTTAATTGGTTTTGAAATTTTCTTTGCACAATTTACAAGCCCCTAAACCTGCATCAGTGCAGTCTGGTGGTTTTTGAACTTCTAATGAATCTGAGTACTTTACTAATGAATACATTTACAAATGTCCTTTGATCATTACTACACATGTGGATAAAGGTGGAAATGTTTTAAGGCCTCTCCAGGAGCTCATGTTCTTGATTGGCCAACTCTTAGAAATGCACATCTCCTTTCAACATGTGCATTCAGATTTGGGTTTTAGGGGACATGTACAATTCTGAAAGTTTGGCTAAACTTTTGGAAAAATTACTCTCTTCTGTTTCAATCAAGATATCCTGATTTTAGCAGGAGGTTAGACCAGACATCTTCAAAAGTCCCTTCCAGCCCAAGTCTCTTTGTGAGATGTCATGATGCAAGTGATGACTTTTATGGTAGACTGAGAAAAGAACCAGCCCACTTGATATTGTCTTCGTTTGTCTCTCTTTTGAGGATGGAGGGGAGGCCATAGAAGTAGAAAAAGAAAGTGTGTTGTATATCAGAAACAAAGAGGATAACTAACGTTTTTATTTACTATCTCTAAAATCCCACATAGACTTTATAACCGTAGCAAGTCTCTAATGAAAAAAAAAAAAAAAGGAAGAAGAAAAAAAGGTATTTTTTGACTGAAGGATTGCTGTCTGGCAAGGCTGAAATTCCACTTTTTCTTGAGTGAAAGTAAATATTCTTACCTGAAAACTGCTTTGACCTATAAATGATAAGACTGTGGAACAATGAAGAAAGCCTTTTAACTATTGTGCTTTTAGTTATGTTTGACAGTTCTGATCTAAACATTTCAGAAGAGCTGACAGACACTTTCTTTAAAAATGTTCTTAGTTCTGCAGCAGACAATTTAAAAAATAGTTTCATTCCTAAAACAACTTGGAATTCAAATCAAAGTGTTAAACTCACATGTGCATGAGTGTGATCTATTATATGAATTAAAAATTCTCTTTCATAGTACTTGTATGTCATGTTTGAAGAGTATCCATGTAGTATGAAAAAAAAAATATAAAGCTGAGGGTTTATAACTGAATGAAGTGAGAAATTAAGTAGACAAGTAAGAGTTCGATGGAATGTGTTTGTTCATAATACATGCGGAATACGCACACTTCTATTTTCTAGACACTGAATTTCAGTAGCAAAAACCATCAATACTTCTGAAAATATTCAGGCATCATGAACTTTCTTTTCCTTGATTGGTAGAGGCAGATGCCATAGATGTTTTCTACCCCTGATCACTTATCAAACTATGCAGAATAATCATCTACATTCCTGGTTTTGAATGAGATAGAAAGGCTCAGAAAATTTTATTGTCGTCCACAATTACAATGACTTGCAAAGATACAAAACAGAAGGAAGTTTAGAGAGCAGCAGCTAGAAAATGCCATGGTCAATTTGCACCGACTCTGGTAAATGACCACTTGAGCACTGAGCCTCACACTCCCCCAGGTGCGTGGCTGGAATTCCTCCTCAGAGGGTCCTCCGGGATGCTCAGCTGAGCCAGGCAGAGAATCCTTTGTTTACAGCAGGCAGCAAGTGGTGGAGGGGAAGCCAGACAGAGTGGTGAGGGCACCTCAGTGCTGGGTACAGTGACTTCTTTGTGTGTAAAGTCTGTAACAGAATATTTGGGAATCAGCTGGGTTGTATTGTGAGTCGGCACCATCTGTATGATACATTGCTGACAAAAAGTTCTCTTCTCTTATTAAATAGAGAATTGTTAAAAGTGTGGTTTTAATAAGTGAAACGTTGTTTAGTGCAATGCCAGTGCCAAGTAACTATTTAGGAGGATTTTAGGTGCTGTGGAAGCAGGAGAATGATACGTTAGGAAAACCGAGAATGAATTAGACTGACAGAAAGAAGGTGTATTTTCATATTTCTGTTTTGTTTTTTTTTTTTTTACTTTATACCAAATGAAAACTGTATTGCAACCGTTGTCATTGCTGATATTATTTACTGCAGCTGAGCAGTGTGTGAGATTTGTTTTAAGTTTCTTTTAAATGCATTTACTGGTGGCCTTGTTTCCCTCATGTTTTCTACAGCATACCCAGTCTCCTAAAGACGGCCTTAGGGTTGCACTAATGCTATTAGAAACAGATGATTTGGATTAAAGAACACACAAAAACTGTGTTATTAATAATTTTTTTAAATGTACCCCTTTTAAATTTAGTCTAGAAATTAAGGTTATCATTGCTTGGGGGGGTGTTGTTTGTCTGTTTGACTTTGGTCATGAATGGAGCATATTATAGAACAGAACTTGGCTGTTACTAGTGAAAAAAAGAATTGAGTCAAAAATCATACAGCACAGTACTTGTATTTGCTAAATACTTTTTATTTCCTGTTCTGCAACACTGCAGAGGTGCTCAGTAGGAAAGGGACTTTTCAAATTTAAGGAAAACTTTATATTTTGCATATTAACCATAAGCTCTGATGAAAAGCACACTCTGACAACCAACAACACCTGCACCAAACACCAAAGCTGAAAGAAAGATTATGACTGCTATAAAAGTGTATCTTCTAAACAATCCTTCATTGGCAGACTTTTGCATAACAAACCCCCAACTTAACACCAAAATAATTTGAATTCATAACTTATGATTATTCCCAGGATTGTTCTGAAGTTTTGGAGTTTGGGTTCTTGTTTGGGTTTTTTTGTCGTGGTGGTTTTAGAGTTTTTTGGTGTTTTTTATCAATTAAACTAAAACTCAGAGTAAAATCTCTCTTTATTAGCAGAATAAGCAGGACTGTAATTCTGACAATACTCTTACTCTTAGCATGGTAGCGTGTTCCAAGTTTACAGGTAATCTGGCAACACATGGCCCCAAATTACTGTCCTACTGATCTGTTGAAATGGTGTAGAGAATGTTTTATAAGTGACCTTTTAGTTCTGCGGTTGCCTTGTCTAAAGCATAAATGTTAAATTTTTATTGTCAAATGTTTCTTTTGATGTTTTAGCTTTGTTTATTCTCTTACTGAAGTTTGAGAGAGATGGTAAAATATAAGAATTGTAATAGTTGCTGTGAAGAACTAGAAATGTATAAGTTTCCAAATTATATATTTCCAAATATATAATTGTGCATTTTATACAGTTTAATTGAATTAATAGCATTTAAAGAGCCACTAGAAAGCCTCAAGGTAAAAAGAAACACTGAAGTATTTGGTATCAAATATGGTATTTTTTTTAATAAATACAAAAAAAGCATTTTCACTACAAACCGGGGGTAACTCAACGCTCTGTCAAGGTTGTACCTGATTTCAGTGAATTGTCTTGATCAGAATAGAAGCAAACCTGGATAATTAAAGAGCTTTAAAGACATGTATATAGTCAGATTTATGTCTCTAATAGCAGAGAGTAGGACACAGAAAGATTAGACTAATCCACCAGTAGCAACTTTTTTTTTTTTGCAGGAACTGTTGCCTCCACTGAATTATTTCCATATTTATGTCTCCTACCCCCCATCATAACTGGATTAGTATTTCAACATCAAGGTGCCAAAGCTTTGTCAGGATTACACTGAAAAGTACTCAGGCAAAATGACTGAAGACATGCTGAAATGCCAGTAATATGCCAAAATAACATTTATAAACAATCACTTCTCTGACTGACACATAGTCAAGGAGAAATAATCAAGAATAGAGCATTCATGATAAAACAAGCAACCAGTTGTCTACTTAAACATGGTAGATTTCAAAAGATGCATCCTGTGTTTTGGACAGCAACATTATATATTTCAGTGCCTTGAGGAAAAACTTAATTCATTTGTATTGAAATGTAACATGGAAAGTAGTATTTGTGCTCTGTAGCTTTATACAGATTTCCACATGCAAAGTATTTATTAAAACAGAAATGCAACATCTGTTTAAACATAAAGCTCAGAGGGTGGGAGGCTTCTACTCAGCACTCTTCTTGATCTGAGTAATTTTAGTGGCATACCTTCTCCAGTGCTTATGAGCCAGAATCCAATTTCAAATGTTATCTTCATTAACACAAATATAAAAAACATATATACATCTTTCTTTGGAAAGTTTTGTGAAGGTGGCACAGTGAGATAGTTAATCAGATATTCTTCTATGCTTCTGATGTATTTAACCAAGTACACACCAAGAGAACATAAAATTAACATATGTAATATGAAAACTATTTCAAGGAATCATGTGTAGAAACTTAATTCTATTAGTTTTTAATTTACACAATACGGTAAAGCCACAGTTTAGACGGAACTGATCGGGAATGTTTATGTGTTACAAATTAATACCTCTCAGATTTAGTTGTTTACTTTGCCTTTGAACAAATTATAATTTCTATAATCCTTTTTCAAGGGCACAAACCTTGCGTTTACTGAAGAAATCTTGTTCGATTACTAGTAAACTACAGAGGTTACATCTTCTTTTGCTATAACCCTTTGATTTTTCAAGGTTTCCAGCATTGAATACATGGAGAAATCAATTCTCTTTAAAATAGTTGTTACGGTCTTTCATTCTTAAAGCTCTTAAGTGCATCTTTGAAGCCAATGTACCATCTTCAGCTCATATCCAAATTAATTTTGTTTTGTCTTAAGCAAAGTCAAACAATTAAAAAAACCTAGTTTTAAGAAAACATTTCCAAAAATTTGCAATTTTAATTATTATATTTCCTCCAAGTAACTCTATGCAAATATTTAGAAGAAAGGCATTAGCTTATTAGAAAGCTTTTATTACAGAAATTAAAATTTCAAAAAGTGAAAGGATCATTGTGACTAAGTGATGGGACAGCAGGAAGTGGCCTCAAGTCGTGCCGGGGGAGACTTAGGTTGGATATTAGGAAAAATTTCTCTTTTGAAATGGTCATCAAGCATTGGAATGGACTGCTTAGGGAATTGGTGGAATCACTGTCCCTGGAAGAATTCAAAAGGCATGTGAATGTGGCACTTGGGGAAATGGTTTAGTAGTGTCCCTGGCAACAGCTGAACTTGATAATCTTAGAGGTCTTTGGCAGCCTTTATGATTCCATGAAATAGGCTGTATAAGGGCTTTAGCTGCACAGCTGTAACAATGGCATCAGCTGCTCCTTAAACATTAACCGTTTTCTTAAGATGTCCAGCGAGAACACTGTGATCCACAAACTTCTGAACTCCTAAATCTTTGCTTCAGGTGTTCACCTGGAGGTAATTCCTCCACAAACCGTGGCCATTATTGTAGAACAGGGATTGCTTTGTTGACCTTGATTCCCTTTGTGCATCCGTCTTTGTATCTCTGATGATGCCTTGTCTTTTTCCCTCCTCCCAGCTATAGAAGTGAATCTCCAGAAAGCTTTGGCAGAAGCCTCTGAAAACTGCACACAGGAGTGTCTGATCCTCGGCCATTCCGACAACTGCTGGATGCCTCCGGCTTTGATGCAGTACCAGCAGCCCAACACCTCTTTGCCATCGTTTGGCTTCCAGCAAGGCTGGGGCCGCGGAGCCAGGCCCGAGGGACGGCACACTCTTGGCAGACCCCTTCCAAAGGATGACAGTGACAAAGGCCAGGGGGGGCCCCGGCCCCAGTTCTACAACACCTGCGAAAGACATTGCGCCAGCGAAGATCCCGTCAAAGTCATTCCTCTGGCAAACTTCGCCGCGTCCCACCAGGCTCCGGGCTCTGGGAGCAGCACCACGTTTGTACACGAGCACCAGCTATAAAGGCATATCTGACAAATCCCTGATTTCAGGCTTTAAGTGACTGTGTATAGTCACAGCCTAACGCTCTTCTTCGGGCACATGCACGCTCGTTAGGCTTGTGAATATTTGTGTATATAGGATCCTAAATTTGAAACTGATAATCTAAATCCTTAGGACTTAGTTAAAAGGTGTTTACTATAGTTCTTGGTAATATCCACAAAATGGGGAAGAGAACCCACAACCCAGAAACGAGTGAAAGAAAAACAAAATCCTGGTCGTTTTCTTATATGGGCCATCCTCCCTTTGAAAGCAATTTCTTAATACAGTTTAAAAATAGCTTACTCAAATTTTTCTTTGTTGTTATGATTTATAGCATATTCATAGATTTCATCTTCCGTTTGCTTAGCATTAGAGATCAAGTGAGCAATTTCTCATTTGATTACTTGACATAATAGAATTAATAAAATCCTAAAATCTAATTCTTAAGAAGGATTGTACATCTTACCATTTATCCTTTATGTAATTAAGGAGGAAAGTGTACTTAAAGACACGACAACTGATTTTTATTTTAATTTTTATTGGCTCAGTATACAGGTATTGATTCTTTGAAAGAATGCTATAAATGAGACAGAAAGTTCTTAAATAGCTTTTCTGTGTGAAATAAGCAATATGACAGTGATAGGACATGACAGATCAAAACTGGAAAAAAATTATAAGTAACATTATTTTTTGAATTTCCAAATATTTCTACAATAATTCAAGGAACAATATTATACATATTATGTTTTCAAGCCATACTTTTATTTCTATTTTTTTTCCTTAATTTTTTTTTTGTTTTCATCTTGCAGAGCTTGCTTTGGCTACTGTTCCTGTTAGTTGAAAATTACCTGGGCACTGCTGAAAACAGTAGGAAAGTGGGGTAGTTTTTTTGGCTGATGTGCTGTTGTGACTGCAAGATACCAGTGTTTAAAAAAATATTATAGTGATACGTAAGGCTTTTTTTTTTACAGCTATATTCATCTATTGTAAGTATTCAGTAAAAATTTAACTATAATATTAGTTACTTCACCACAAACCTATTAGATTAAGAAGTACTTGTCATTGTGGATTAGTTATTAGAGAATGACTGATAGTGCTCAGCAAAGAAAGAAGAATCTAGGTAAAGAAAGATGGATAAATATAAACACACCCCAGTCATATTATTTGATAAAGTCTCAAGGTGATTCTCGTTAAAGATGACTGACTTTTTTCAGTGTTCTCCATACTGGAAAATATATTCTATTGTGTAAATTCCACAGTGGATAAAAAAGAGACTCCTTTCTTAGATGAAAAAATATATTTTCCCTCTAGCATTTCCTTCTAATATTTCGTTGCTGTTTAGCCATTTCATAATTTACAGTATGTACATACCAAGGAATTTTTTCTTTAAGAAAATGCATAATTTCTTAGTTTTATTGCTACATTAAGTGAGACAATCGAAGTTGTATGGAGGGGAAAAAAAGACAGTGTGTGAATATTTCCTATGGATAGAATTCTATGTAGGCTTCATAATGTAACTTAAATCTGTAATTTATAAACAAAACTGTGTGTAAAAATGCTGTAATATTAGCTGCTTGTAAAATTTACAGAAGTTCAAGTCGTTGAGGGTTTCCAATGAATGCTAAAAGAGCTTCTCTTATGTGCCCAGCAGGTATAAGTAGCTTTATATATTGCTGTCCCCACTGTAAATCTATTCAAATCACATTTAGAATTTATGTGCAAAATAATAATAATAAAAAAAAAGCTTCACTTTTAACCTATTGATAGGGTTTAATTAATGGACATCAGATTATCTAATGATGTACTTCTTTTGCTTTCTTTTTTTTTTAATGTAGTTTTCAATAATGTTTAGAAAAGATGTGACACGCTGGCTTCCAGTTGCATGTAAGTCCTGGAAAAAAATAACAATCCTCTGGGTACTGACACATCTCATTTCCAATTCCAGGATAATTAAAAATTTGACAATTTAATTCATACCTAATATATACCAAGCCCTTTGTTGTTTGCTTTGGACACATCAGAATGAGAAAATCTGTCAGTTCTTTTCAGGGATATGCAAAAAAAAAAAAAAAAAAAAAGCTTATCTTTAGTTTACACAGATTTACCAAACATACTAATTGTGCAAATTTAGAATAATGCTGACAGCTAATGCTTCTTATTGTACACAGAGGTCTTCAGTTTTTATTACAGAACGCTGCCATACCAAATGTTTACAGAATTGGCAGCTCCACTGGTAAACTCTCCTTTTTTTTTTGCCTCCAACAGTTCCTTTTTGGATGAAAATTGTAACTGAAATTTTCTGGCAAAGGCTAAATTTCTATAATTTTAGGATTTTCCTAGGACAAGGTGAAGGAATGAGAATTAGTGGGCTTTTTCATTGGTAGGGGGAAAAAACCCAACAAACTTCACTTAATTTAAATGTTTAGGTGTTATTTTGTTTTTTTTTTTTCCCTAAGACACAGAAGCAATTAACCAATCCCCTTCTCTTATAAACAAACAAACAAAACCCGAACAAAACACCCAAAACAAACGACAACAAAAAATTGCTTAAACAAAAGGCATTGTAAAGAAGAATCTGATTATATGAAGAATTAAATGCTATATCCATAAAATGTGTTCTGATATTCTAAAATTCAGTCAACAAGGTACAGAACAATTAATTGTAAATACACATGGTTTCAGAAGATAAATTGTTCCCTCATTTTTATATATTACATATCTAATATATAAAACTACCCATTTGAGGCAACATTTTTCTGAGCAGCATGTCAGTATCCAGAGGAGTAATGTTACTAGAGACTCGTTACACATCTTGTCATATATATAAATAATTTATCTAGTACATAGACTGTATATTTTTGTGTAATTTTTTTTAGTCATTTAACTTATTTTATCTTACTTGTGTGAATTTGTGGAGAAAACAATCCTATATACAATATACAGTAAAATGGTAGTTACATGATTAGATTTGTTTCATACAGTGTAACAATAAAGGAAAACCTTTGCCTTCAAAGTGATGTGTCAAACAGTCTAGTCTAGATAATTTCCCGTCTCCAAACTCAATAATTGTTGCATTTCTAAGTATTGCATCAAAGTTATGAGTAGTGATGGCAGAAAGGAAGGTTCTTATTTCCATATTGTAAAGCACTCAATTCTTTAAAACAAACAAATAAAAAAACAAACAAACAAACAAAAAAAGGTTAAAAGAAAGAACTGAGTCAAACTGAAGTAAAATATGCTGTTTCTTTGTTTTCCTAAACTGTGCTGTATTTTGAAGTGTAACTTAATTCTAAAGAAAGAATAATTAGGCATGTCTGCTTGGCCAGACAGAGACTACTGAGCACCTGCTCTCTGGGCTGTGAGCTGGCCGGATGCAGGTCATTTAGCTCATTATCATGGCAATGAGCCCATGCTAATAGGGCCTGAGGGCTTATGAATGTTAGCACAGAGGCTGGCCTGATCGAACATTAGTTATGTGGTCGTGAGCCCAGCCAGGTCTTTTTGCTTGGGTAGGACTGGAGGAGAGCAGCCTCTTTTCGTCTCTGACCACAGTGGGGGTAGAGAAGGGAAGGTTTGCTCCGTTGTGTTCTGAGCAAGATGTAATCTCGTGTGGAACCCCATCAGTCCCTAATGACCACTGTTACCTGCTTCCTGCAGGGTCGAGCCAGAGACCTAAACAATTTCTATCAGAAATGGTCGATTAGTTCAAGGTTGTTTGAGTTCTTATAAAGTCTGAGGCTTTAAAGTTTGAAAACTTACACTTGACTTTATTTGATTTCTCTTGTTTCCCTTTTGCATGTTTAATACCAGTGTTTAATCAATGATAAAGCAATTAAACAATCACACTGCAGTTTACTACCCGTATTTAACTGGATAAATAAAAAGGAAGGAATTGGTTTGTGCTGACACAAAGTAAAGTTGAAGGCAAAGATTTTATTTGGTATACATAGGAAAATTGTGTATAACTTATGTTATCCCTAGTGAAGAAAGATTGACGATTTCTTGTAAATATTTGAGTTTGTATTTCTGGGAAATCTCCCTGCTCTATGGCATACTACAGGATCTGAGAGTGAGCAGTGTATGTCTGTGTATTGAAACAGCCCTAACCACACTCTACAAATCACGCAGCTGGGCACCATATACTACAGTCCAGCAGCATTTGAAGTCCAGTAAATTTGCAGTAGTTCTATTTCAGGTTTCTGTACAGCATGTTGTCCTGTTAATTACAATGCTTATTAATAAACTAGATCCACAAAAGTAGTTTTCTCCTTTGTGCTGTTTTATTTGTGTTTCAATATAAGGGTTTTAAAAGTATTCCTCTCCCGTTTTCAGCTTTCCAAATTTCCTTTCATTTTGAAGTTCCAAAGTATCAGAAAATGCATACAATGTGTACAATAATCAAGCATTATGTTATCAGAAATATCATCCATTTCTGTGTCACTTCTTTTTGTACCACGCTCCCTCCTTGTACTTTGCCTCTGATGCACTTATAGAAAATCATTATGAGCTGGAGGCAGGAGTGTTTATGGGGTTTGTTTTGTTAGAAAATAAGCTATTTCTAATTGAGAGAACATGGTTAATGAGTTGTTGTTGAGCTAAAGGGATTATCCTCTCATCATGAATGTGATATAAAGAAATAACCATCAAATGAGGAACTAATGAAACATTTTATGCATTTTTCTATCTTGTTTTAGTCCATATTTAAAAAGCAACTCTTGTTGGCCTGATACTGAGGCAGTAATTTCTTATTCTTTGATGCAGTTATGGCTTTGCAAGCATAGCTTTCTTGTCTGCAGGACCCTTTCAAGCAGGAAAATAATATTTATTTTGGCAACAAAACTGTGCACAAGTGTATTCCTTTACTGACAATAAGTGCTGACACATCAGTTGTTATGCTAAATAATGTATTCAGCCTACAAATTAAGAAAATGGATGAAAACTCAGGGAGATGGAGGGTTTCCCTTGTTTGGATGAGAACCTCTCAAACTAGAGTTAGTAATTTGAGATGAGGTAATGGCTTATTAGAACATGCACATGGATTTATTTTTTAAAAAAGAACATCTGTTTGCCAATAACAGACAATTTTGGAGATATGCTGCCCATATGATCTTTTAGTATTCTTGCCTTTTCTTCAGGTTTCTTCCAGGTGTGGCCTTAGGACTGAGCTGTAGTTTGAGCATCAATGATTCTGCTCCTCCTTAGAAGTGCCACATATGAAGCAGAAGAAGGAAATGAGCAAAAAGATGCTTTTTACAGCAAATAGAAGACATGTCTTCTCCCTTGAATGGTCATGAAAGTCATATTTTAAGAAGGTACTTATGGATTCTACTTGCAAATAGGTATTTCTCCAAGATGTAATTTTTATGTCCTGGTCCTTTCATTCACATTCCAGTATGAAAATATATCATATCTGATAATTAGAGTGAGATTAACAATATAATTCCATTTTAATTTTTAATATTTTGGTGAGGTAGGTGTCGATGTTGCTAATTTAATGCTTAAAACTAAAGCTCTAACAGTAGAGGTGTTTATGATCTGAGACCTGTGTCTTCATACTTAATTCAAAGGAGAACTAAAATCTGTAGGTCCATGCTTTGTGGATAGCTTTTCATCATGGAATTGATGAAATTCTCACCCTTTTTCTCCATTAAGATTAAGAAGTCTGTGTTTATAAAAAAGAAAGTTAGGATATATACCCATCAAAGAGACAGATAAATGAGGTGCCTGGAAGCACTGTACTAGACTTCAACCCATAGCTCTGAGCCACCAGCTGTGATGTGTTCTAGAGCAGATCAGTAGAGTGTGCAGAGAAAAATAGACATTTTATAAGGCACTGAAATGAAGTTATTCATTGCTGCTGCAGCTGTTGTGCGTGTAGTAAAAGAGCTGATTAACATAATGAGATTAAACTAAGAGAAAGTGCTTTTAACCTGTGCTTAGTTTGAGTTGTTGTTTAGTTACCAGAGATGATAAAAGACTGTGCCCCAAAGCTTCTCTAAACTTCCCAGCTGTCAGCTGTTCTACAAAAGACAGGGGTTTGCTTCTCTGTTGTGTAGATCAAGCTTCAGTTTGCAGGGGTATGGAACTGCAATAAGCCAGTGTATAGTTTCAGGAGACTAATTGAACAGAGGAAAGTTAAAATTAGTCTGAAAAATGAAGTGATTGTAAGTGGGGTGAGCAGGTAGGGAGAAAGGTGAATACTTGGAATGCTTTCTGAAAAAACCTATAAAGACACAGGTAAGCAGGAAAAATGAGCAACTTTTCCAGCTAACATATATCCTAAGATACGCTGGGATTTTTGCAGACCTGCAGAGCAATGCTGATTTTATTAGCATTTTATAGATATGTAAAATTTTTGTTTTGCATAAAAATGTGTTAAAATCAATATAATCAAGATCTGTAATGACAAAGAAGACATACCTGGAATACTTTTAGGCCTATTAAAAAGGCTCTTTCACCAGGTAGACTTGCAGGCTAATTTCTAGACAATATAAAGCAACTCTTACTGTTGCTGTGTGAGAGGTACTGCTTTCAAATGATTCTAACTAGAGAGACCAGAATGGTTTAAAAGCTGAAATTCAGTGAGAAAAGAAAGATGTTTAATCAATCTACATATAAATATAGACACTCCAAATTTAATTTTCATTGTTTTCAGAGTTCATCTATATACAAGAGACAAATGTCATCACTGAGCATAACACTAATTACTATATATCATCTAAAAATATTCATTATATTATGTAAATGTGCACAAAGTCAAAGCTTCCTATCTTGGCAGATACAAGTTGATGTTTGTTTGTTTTAATTGCAGCAGAGACATTTAGCACTGTGCCTGCCTGGTAACATAGGAAATGCAGTGTAAGACCTTGACATCTAAAAAGATTAGACTGTCTGAGCTGACTGCCTCATAAAAATGATGCTGAGGAAATTGGCAAAGAAAACAAGTCTCTGAAATTTTTTAACAAGCATTTTAAATTCAGAAAAAATAATCTAAAGGGTCATATTTGCAGCTTATGTGCTGCAAATAATGTGCTGCACAGCCATATCCCTATAAAAGTAACATTTTCACAGTGAAGCATGGTAAGAGAGCCTTTTTGTTAGCTGAATTCACTCTCTTGCAATGATTACACACAATCAATCTACTTGGATTTTTAAATGCTTTTTATCAGATTTCAGCCTGTTGAATGATAAATGTATTTTTTGTCAGTGTAATACTACTGAATATTAAAGAAAAGATCAAATTTTCCAACCCAGAAGCTGTCACTTCACTACAAAAGGCACTTATTGAAGCCTATTACTGTTTTGGCAATGCTTGTCTGAAATTCCCTCAAAATATGCTACTAAAATTCAAAGAAAAGACTATGAAAACACTAATATTTAAGATTTATGCTGGAAAATTTGAATGAATTTGCATATAAATGATTCAAAGAATATTTGAGATGTAATGAAAATTCAGCAATCTTAATGTTTTCTCTACTTAGAACACCTGAAGGGAATACCTGAACTCAAGTACAGTGAAAGTAAATCTACCCAGTAGGCTGAATAGAAACAAACATATAAATATATACACATTTTCCTATTACATATTGAGGAAAAAAATTTCTTACTAATTAGACACAATAGCCAAGGACAAATACATCACCCGTAATTTTAGGAAAGTGTTTTATCAAAGCTAATTGTCTAAAGCATCTCTAAGCTGGGTATAGGGGAAAGGACAGCTGCAGGGAAGGAATTATTACTTCACTTTTAAAATTTCAGATTCTGCACTTGTCCAGTTGATGGAGAGACGTCAGAAAAATAATATTCCATGTCTGCCTTTTAAATGGCTAAAATCAGATTAATCGAAAACATAGTATTTGCATGAAAGATTATATTCTCAGCATGACAAGTGTGATTGGGTGGATATTAGACTTAAGAAGCCCAAACCCTCTTCACCAAGCATGACCACAAACTCCTCAGAATGGTCTGCCTGCCAGGATGCACCTGGATGTGTTTTGTTTCCATGCCAGGTTCCTGTCAGAGGGGTGCAAGAGGCTGACATTTGATGTATGCAAAAGAACAAAGAATAGGTTTTGTGCTAAAGCCAAATTGGCAAATATTTTTGTTTCCTATGACAAGTTTTGCTTAACTAGAACAAGAACCAGCAGAGCAGAGAAGTGGGCTCCTCTAGGGTGAAACAATCTATTTAGGAAGGTAAGTGCAGTTGCTGGGTTTCCACTTCCCTTTCTTCTCTCCCTTGCTAAATGCTGTGCTGGCACATCACTTTCTTTTCGGTGACAAGTCTTTCTGAAAGCTAACAGGGAGCCAACTGTGCTTAGGCATGTGCACCTGTACCACAGAGGAACCAAATGAAAACATTAAATAATGTTTGTCTTTGTGCAGGGGAAACATGAAGAGGAAAAAATTTTAAAAAATCTGCAAGAAGCACTGCCATAATGCAGAGAAATTGGTAAACAGTTGTCTCTTCATGAAAAAAAGAGAAAATTCTTCTGAATTGGGAAGATGTGTCATATTTGTATGAGTTTACCTGTTTCTTAACTGCTTAAATCTGAACAACCTATGGCTGTAACAAAACAAGAAAACTGTTATGTCAATGAAATTGCTTTCCCACAGCATCAGTTTGCCACCTGAAGAAAGGTCACCTGTAGGGAAATAGCCCCTTCAGTGAAGAAGAAATATTGGGAAGTATCACCAAGTTTTCTTTACTTGGGAATCTCTTGGAATAGCATCATCCACATAGTACAGACACACAGCTCTGACAGTGACATTTTTAACAGGGAAGGTACTAAAATATAATTTTTATTAAATTATTTTGATATTTAGCAGCTTCTTATACGCACATCTCAAACTCCTCACTGGAGTTTCTTAAGTTTACTTGGACAAAGTCTGCAAGTCTGCATCACTAGTTTTAACAATTTATTACTCATAATCAATTCATTACTTGCTGGACTGTGTCAACACTGCATGTTCCCCACATGGTCAAGAATGAGCTGCCAAAAGTCTGTAACTCAATAGCAGCTGCCTTATTCAACATATCTGCCTCACATGCTAGAGCTTGTGGCACTAGAATTAGGACTTGTTGCCAGATTTGGCAACTTTCTGCTTTTCAGAAAGGCTCTCAACTGATGACATTGCCAGGAACACCTATTACATAATGTCATAGTTTGCTGTAGTTGGCAACAGCTTCATTAATGTAACACCAGCTGTTATAACACCAGTGGTAGAGTCTGTGGCAGATGCAACGGGGATTTGAGTGTGATGAAAAGCATCTTTACTAGTGTTCTCCAAGTCAATTCTTCTATGATAAATGGCCTGAGATATAAGTTTAACGTGAGAAATGTGCAGACAGTAAAAGTTTGGACATTGGTATGAAGGAAATAACAAGAGTTACATTTACCTTGTTCTCAGTTCAGCTGGGCATGTACTGTGTATTTTTTTATATCTTTACATAATTTTTTTATATCTTTAAATAATTTCTCCTCAACTTTAGTCTTTGTCTCATAAACCTTTTTAAATACTCAAAAATACTTCTCTTACTATGAGTTATTAATCTTTTGCATAAATTTTTCCCAAATCCTTACAACTTAGCTGCCTAGTCATAATTACCTTCACAGAGCAGATGTGACATAAAAATATCATAATAACAGATATAAATTCAAAGAACTTCTGCTTGTGATTTCAGTGCAGAAAATTCAAGTCCAGAGTAGGAGAATTCTTTTGTGCATCTACCCTTAACCAGAGGAGCTAAGAAAAGCTGGAGAATGTCATAAAGCCCTTGGATGCTATGACAATTTGTTCCTTCCTAGTCTTTCCATACAACTACCACAATTTCAGCAACAAAAAAAGATTTTGGCAAAAAATGAAAACAAATGTACCTCTCAATTTCTCTTTAAGGGAGCCTGCTTTCTAGAGTAATTTAAATGTGATGCTAGAAATTAAGATAGCAAAAAGTTTGAGGAGTGGAATTCTGTAATGGAGTGAAATTAACATTAAAATTTATATTAACATGATAACTTTTACAGTCAACTTACACTGTCAGATGCTCCCCTTTGGGGTCTCTGTCTAAAAAACTCTATCCTTACAGACATATAAATATTATTCTATTATTACTAGTTTCAACCTTAGCCTTGTTACATCTTCATATTTTAGGCTCGAATGAAATTTTTATTTCCAAAAACATTAAGCACACAAAAAGATTTTACTCACAAGGAGTAACAACATTTTAATTATTTGCAATTCACTTACCTGTCACAGGAGGAAGACAGCAACAGCACAGTAAGGGATTAGACAAATTCATGGGCAACATGAAATCTATGAGAAGACACTAGAAGGGATGGGTCGGGTTCTTACATCACTGACACAGAAAGTGTGACTGCTGGAGGATTTGGGGGGGATGGACAGCAGGAGAAAAGGTTCGCTTGTTCCTTCTAAGCAGTGGGTCCAGCTGTCCCCATCAGAGCCAGAACACAGAGCTGGACACTCTTTGGGTCTCACGGAGTGGGGTATTTCTCATGTGCGTGTTCAGTCTGTCAAGGACATCTGGACATCTAACAGTGCTCACAGCCCACTAAGATAATTGTGTCTCCCAGGAACGCAGAAATGGCCCCTCTTCAGAAGAGTATCTGCATAAGCAAATGTTTTTAAAAACTTTTTCTCTTTGAATGCAAGCTTTAAAGTCCTCAGACTTTTCAGCTGTGATTTATTTTTCATTTACCATAACTAATACTGCCACTGGTCCTGGTAATTTTATTTGGCCTTTCCCCACCACAATTTTCAAACAGTATTTGATAATCCTTGTATGACTGCATAAAAATACTTCAAGATGTTCCTCAAAGAGATACTCATCACAGTGAAGGCACAGAATATGATTGCATCCCTGTCATTTATTGCTCAGAAAGCTGGGCTGTAATTCTCTGGCATTGCATCATCTGTTCAGCCCAGGTTACTCACTCAACTGCATTATCGAGATTGTATTTTTCCTCCCTAAGAAATAGCAGTTATAATAGACTTTTTCCAAAATGACAGCTTAAGTGACTCCATGGTTCCTTAATATCTATTCAGAAGTCTTGTCTCCTTGCATATTTTCATTGCTTTCTTTAAAAAGCCGCTTGTGAGAAAGGTAATACATTATTAATGCTACATGTCATAAAATAAAATAAATACTCACTTTTTGAAGAACCTGATCCACTAATCAAGAGTAAATGAATGCATCTGAATTATTCAAAGAACCTCAAATAGTGCAACTTGTACTCAAATTGAATATTGTGAATAGAATATTTGCAACATAACAAAAAGAATCTCCAGTCATATTAACTACTCCATTTTCATAACAGGAAATGGGATTTTTATTGTTCTATTTAATCAGTGTAGATATTTTGCCCACCTTGCAAGGGCAAAAAGGTCCAAGGTAGGTTTCTGCACTTTCAGCAGCCTTCTAAGGTAATGTTTATGTTCATGAACAGTTGTTAGGGCAGGTGTTCCATGTTTAAAATGAAGCAGGTAGAACTCTATTCCCATGCAGCAGAATTATGTCTCAGTTACTGGTGAGCTGCAGGTTGGCAGTTGTTAAACAGCTGTGCAAAGAACGGGTGAAAATGCTACCACTTGTTGTGAGAAAGAGAGCACTGCTGAATTGGCAGCATTCTGAACCAGTGAGTGACAGCATCAAGGGCAAGACAGGAATGATATCTAAGGCAATTAATTAAAAACAGCTCGTGCAGCCAGAATTTGTTTCCTCCCTATTACAATCCATTCATGTCAATGAGTTTTCTGGCATTGGTTCAGGAATTTTTCACTACAGCACCCTGTTTTTCACAGTGTGGTATTTGGACCATATCCCCCAAAGATATTTGCATTCCACAGTAGTTTTCTTTGGAAAAAAACCAAAAGAAGCTGTGCCACATTTCTAAATGCATCTGCAAAATCTTGTTCTTACAAATAGAAGGCTCCTAAGTCCTGTGCAGCAGGATGTCATGTTCACAGTGCCATTTTCTTTAAATGTTTTTGTTGTATAGATTCTCCTGGATTCACATAGACCTGCTCAGGAACAATTAGGAATGTCAAATTGGTAAAAGCAATGATAGTCATCAAAAAGAAGTAAAGCAACAAACGAGTCGAGGAGAATAGAATTTGTAATTCTATTCCTCTCTGGTTCTATGATCCAGTCCTGAATTCTTGGGATAATCAAGTTTCCCTTCTTGGTTTCAGTTTGCCATCTCAAATGCCTGATTTCCTAGTATTTCACTATGAACTAAATTTTCTCAGGGGGAAGACAGGTGGGAGGGGAGGAAGATATCTTCAAGAAGACATATATATTACATCTCACAATCTAAAAAATGATAGTAAGTTGCTTCAGACATCTTCATGTCATTGGCGCTGGTAAGTTAAAGAGCTGCTAGAACAGTTTTATGCAACCTTTACGTTACAAGAATTTTGTTCATGTAAGCCTGAAGGCCAATGCTAAAGGAATAAATTTTATGTATTCTAATATCAATATAACCTGTGTGCTGCACTATAAATCATACAGCTACATCAACAACCTGGAAGTAGTACACTTCTGAACGGGATTTGAAATTGCTGCTTCCAGTGGGGAATTTGAGATTTGGCAGCCATTCCTTGACCCATGATCCTATTACCAGAGATTCCAAATTAATGCTCAAATCAAGTAACAAGTTTGAGACCTCAAACTTGATCCAATTCCTGTTGAAATCAATGGTTTGTTTCCACAACTCAGTGTTGTTTCACTGGCCATCTGTTGAAACCAAATGTGCTTTGTATTTTGTGACCAAAAGAGTAAAAAAGCAAGAGAAATTTTTTGTCTCAGATAGTATTTTCCATAGAGGAAAACCACAAGCTGGAACTATGTGATTTACAAACCCCTTTTGTTCAGTCCTGAAGGAACAAAATGTCTCCAAATACCTATATTCCCATTAGCTTTATGTGCTGTGTCTCAGGAATAAAGATATTCTATCTGGTTGTGATTCAAAAACGTTGCACAATCAACACTGGTCTTGAAGAAAAGCAATTTGTGCCTGGAGAATATGCAAATTTCCTTCAGAACTTTACTTTAATCTGGAAACATAAAATTAAGTACATACTGAGCTTTTTCTATCAGATTTAACTGAAATATAAGAAAGAGTCAAGTATTATTATATTTTCCTATTCAGCTTTAATCGTGTTCACGTTTACATAGATTTCATTACAAATTGTTTTCAGTGATATACTGACATACTTTTTATATATTTATATATATAGAGAGAGACGAACACTTTTTCAATATAGTGTGAGAAGGTCAATGCAGAAACAGAGAAAATGCATTTGTCAGATCTTCTATTCAACCTCATCTGTTTTTCCATCTATATGTAGTCATCATAAATCTAGTAAAACATGCAGAAATGCACTGGAAGGGCAACCTCAATAATGTCAGTAGATTTATGTGTTAGCAAGACTAGATTTTAACAACAGTATCACTTTCCATTTTAAACCTGTGATAAAACCTCTGCTGCTGTTCGAGAGCTGTCTGACAAAATATTTCCTTGTTTCAAATGTGACAGGAAGATGAATGATTGAGTTGGCAGAATGCTACAGATAAAAGGTTAGGATCATTCTTTATCCAGATTATTTTCTGAATATAACTTGGAGCAAAATATAGATTATCCCATTTAAATCTTGAGTCCTTATCCATAAGCTTTGCTGGGGGCTGGAATTTTCAGGAGCTGAGTGATCAGAACCAAAATCCAGCAAAGTGGTCCAAAAGACTTTCATCAGCTCTCAGTGGACCTTGAATCATGTAATGAATGAATAGGGTTTCTCTTATAGTAGTGAAAATATATCTTCTATTAACTTATTTTAGGGAGCCCTGATATGTCTCTCACTACCTTCCAAAAAGAAAACGTATTTAGTGTTAGATAGTAAAATTAATAATTACTTTGAAGATTAACCTCCTTTCTTCCTGCCATCACTAGTTTATATTCCTTGCCCTTCTGTTGGTATCCTTCACACCATCTTTTCCCTCCAGAATATTCAGGCCTTATGCTGAATATTAAAAAAAGCAATTTCTTTATTTGTAGTATATATTTTTATACAAGAACACCTCTAGACAAATGATTACAAGGAGCCCCTGGTGGTCTAGTGGTTAAGGACGCAGCGCTGTGACCGCCGAGGCCCGGGTTCAATTCCTGGTCAGGGCCACTCCCCGGGCAGATGGAGCTCGTTAGCCCTGTAAGGCAAT
>JAYRBT010000156.1:3910331-3933392 GCA_036023395.1 Myiotriccus ornatus
AAAAATCCAATGCGCAGGCTGGAAGGTGTAAAGACCTTCCCCGGTTCTTCGTTCGCGAAGACTGGCCATTATATATAAGTGTTTTACAGGGATATGCTGTCTTGGTATGCTTTGATTTTGAGATCAGTGTTCGGCAAGTGTTGATCTAATCTCTGGTATAGGCTGAATTTGGCAGCTGTGCAGAAGGAGCTCTGTCTGGATGAAGGAATGGCTGCCTGTCAGAGGATCACTTTCCAGGATGAGTTTGGTGTATCCCAATTGTGTAATTTGGGAGGGATTCAAAAATTAATAAAAATTATTTCTAAAAAATGTTTTCCTTGTAAGTATAAAATAGCAAAGCATTGACAGTGTTGGGGAACAATATCTCAGTTTCCTGTCTTATCAGTCAGTCATAAAATATAATTGGCCCAGCTGCACAACATGGCGTGATTATTAGGATGACGTTATCCTGTCTTCACTCATTTATTTTCTGCTACATCTCCCAGGTCTGAGATGGGCAGCTATTTTTAATACTGAAAGCTCTCATATGTCAGGTCCCACATGAACTGGTGCTGTCCTCTGTCTTATTCAACATCTGTCACATCAGCTGCAGGTAACATGAGATATTCCAGACTCAAAAGCCAGTGATCCCTGGTGATGCAGCTCATCCACCAGGAACAAACACAGCCCCATCCAGGTCCTTGGGTGACCACAGTGTATGCACAGAAGAGGAGCAGTTGTCTCGGGGCTTTCAGAAGAGTTAGTACTAATTTCCTCATGAGCAGGCTTAGCTGCTGCACAGGTTTCTCCAGCCAAGCCTGGATCTCTTCAGGACCTACCTCCACCCTGCCTCACCATTTCATTGGGTCCTGTCACTCTGTAATGACATGTGTAAAGTGGCAATAAACTCAAAAGTGGAGTAATTAGAAGTATATTAGAAAATGATGAGTGGTGTCTGACAGGTGAAGAGGAATTAATTGGCCGTCAAAGAGCCAGAACAAAGAGTTCAAAGAGGGCCAAGAAAGGTGGCTCTTCAGGTGGCTGCAGTTCACATCTGGCATTCCTGGTTACAGGATTCTGTCACTGCTTAGAGCTTAAAAGGTTCGAGAGGACACACAGAAAACACTCAGAGAAATCCGCTAATTTTAATTAAATGTAGGAATGATGTCAGCTCAGGAAATGCTGAAACTACAAATGGTTGGATCCTGATGGAGTTGCAGAGGAAGTACTGTGCCTACTTTAGCATTTATTTATTGTCTCATCAAGGCGTACCTCCCCTGGGCAAGGCAGACTTCCGGCTTGTATCCAGTACAACCTCTCTTACGTTCCTTACTCACAGCCATCCCATCCCCTTAGGTTCTTGAGCTCAGCTGTGGATTCCAGTGAATATGAAACTATGTGTTTTCACTGGTATAAATCAGAAAATGATTGCTAATCTGCTTAGAAGGGACATTTGGAGACCACCTGGTCCATCCAACCATCTAAGGCAGAGCTAAGGTCTGATTAGGTTGGGGCTTGCCAAGCTCAGCTCCTGTTCCAGCACCTCATCACCCTCCCTGTGAATTAATTTTCAGTTATAGCTAATCAGAATTTGTTGACTTAGTTACTTGTTTGCTTCTGGTTCTCTGTTTTCACTGTGTTTATTTTCCTGAGAACAAGGCTGCTGATTTCAGTTGCTTCTGGAAGCTTCTAGAAGGTTCTGCAGTCCACAGATGGGCTGTGATTGGCAGGTCTGTGGTTGATGGCTGACTCCTGATTATCTGGTGCTTGAATAAAAGGGGCTGCAGGGTTGGTTGTGCTGGGTTGGGTTCCTGGTGCTGTGGGAGCTCAGCTGTGGCAGGTGAATGATGGGGATGTCCAGGAAGGTGGGGGAGAGTACTGGGTGGGGTGGGGTGGGGTGGGGTGGGGTGGGGTGGCAGGCAGGGCCCGAAGCTTCCCCCAAAATACTTGAGCTGAGCTTCCTTTCAGCTCAGATGTGAGTTCTGACCAAACACATTTCCAGGCCCAGAGTTTACTTATAGAAACTGACTAGATATGAAACTTTGGGGGAGGTTTTCTGATTTTGACTTTGGTTTGTTCCTTACAAGCTTGGGTGAGCTGTGCTTCTATCACAAAGCCTTATTAAGGATTCAAGTCTATATAAACAGAGGAATCATCCTGTAGCAGTGGCACTTAATAGTGTCTCTGGACTGTTCTTTGGCTGTTGTGGTCTTTATTCTGTCTTTGGGGCAGTCAGAGAAATCAGTCTGTTCAGCATTTGGAAGAGAAAACAAATGTGTTCTCTAATTGTTGTCAACAGCTCCTTGGTGGGGAGATATAGAGGAGACAGAGCCAGACTCTTTTTAGAAATGCATAGGGAATAAGCTGAGACACAGTGGACAAAAAAGCAATGGGTATTCCAGTTAGAGACAAGAATTTTTTTGCCATGGGAGTGTCAGACCATGGAACAAGGTATCACAGGGGTGTGGAATCTCTGTCCTTTGAGACACTGAGAACTGTGCTGGGTGACTGAGCACTCTGATCTGCATAGCCCTGCTGTGAGCTGCATGACTGAGCTAGATGGGCTCCAGAGGTTCCTTCCAACCTAAATTATTCTATAATTTTATGAATCCTATTGGTAAGCCTATAATGTATCTCTTCATTACTACACATGCAGTAGATTTGAATAAACGTATTAACAGAAATAGTCTCTGTGAAATTTGAATATCCTACTTAGCATTTCCCTATTTCTTTCTGCATATTTTTCCTGGTCACGATTCCCCTTACTAAAGAGGCAATACTTTCTTGTAAGAATTTCTGAATATACCTGGCACAAAAAATCCTCAACAAAAACACCCAACCCAAACTTATGTTGAAACCGGAAGTTTGTTAATGTTAATTTTTTTTTTATTTACTTTTTGTTACCTTAGTGTTGAACTCTGAACACTGATCATAGACATTTTGAATACAAGGAATTAATGAGAGGGATTGTTTTGATCTTAACCTGTATTGCTATATCTCCTTTAGGTTCGGGAAAAGTTAGTGAAGGTGTGGGAGAGAAAAAGGAAATACCGTTCTGTGCCCTTCCTTAGTTATGTTCTGGGAGAGTACAGAGAACAGCTTGGGGTGGTGTATCACTGCATTGTTTCTGATGGAACTGTCGACATGGTAAATAGACATTATATAATCTAGGAGTAGATTTATTATAAACTGTACATCTTCCTTCTGTGAGCTTCCTCAACACTTTTGTTGAGCTGTGTCATGTAAAATCTCAAAAACACATTAGAAAGATCATTGCCAAAAATGAATGGAAGAGCTTTGGAAAGACAAATAGAACCTAAGATCACTATGAGTCTTCTGGGATGTTGCATTTTCCCTAAGACTAATTTAATACAATATATGTCTGAGGAAAGATCCTGAAATAGTGTAAATAGTAGTCTCACAGAAGTAGCTGCCCACTCACTGTGTAGGCGTTTCTAAAAACGTATAGGGCATTTTTACTTTTTCAGTATTTTTCTTTTCCATCTTTTCTGCAGAGGAATTGTTACTAAAGAAAATTGAAGTGGCAGTTACAATGTGAGTTTTTCATTAATCTTTGCTATGAGGCTCTGTAATATGCAGAAATTCTCTCTTCACTTTGTGCCAGTCTCCAGAATAACTCCGTACATTATAGAAAAATAAACAGAATGTGGATATATATTGTAAAAAGTTAATTAATTTCATGATATGGTTAGTAGACAAAAAGGAGATGACGGGATCTCTGATACATGGGGTGTCCATTTGATTTGTTCCTACACTTTCTTCTGTTGGTGTCAGGTCCAGGGCTCTATTTGGATTCCCATTACATATTAGTCCCAAAGACAGTGTGGATGGGTAGGAAGAGGTGCCTTTCTTGCTTTATTCCCAGACTTCTAGGTTAGGTAATTAGATAACTAAGATATAGTGGATTTCTGCATAGTAGCAGCCAGAAAGTGTAGTGCAGTCAACCTGAAAAGCTGACAGGATGTCCTTGGGTACATATCCGTGGAGATAGGAGGTGTTTCTAGGCCCTCCTTTAGTGACAAATTAATTCCAAGACTCTCTCACAAGCTGTATTTTTCTGCAATGCAAGACTATTTGTTCTGAATTTTGTCAAATGCTCCCATAGTTCAGGAATCCCTATCACAGGGGGTATGTAAATGGATGCATGGAAAAAGACGGATTGCTCTGACTGCTGACTTTGAGACCTGCTGCTTTCCCTGGTTTCAAACACTTTTGGCTGGCTACTTACTAAACCAGATGTAGTTTCTATGTAACTAGTAATACATAATTACACAGCATTTCTCTTTCATGAACTCATCCAGGCTATTACTGAACTCATGTAAAGTTTTGGTGCCCATGATGTTCTTTGGTAAAGAATTTCACATCCCAGTGACATGGTTGCATTAACAGTGGACTAACATAGTTTAGGTAATGCATTCTGTAGTTTATTTCATACCATCTAGTTCTTGTTCATGGGCTGGTGATTGATCAGCAAACTGATCCAAAGCTCCTCCATACTACTCACAGTTACAGATTTCTGTTGTATCTGAAGAATACACAGGAGTCTTCCCTTGATCTTTTCCCATAAGAAAACTTTGATCATGTTTGTGGCCTTCCTTTGAACCTTTTTAGGTCTAGTATATTCTTTGAGATGAGAGGATCAGAACTGGGTGCACTAAGCAAGATATCAGTGAATCATGGTTTGCTTGTGGTGCTTTGTTAACTTACACAGTGATTCATCTGCTTTGTCTCTCAAGCTGTTAGTGAGCTGATATTTTCATAGAACTATTTATAACAACCCCCAATGTCTTGTTCCTGAATTAAAATATTCACTTCAGAGCCTGTTTTTCATATGTAAAATTAAGTTTGCTCCGCTCACCCAACATGCACCACTTCACGTTTTTTGTCGATGAGTTTTGCCTGGTGTTAGTGCATAGCTGCTCTAACTTAAAATCCTTCTGCAGTTCTTCACAGATGCTCTTTGTCCTTACTCCCTCAAATGATTTTTCAGGTGTTGAACTATCACCTACCTACCAGCTCAATCCCTTTTCCATCCTGTGAATGTTCAGCAGCCAGAGTACATATCCCTCAGAATGCCATTAGTGACCTCCCTTCTTCAGGAGGGCAGATCATTTATTCCTACATTTTGTTGCCTATCTTTTAAGCCATCATTTACCCATGACATGCTCTCTTTTGCCATAGCTTCTTAGTTACTTGCAAAGCCTTGATGGAGAAATTTTTTGAAAGCCTTTTAGAAATACATGTAGACTTTTATTAACGGTATCACTTCAACTGCACAGAGGTGACCTTTTCAGAGAATTTTTGTTTTTAAGGTGCAATTTCCTTTAACACAGAAGGCTGGTTGACTCTCTTGAAGTACATTATTTTTGTCAAGATGCCCCTTAATTTTTTTTTCTTACAGGTTCTATAGATGTCAGTTTTCCAGGTAAGTTATTTCTCTACGTCTCTCCTGCCATCCTTCTGAAATTTGGTACCATATTTGTACCTCCTCAGTGCTCAGATGCCAAGGTGATTTTAAGTCAATGGTTATTCACAGTAGTGATTTGTCTATTTGACTTCCATTGGAAGTCTTAGATGAATATCGTTTAGTTCTTGAGACTTAATATTTTTCATACTGTAAAACTGTCCAGGAATCTCTTCAATGGTCACTTCAGCTTCACAGAGATTTTTTGATTCCTCCACAGAGAGGGATTCTGGAGTACAAATCATCTTTTTCTCTGACACAGGGACCATATGCAAGGCATTTGGCTTCTCTGAATGCCTGATGTACTGACACTACATATTTTGAAAAGGTTTTCTGCTTTGTGCTTGTTGTTCCTTAAATTCTTCTTTGGTTGATTTACTGTGTTTATCAATACTTTATCACTTCATCACTTCTTTTTTAAAGGGGTACCTTACTCTGTCCAATAGGAAATTAAAACATGTCTGACTATAGTTAAATACATTTATTTCCTCTTTCTATTTAATCTGATTTCCCTAAAAGGTCATTTTTTTCAAATTTCTCTTTTTTTTTTTTTTTTTTTGCTTCACAAAAGTCCATATAATGTCAGGCACTTTGCTGAATAGGGAAAGATTTAATTAGCAGCTTAAATATTCTGCTGAATCGGGGTTTCACAACTGTAACTTCCTAACAGTGTAAGTGATATTTAATGTATCGACCATGAAGAAGAATAAAATTTACCCCCAAACACCTTGACAATTGTAGTTAAAGCTCTTCAAAGAGATCAAAGTTCAATTTAACAACATTTCTTGTCTTTTTTCCCATCTTTTTCCTTTAACTGACGCCTAAGTAGTTAGGCAAACTTTCCTTTTCTTTACGATGTAATACACACTACAGCTTAAAATTACCCTGAAACCTGTTTTCCTTCCATTTCTGGTGAGTTATGAATCAAGGGATTTGAAGTGGTTATCATATTCTTCTCTTCCTTATTGTTCATTAATTATAACACCACTGTTCAGATGGAGATTTATCAGGTAAAGTGAAACTCTCGTTTCCATTTTGGATGACTAGTTTTAGATTTGCAGAAGCTTATCTAGACCTCACGTCTTCCTTTTAAATTAGTTTCCCTGGGGCTCTGAAGTTTTATCAGATAGTGGAATAGTAAACAGTTGTTCAGACTTCAAGCCTTAATGTTTCTGATTAAAGCCAGGAAAGATTTGCTTTCCTATTACAAGTTTCAATCGAAGCAAAAATGCCAATTCAGGATTTCCTTCACTAAGAAATTCTTCTTTGTAAAAAGAAAAAATAAAAGCTTATATTTATTCAACTTGTTTTCTTTAAAGATTAAATGAACTTGGAATACAAACAGCTATTTACTTAACAAAATGTACCAAAGCTTTCTAACATATTGTCCACATCTCTGGTCAGACTATCTCCAAAATAGCTTTTCAAGCATACAGCATTTTGTTATTTTGGTTAACGATAAGCTCTGCATCTCAAACCCACTTACCTAGACAGAAATAACAGTTTAATATTATTTACCAGTAAGGTCATTTCTTGATCTCATAGCTTATTTGGGAAAAATTCTGATATAGGGTTTCTTCTTTTAGTCACAGTCCTAATGCCTCATCCACTAAAAGGCTGGCAGCTTCATTTAATAAAACTTCCAGGCTCCAGAGGGCCAGCATTGGCTTCAACCGGTAGGAATCATTCCACGCTCTTGAACTTCTCTAAATGTCCCCTTGTCTCTGTACTTTGTATATGTACAAATATGTATGTGCCAGTCTCTTTCTTCCAAATAAATAATTGCAGTCAGTCTCTTATCAAATGTAACACCCTTGAGCCTGTCAAAATGTTCTGCATCATTCTACTGCCAGTTGGTTTTCCCCATCCCAGACTATGTGTTCGTTTCCCATACAACACTGATCAAAACAGTTGGAGAGTTTGGCCTGCAGATGAGGCCTTGGCACCCTCACTTCAGTGCTAAATTTGATTTTTCATTTCCAAATTAGAGGTTGTATGTTCTCATCGTCTCCTGACTCCTCCTGAGTTTCCTTCACAAGAACCAAGATGCTGCTGATTTCTTCCTTAATGCAGAGGTAGAAGTGCCAATAACACTCCTCTAATGGGTTTGGAAAAAGGTGGAAGCCAAAAACTAGGAGGAGTTGTCTCTTATGAATTTGTTCAGTGTGCCATGGTTCTTGGCTCCCTGATCTGTGGCAGAATTACCATGGGCTGCTGTGCAATAGACTGGTTCCCACACCACAAATTGCCATCCTGTCCTCTGAGCAGTGGTCAGTTAAAAAAGACTACTTTGTTTTAAAAGCATTTCACAAATGTGTTCAATTTCTTTTCATCTTAATTCAGACTATACACTGGTTCTACCTGCCTTTTTCTTTTTTTTTTTAATTGCTTTCTCACTGCAGAGTCAGAATCATTTCAGATGCAGGCAAAGATATATAAATAAATCTTTATTCACCATTTAAAAAAAAAAAAAAAGGATTTGCACATTTGAGGTTTTCATTTGCAGCCATCAGTTTTGGAGTTTGATTAAGTGTTTTCTGTCAAATAGAAGGCATTGCTTGATGTCTCCAAGCTTTAATAGTTCTAATAGGAAGTTAGTAACTCTCATTTGTAGATACATTCTTTATATAACAAATAAAAAATATAAGGCAATAAAATTAATGAGAGAAAAAATTGGTAAGAAATCAGTGACAAGCACATGACAGCTGAATGCAATTCATATAAATGTGCCTGGTACTAAGAGCCTCAACTAGCAAATTAATTTGAACTTCCTGAACTCCTCACTTTGATTTCTGCTCTTCCTTCATATGTATTTTTTTCCTGTTAGGAAAGCCTTTGCTCTTCCAACAGTTTTACGGAAGATGTTAAAAACTGCAGTAAACTAGCAGACATGTACACTAACTTCCCTACAGTATTTAAAAAAAAAAAAAGAAAAAAAATTTGATGGTGCCATCTGGAGCCCTGGAAAGATTAAACAATTGGCTTTATAAAAACGTGTTTGCGTGTTTAAAGGTGTTTTTTATACATCTTATATTATCATAATATTAAATCCACCATTATCAAACAGCAAATAGAATAGGTCAATGAGGTTTTAGTTTTTTTGATTACTGGAAGAATGTGGAGGTAGAGTTCTATAAATGTACTTTGGAATACGTGAGAAAATCATGTATTTCAGTTACATTACAGTGTCTTTACTGACTGGAGTCTGGTATTTCACCATGACAGCAACTGCAGTCATCTCTTTTAATGCCATTCTGCAGCTCTGCTGTTCTGTATATCCCTTCCTTATGAACAAAGCAATGGGCTATAAGGTATTTCATAGGCTTACGCAGACCATGAGGAACGCTGGAATGGAGAAATTTAGTGACGGAGCTGCAGTGATACAACTTTCGGTATAAACACATTGGTTCAGGGTTTACAGCATCATTTAGAGTGTTATTTGTGTTTCATTGGAAGTGGTTGAATTTTGGCAAAGCCACAAAAAATATATTAAAAAAAAAATAAAAAGAAGGAAAGGAAAGAAGAGTTAAAAGCAACAACTAAATTTCAAAGATGGAGCTCATGCTAAGACGAAGAGTGGTATAATTGCATGGATTTCAGTATAACAATACATTTTCCTGGGTAGACATTCTTTAATCATATTTTGAAATTTCTATTGATTTTCCTTGTTATCAGTGGCCAAAACATGATTGAATGTAACATCTATCTTATGCAACATTGCCCTGGAATAGCACTGACACATATCAGCTCAGCCCTCAGTGACACACAAAATCCAAGTACAAATTTCCAGCAGTATCAAAATAACTAATAAACTTTTCCCCTCTTAGGAAGGTCACAGAAGAGCATCAGTCAATCCTTCAGAATACTGCCTCCTGTTAAATCTTTCCTTCTCAGGTGTATCTTGATGTAGTATGAGTGTAAAATACTTTCTCTTAGCAGTAGAAGTAACAGTGTCTGCTTTTCCTTTCCCCACATAAACCGGTCCAACTACAGCCCTGTAGTTAAATATATACACAGGAACCTGCGTGAGTACTTGCAGAAATCTTAATGGGTACAAAATCCATCTGCAAATCAGGGTTTTCATATATATATATATATAAATTATGGTGTAGGGGTGTGTGAAAAATTTTATTCTAAATAAACATTCTGTATTTCATAACATTTTTGTGCTAAAAAACTTGATTTCTGCCACATCATCCCCCAAAACTCTTCTACTGAAGAAAGCCATTGATTTCATTAAAGCCACTGTCCTTTATTAAATTCTACAGGACTAATATGTCATTAGCATGATTAAGAAAGAGAAATACTGTATGTTCCAGCATAAGTAAAACAAGAAATTGTCTGAATTTGAAAGTAAAAAAAAATACTGTTAAGTTGTGAGAAATCTTAGGAAAGGTCTGAAACATGTCTAGTATTTTAATTGTCTACCTTTTGAAGGTCTTGCATTAAGTCAGAGGTTGTTTTATAATCCATTATGCTTGGTGACTATTAAAATAAAAGCAGCCATTTTTCTTCTATTTAAAATTTGGAAATCAGTATTTCAGGTTTCTCTTTATATGAAGTATGGCAAGACATTGCAACATCCCTGTGAGGTTACTTGTCACTGGAATGCCATGAAACATTCCTCTTCTGCATTAGTTATGCCGTGTCTCCTGAGTCCTACTCAGGTATCAGGCCAAATTCTGCCAGCAGTGAGGGCAGATCTTACTCTGCAAAAGAAAGAGAGTGAGATCATCTGAAAAGAAGTGTTTGCCTATTAGTTCTTGATGTTGTCTCAGTCTGCTCCTTGCACGGTCACCCTGGGACAGCAGCCCTGGGCTGTTCAGCAGTGGCTTGTTTTGGCTATCCAAGGATAAATGTCAGAGCAGCAATGAAGACAATGAGCAATTTGACCACCTCACTGGTGCCACCTGTTACCTAAGAAAGCCATGAAAGCCCAAGAACACGTGGGAGGCTAGAATTTGTGTTTATCATCCATATTTTAGGGATAACAACTTGGATTTTTCAGTTGTGAAAGCAACCGCAAGTGATAGCTGGGAAGCTGTCAGAATCACTGAAGTGTTTAGCAGTGTTATTCCAGAGACTATGCTGAAGACTATCTGTGGAATTCAAAGCCATAAAACATAACTCAAGTCAGGTCCCTTGCTTATCTATTTTAAATGGTTGAATCCTTTGTCTGGAGACAAGTGTGAAGGAAGAAGTCAAAAAGAAAATCCAGAAGACTGGAAATAAACATATTTTCCAATACTTTGCTAATTTGGCATTTAGTACCAAAATATAGACAATGACATAATGATAGAGAAATGTGTCTGGAACGACTCTAAGAGTCACTAGGACCATCCCTTTCCTGTAAGCTGTTATCAACTGTCTGTCTAGGCAGCATGTTCCAATATTTACCTGTCTCAACTGTCACAAGGCTTTTTGTAATGTCTGATTTGAGTCTGTCTTGGTGCAATATTAAATGATCTGCTGCTGTTTATTGTGCTCCTGTGAATGCTGAAATCATGACCTTCTCCTTCTCAGTCATCATTTATGCCACCTGCACTGCTGTGATTTTGCTCAACTCCATCTCTCAGTCTATCTTCCTAGATAAGGAACAAGTCCTCAGACTCACAGGGACACAGACCTGTTATCTCCTTCCTATTAAGTCAGATTCGTATCCTTAACACTTAAGGCACTTCTTGCTGCACCACACAGGTGCCCACAGACTGGCTGTTGTAACAGAATTCTTGACAAGTTGAGAATGCTAATGTTGATGTTCCCTAATCAAATAAAATGGCTTCATTCTGTGTGAAATTTTCCTCATGGAGTAATGCTGAATACTGAGTAGCCCTGAAAATTCATCACAGAATAATCTGTTGCCAAATCAGACTGTGGGTAATTCAGGCATTTTACAATATTTCTTAACAGAGAACATAGGAGGTGTCATACCTTGAATACATCCTAGAGCTGCAGTAAATTGTCAAAGTTCAGTGTTTTGAGGTTCTGGATAAAACATTTCCTGCAGGGGGAAAAAAATGCATTGATGGAAAGTGATGGTTTAAGGATGTTCTTTGAAGCCAGTTAGCTAACTAGTGAGCATAAATGAAGATACAGTTAGGACATATAAACTGTTGATGCTGAGGAGCAGTTTGATAAATAGTATAGAAAAGGACAACAAGCATTTAAGCATTGCAGGAAAAGAAAAAGTTTGTTTTATAGCACAATGTGGTGTTAATAATCTCATCTAGTTTAACAGTTTCACTGTACCCTAAAGTCTGTGAAGCACCAAAACAATTTAGGAGCCATCCTTAAGGTCTGTATGGCAAGACAAGCTGTGTGCCTGAAAAGATTTAACTATCCTAAGAATACCTAAAGTAATGTAGCCAGGCTTTTAGAAGCACAAAGAATGAAAACATTGCATTATCTTCCTTTCAAAGGATTTGTTGTCCACCCTGCTATAGGAATGTACTTTACTGTTCCTTTGAGTGTATAATCACATATTAACAAATTTTAACCTGTGAATTCTGCAGCTGTGACAAATGCAGTCTGCTGCAAAAAGAATTTTATTTCTGCAGGAAAGTGGATATTCAGTTTTATTTTATGCAAGAAAATTGTACTGAAATATGAGCAAGACTCAAGAGTAAAATATAATAGTTGCATTGAGTGAATGGATTTTACCCCACTCTGCCAATTCCCCAATTCTGATTTAACTTCCTACACATGGAAGTTTTTAGAGTAGCTTGGGAAGATGAATAGAGAAAAAAGTCCACTTAACACTCAGAATCCGGAAGGAAACAGGATGAAGAAATGCATACTGGACCATGTTTTCAACAAATTTAACTTAGGAAAGTCTTGTTTATTAGTTAAAATAGCCCACTGCCACATTGGCTGGAATAGGCAACACCTGTGACCTAAGGAATGTGTGGTTTGATTGTCTACAGAAGTTAACCACTTAGTTTTTTACTGTGGTTACGTTGACAAGACCATAGTTTTATTGTATCTGCACATGCAACAGACTTGACTGGATTGCTGAGATCTGTACTTCCAGGTGAAAACCTTTTTTTATAAAGCTTTAGAGATTTCGTACTTCATGCACATTCTGATATTCTCTTTTTCTCATTGTTTCTGCTAGGAAAGAAGTATACTTCAGCACAAAATTAAGTTGCTTTCCCTCCCTGCCTCCCATACAACTGTACATATGATGCCTTTTAAATATTGAATCACTTGGAATATGTTCAGTGTTTTTGTCAGAAACTGTCATGTGATAGAGTCAAAGGCTTTCTCCTTTTCTGGTACAGGCATACTGCTCTTCCCCTCAGCTGGAGTCAAACTGCTGGAAATGAAGAAATTCTCCATTATTTAAACCAGGTACAGTAAACAATCCCAAAGAAGCAACTGTTCAGGTCAAGGCCAGGATCTGCTTCACTTCCAATAAATTCAGATTTATTGTCCTTTGTCATTGAGGCTATAGGTTAGTAAATGCTACAAATCTGACAGAAAAATAGACCATGATATTCTAGCTCTTTTCTAACAGATGTAACACTTCTAAGGGCATATTAGATCTATGAGTTAGTGTGTCTATGTATTTTAATAGCCATATAGTGACTACACACTTTTCAATGTTCTTTAATTTTAGTAAGCCTAAATCATTTTAGTTTGGAGACCAAAATAAATGGAAACATGGCTTTTTAATCATTCACTTATAGAATTTTTAAAGAATGAACCCTTATAAACCACTTCTTCTCTCCACAGTAGAGGACCTTTCCACCTTTCCTTTTCCTCCCCTCAAAAACACCCAAACAAAACCCCACCAAAAACAGAAGAGGAGTTGCATGAATTCAAGCTGTTATTTTTCCTTCCACGGTCAGAATAACAAGCAGAAAAGTTCTAATGCAATAAAGTCAGGTGGAATATAGAAGAAGTGTGAGGATCAGCCATGGTTTTATGTTCAGAAAGCCTAAACAAAGACCTAAATATTATTTAAGCAAGAGATATAAAAAGGAAGCAGAAATGGCTCAAATAGTATAAATTATTAAACTTAATAATGAGGGAGAGGAACACAAATGACCTTCAGAAAGCACACACTGTTCTTGATTCTGAGTACTTGTTATTCCCCTCTCTCCTCCACACGGGTTTTGCTCACTCCCCTGTCTCAGGGCAGGCAGGTGGCACTTGGTGATAGCCTATCTTATATCCTCAACAGTAACCACATGATGGTGCTGCAAGGCCAAGTGGAACAAACACGAGTCTGCCAAACTGTGCTGAGCACTGACTCATCCAGATGCATCCTCTGTGATATCTCCACTCCTGAAAAAAAGGAAGGCTGGCAGAAAAAGTTTTGTACAAGCAAGTGGAAGTCTGTGTCTCAGACTTACTATCTAACTGGAGCTGTCTGGTTCATTTGTATCCTACTTTCCCAACTTTCAAGTGACTTGTTTCCTCTGCGGCTTTGACTGTGTCCTAACACTATCAATGCACTGACTTCATCAGGGCAGTTCAACAAGTAAATAATCTAAACAGTGACAACATTCACTTCTGACACGACTTTATTCTGCTTTCACATTGTTCTTCTCCTCTCACAGCTGAATCACATGTAACTCAGTAGAAGAAAGAGAGCAATTATATCCATGTAGCATAATAAGTATTAAAGTTATATTCTTTACTGAATGGATGAAGCTGGTTTCATATTACTGTCTCATATTTTGTAAACATTTTATAAAATCCTTGTGAAGTCTTGTTACGAGTGTCTCTCTTTGCCTTCAGTCTTTTACTCTTTTCAGTCTCTCTTCTAAGTGTATTGCAGTGATAGTACAGTCATGCTGCAGGTGCAAAAGAAAAACAAATTCAGGTGAAATTTGAGCTGCTGGCCATTGCAATCGAACCAATGACACTCCTTCTGGACATCTGATTTTGGACACCTGGTGAATCTTATCAGACTTTCACAGCAATGTGATCTTGCTTTTTTAAAAGGAAAGTCCTTCCAGATATTTAGAGAAGAGTGGACAAAACCAGAAACATACAACTCTGAAAAAGGAAAAAGGGACGATCCTCATCCCCTAACTCTTTACTTTCTAGCTCATCAACCTCAGCATATAGAGTGTTTCCAGATAGCACAGCAGGTTGAGGAAATAAGATCAGAATTTTTTCATCTTGATATGTTTCTTGTAATTTTAAAGTGATGACCATGTGTTTTTCCAAGCCCCTTTTGCAAAATCTAGGGGAATTGTCCATCACCCCACTGTTTCTATTCAGAGACAGACTAGAAACAGGACTGCTCAGAAGTCTGGGACTCTGGGAAGTAGTGTGCTAATGCCAGTGAGGAACGAGGAAAAGATCAGCTGCATTCACTCAGCTCTGAGCAATGCAATGGTGATATCCCATTCGTGTGGGAGGGAAAGACAGATTGTGCTCAAGAAACACGTAAAAAATTTAAAAGTGACAGTGCAGTTCCAGCACATAAGGTCCACACACAGAGGCTGTTTCAGGGTTTTCATCTCAAGCTGTCTGGAGAAAAGAATACAAACTAATGTTTTGGTGGGAAAATATCGACGGGGGTTATAGACAGAAAACGCTTCAAGTTCTTATGGAGGTAAAAGCTGGCTCTTTCATTCGTTTTCCTGATACATGACAAATCTCTTACTGTGAGATTTCCTTACCAGGCTCCCCTCAGTGAGAAAAAGAAGTCGTTATCCTACTAAAACCCTTCAGATTTCACTCAGGAATGTTTCAAATCTTTCTCATCCTCTTAAGTTTTTCTTTGTAGCAGTATGAACTGTTGCTATCAAAGCAATCACCTAGTCTGTGTGTGAACAAAGAAAAGCATTTCACAGGTTTCACATCATGCTACAAACAGTTCAGACTGCTGGATATTTTCTCTGTCTAAATAATTTCCTGATGCCTGGAAAGGACTCGAAGAACAGGATAAGGTGTGAGGTCATTCTGGAAGATGTGTAAGAGACAATATCATCTTCCTGCACCTGCAGCTGAGGTAGAAGTGATTAGTCAGGGCCGTGGTTACTGATATTGTGTGTTTTCCATTAAAATTATTAATTTACTGAAAAAAGCAGAGGTTTTAGTTTTTAATAGCATCATCTCACAATGTGAGACAGCTTTGTCAGAGTGACAAGTGGTTCCCAGCTTCCAGGCTTGTATTGCCGTGTAGTTAAACTAAGAGATCAATTTTCCTTTGAAAGGGACACAAATCTCCTTTTAAGATGACATGGGTTTAGTTTTGTCAGCTGCTTTGCAATTCTTACTGCCCTAATGGGAACCTTTAGACTCCGTGATATGTTTAGAGAACAGCAGGTCCCAAGCAGGCAGTGGCAGAAATCTACCTACCAAGGCACAAAGAGGGAGCAAATTTAGTGTGGAGATGGGCTCCTGTGTGTTGTTTCATATTAAATCAGCCCACAGTTTGTGTGGACTGAGAGCATATTTCTGTAATTGTCATGCTTTGGCAGACATACAAAAAGTGCTGACACACACCCTGAAAATATTCTGTTGGAAACTAGGAAATAGATTAGGATTCAAGATTCTTTGACTTTAGGGATCAGAAGATAGCAGTCCATGGGCAGTGCCTGCTAATTGAAGGAGCTGTTTTGAGTTATTCTGTCAGGAACAACTGCATAATTACATCTTTGGGAGGATCTGAAAGCCAGTTCTGTTTGGATTCCTAACTATTCTGAGACTGTATTATGGGCCTGCTCCATGTACAGAAATTTTCTTTCGTTATTTTAAAACCACTATTTCTATGTGGTTTATTTATAATCTTTGTTTTCAAGAGCAGGAAAAATAATCTTTCAGATCTTTTCTGAAGGTTGACATTAGCTGAACCTGTGTAAATTAAGGCAGAGTTGGATTTAACAGTGAACTATTTACAGTCATTCAATCTCTCTCTCTCAGGAAGTCTGATTCTTTACCTGGTCCCTGGATCAACACAAAACTATCAGTTCAGCACTTGACAAGACTACTATTCCAGACAGCTGTCATGTGTACAGTGTGCCACTTTGATCTGGTGGTATCATATCAAGTATTTTGTATTTTAATTTGACATGCCAGCTTTGCAAGTTTTCCATAACTTAAGTAGTTGCACAGGCATGTGATGGTTTCTTTTTCAGTAGTGGAAAATGCATGAACACAGAAAGGGAAAAAGTGGTGGCACAGAGTGTTGAATTAAGTTCTTCCTCCTGCCCCTGGGGAAGAACTTCTTAACCATAACTGAGGATAAAATGTCACAGGTTTCTTATTAAATATTAATGTAATTAAAGGGGAATGGACAAACAACAGCCCTCCAGTGACCTGCTGACTATATGACTCAGCCCTATAACATACCAGAGCAAATTTGCCTCCTCATTTTGGTCTTGTAAAAAAGGAGTGGGAATATGTGGGAGAAAGAGCCCTGAAACACCACAGAAGGAGGCGGGAGAGGAGGTGCTCCAGGTGCCAAAGCAGAGTCCATCTGTATTCTGCAAATGAAAAATCTAGGGCAAGAAGGTGTCATGGAATTGTCCCCAAGGCTGCTGAGTTGGGTATTATATTGCATAACATATTAAAAAACCTAAAGTTAGTGTTTTGCTGCCAACGTTCAGCATACACCTCCATTCTTATCCATTCTGTAGCTCCTGGTACCATTCTTACAAATCGTAGGAGTCAACATATACTTAATTAGAATGTGCTGCAAAGATCACTTTGAAAAATTATAAAATGGAAAACCCACCAAAAATAGAGGATTGCTGGGTCCTCATATGATCTGATCCATTCCTGTCAACACTCAAACTGCCCATGGATGATAGCATGAATTTTATCAAAATCTAATTAAATTGTTACCCTTCTTTACTGAGAAATCAAGAGTTAATACCTTTTTGACTATGGGATAGAAAAGAGAAATGCTAACCATGCTCTACTGTGCTGCAATAGACCATTTGCCATGTTGCTCTGTTAGGCAGATTTTCTGATCTTTAAAACTCTGAGCACAAGTCTAGGCCAGTAAGCCACTAGTAAAGTTTCCTGCTGGCTAAGACAAGTGATAATTCAAACATATTCCAGATTTTTCCTTGGTTCCAGACCTGAAAGGAAAACTCTCAGCTCATCAAGAAGTGACTCATTATAGAAAAAAGACCTGCCATCTCCTGCTACTGAAAATATTTCTACATTTTAACATACTTCTGCTTGGAAATGGTCTGCTGAATTTAGCAGTTTTCTGTGAAGCTAATCTGGAAGCTGCATAGTGTGTACAACAAAAGGAAACCCTTTAAAATTCATTCCTTAAGCTGGTCTGGGACTTTAGGGGGTCTATTTAATTGGCAGGGCTTCTCTCCAGCCCACCCTGCTCTGAGGTACAGGCTGCTGCTTTGGCTTCATATATGTGTGTGTACATGTGTATTGAGGTCCTGACTTCTGATACATTCACCCAAGATATGGGAAAGCTTGGTCCAAATTAATTAGGTACTTCTGCCCATCAGTGGATTTTTCAGCTTTGTATGAAAGGCCATGAATTAACAGTGGAGTCTGGGTCTTCCTCAATAATCCAGGAAGACGGGGAGAAAGAGGAAGCATGGGCTGAGAGAATGAGCATGTGAGTGAAATACAGGAACACTGCAATGATGCCAGCACCATTTTAGACAGGCTTTCCTATCTCCTTCTCGCATTTCCAGCTCACCTATGTATGGTAAGAATAAGTGAGTTAATGTCAGAGCTGTAAAGAATTCAGCTGGAACCATTAAAGTGAAATGTGCTGTTAAAAATCCTGCACATAAAGGATACAAAGTGTCAAGACTAAAAACAAACAAGGAAGCAATTTTTAACCTTATTAAGGTCTTATGCCTTTCTGTCTAGAGGGCTTCATCTTTTAATGCAGAGCTATAAAGAACAATTTCTTTTTTATAGGTTAGGATTACAATCTAAGATGATTTACTGTTTGGCTTATATTGTGATGAGAGTTGGGCTGTTAATTTTACTGCATTTTTTTGTTTTGGTGGCCTGTCTTTTTCAGTCTCATTGTATTTTCTGTTACCTAAAACTCCTTCATGCTTCTGTGTCAGCAAGTAACTCAGCTATGTACTACAATTTGTTGAGGATGTAGCAGTAAGAAAAAGCATTACCCCCTTCAGATGTGACATTTGGTGTATTACCTGCACGTGCAGTATTGTCAGGGGTGTACTTTCTGACCTGCAATGCATTATCTGCTCTACTGACTTTGGGGCTGTTTATCACCAGTGACATATTTCTCTGCAGGAACCTGCCATTCTTCTTGTGTCTGCTTTAAAACCCTAAATGCAGACATACTGTCTGCGTTTTTGAGAGTGGAATGAAACCAGATTTTTCATTTTTTTTTAACAATTACCTTCAATGTTTTCAGCTGAACATCGTGCCTCGTAAGCTGCTTTTGCTACAGCAACAAATATCATGTTAAAGAGCAGAGGCACTGCAAGAGTGAAATTAATTATGTATGCTTTATGCTTGTCCAACTAACCACACTGTATTCCCAATGAAATACTTAACACATCTATGCATTCCTAAAGTCAAATAACATCACTATAATTTGAGACTTATTTGGAGCTGCAAAGAAAAGATTTTGTTACACCTGCAGGAAAGATATTCTTTTGGAGGGGGCTTTTTCCATTTGTATGCTTTGATTGTGAGCTACTTAATTTAGTCAAAGATTCTAATTGAGCTTATTGGCAGCCTGCCTGATGTTTGGCACAGTAGGAATGTCTAAGTTTGAACCTTTGGGGATGTTTTCAGAGGAACGTATGTCTTCCATTTCATGCTTTATTGTGGCTGACTGATGAGAACTTCTAAAGCAAATGACAGGAGCTGAAGGAGTTAAAGAAGACAGATGTTATTTGACAGAGCAGTTATGTGTCATGGTCTAAGCAAACATAAAAAGATGAAATTAAGAAATATGAATATTTAGGCTACAGACAAGACTATTTCCTGATACTAAGACCTGTTCTAGTTTAAATGGTCTCTAAAAAAAAAAAAAAAAAAAAAGCAGCTCCTAGCAGGGAATATTTAACACTATGCTGAACAATATGCTAATCCTCAGAGGATCGTTACAGAATTTTCAGCAGGATGAACTAGCTGATCCCTTCCATCTCTACTCTGTTTAATTTCAATATCTCAAAGTTTCTGCTTAGGAGAATATGTACTTCACTGCTTCATTTTCCTGTTTCCTTGAGAACTGTCATGTCTGAAGCCTAGAGAATGACCTACTGCTGCAGGACATCCTCTGTTTGCTTCTCATCGCCCTTGATTTTCACAAGTTGACTTGTCAACGAATGGCTCCAGCTGAAGATTTGCAGTTTAATTTGCCTAGTTGCATACTAAGGATCTCTCTGGTATAATCCAGATGCTTCCTACTGACCTGGAATCATCAACTCTCCAAAGATCCAGGACTCTGCAAATGGATATACACAAACAAAAGTGTCCTTTGAAGACTTGCCATCTCTCCCAGGCAGAAACTAAGGATTTACATTAACTCCCCTTTTTTGCCTCTGGAAACATGTAGATAATTCCACTTAAATAGGACTTTTGTGGAAGATGAGACAAAATTATTCTGAGAATAGTTTTTAAAATATTCTTAACTCTTCAAAGCATTTTATGTGAGATGAAAGTTTACTTCTCTGCCAGATCTAGACTGTTACATTTATCTGTATTTCATCACTGATAGTCACTACTCTGTGCATAAATCTGTTTTGAAATATGCTTGTACACCATGAAAAAAAAAGTGTCACACTTTCTAAATTTTCAGGACAAAGTAGATGACAACTAATGATAAAATTTGAGCTGTTGGGGAAATGAAGCAGCAGTTAGTAGTTTGTACCTTTGTGATCCTTGTTATTTTATTGTAAAATATTATTACTCAAAGTAACAAATGTATAAAAATAATATAAATCTCTTTGAACGAAAAATTATTGACCCTTCTAAAAGGTATGTTAAAAGTGTGTAAGCATTCCACACACACACACACACACATATATAATTAATGTTTCTATAACCTTAATTAATAATTAAGGTTAAAATTTATAATTAATATATGTCATGTGTTATTATAATTAATGTTTATTAGTGTATAGTTATTAATAATTATTAGTATTGTATATAAATAAATTAATATTTATTATAATTATTAGTGATTTGTATTATTGTAATATTATATTATTGTATTTAGCAAATTTCTAAGAATGGTGATGACAAATCATAGAATCAAAGACCGAGAAGAGGAGAGGTTTTTCCCATCCAAAGAGAAGACATGAAGTTGTTTACAAGGTTTTTGGTACTTAATAGCAGATCTTCAGAACAAGACCAAAGGGGAAACAGAGAAGTTCATAAAGACCAGAGAAAGCTATAAAACACACATTCCTGAGCACCACTGATGAGCAGGCAGTTCCTCATTAAGGACTTGTTACAGTACATATATATAGTCTCAATCAATTTGTTTTATTTTAACAGGGCACCAAGTGCTTCCCATAAACTTTGAGGGCACTGAGTATTTAATTGAATCATCTACACATAACCCCTGTACTCCAATAAATATCTATTTTTTCAGAAGTAATCAGCTGAACCTTATCTACACCAGCATATAGAGAACAGCATAGAATAAAACCTCTATTTTTTTCAATAATCATGAGCTTGTACATCCTTTGTAATGATTAATATACTTTTAATAATTGGCCTGTTGGTACTGAGGACCACTTTATTCAGTGGAATTTTTAACAGTTTAGAGAGTGGAAATGATCCAAAGCTCACTGTGCTGGTTCTAAACATAGAGAAAAAAAAAAACAAACAACAAAAACATCTTTACTTTGTTCTTAGAGAATCTCAGATTTGTTTTTTCTCATGTTTTACTGTGAAACAGTTTATGCTGTTACAGTCTTGATAAAAATATGACACTATATATATTCTCCATTGTATTGCATACTGAATAGTTGCTGGCACCTTCACAGCTCTTCCAGGTGACTATCAAGCACCAGATTGTCTTGGATATACTAATATAAGTAAATATACATGTCAAAGGCAAAATGTGCTCATGTTAAATTCATACAGTTTAATGAGAATCTTGCTTTCATTAACAGCTAGTAGGATGCAGCTCCTTCATTTGGACACATGAGAACAGACTAAATAGAATCATAAATAAACATTTCTAATAGCTCAACTACTTCTTGAAGTATATAGGATCTGTTGCTGGAGGATATAAAAAGAATGTTTATTTAATAGAGTTCTGTAACTTCATATGTATATTTGAGCATGTAAACTGCTACAATGCATTATAATGTACACAAAACCCAATATGCTCTATATACAGTCCCATCTGCTTTCAGTGTGATGGTTGCTGATCACAGCAGACGGCTCACGTCGTGTAAACACTTTGCTACACACACAAACCGATATATTCTAATTACCAGTCAATAAATTCCATACACAACCCAATTAGTTGTCATAGAGGCTCTTGTGTTTGGTAAATGTAACTGATCTGTTTCAACTTGCTGGTTTACTTGCTGGCCAATGTATATTCAGGATTGAGGCCGGTGTATCACAGAATAGAAATAATAAATACTTCCAAGTACAATCTATTCAGGTTAGTTTTTTTGGTGAATTAAGTGACTTCCTATAGGAGAGGGTACCATAAATTCTATTGAAATCCTCTTCCTACCAGTCCTTCCGTGGTACTTCATTTTGTGGTAAATAATTTCTAAATATGCACAAAACAGAGTTGATATAAATAAATTAGGATACAAAGACTTCACTCTTGAGTGAACTCTCACATTTGGTCAAATTAGCACTAGAATGACGGTAAAAAGTCTTTTTCAGAGATATGAAGGGAAAAGAATTGGGATCTTCTACTATACTGCTAGTGGCTCAACAGAATAGAATCTATGTATCTCTGGCAAAGGTAAATCATTTCCAGAAACACTAAATAACTTCAAGAAAAAACAAAGAGAAGAAAACAAGGCTCTTAACTCTGGAAAAGAAAAAAAAGCTGGCTTCATGAATCTCAATACTGCTGTTCTGGGGATACATTAGAGCCCAAAATCACTCTATAAAGGATAGGGTCTATATGTAAAATCACACAGGGCTGCCTGTAGAGTTTGCAGCACTGGATGTTGACTGATTAAAAATCAGTGAAGATTACTCAAAAGATGTGGGCTTTATAGGGCTGCACTGATTTTAGGCAGATGAAATCATAAGCTGTAGGACAAGTCATGTCCAAAGTTCTGTGAAATTCCCTTGAATGATTTATCTCAGAAATTTTTACTGAAGGCCCTGAACACTCTATCAGTGTCAACTCTGCTGATATGTTCATTATCAATAGGTGTAGTTTTTTAGATTCCTTAATATTAGGTCAGTTCTGGGGCTGTGTGTTGATTTATTTAGTCATCAAAAATCTAACATGTGTCAACTTAGAACTCAGAATGGTAGGATGAGATTCGCTGTTGAGTGAATTAGAAAGGAAAAAATTTCCAGTTCTGTTTCAGACTATTGTAACTGTTCTGATTATTCCAAGTGGTTGCGCCCAGCTCATAAAAGCAGTTTATCTTCTTGAGCGGAGTTGAAAGTTGTAGCCTTGTCTCTGGCAATAGTTAAGAGATAAGCTTTTTTTTCTTTTTTTCATT
>JAYRBT010000156.1:3933492-4033960 GCA_036023395.1 Myiotriccus ornatus
TAAGTGTATATAACTGTAATATACGTAAATACATATATTTTTATATAAGTAGCTTGACTTTGGGTTCTTTAATTTTTTATAGTTTTTTTTCCTTTGCCCTAAAGAGAAAAGGGAGGGGGAAGGGGGAGCTGATACTGTGCTTTGGACATTTGGCAGGGAGCCAGGTCCAAACTGTCACACCAGTTCTGTTTCAGACTATTGTAACTGTTCTGATTATTCCAAGTCGTTGCGCCCAGCTCATAAAAGCAGTTTATCTCCTTGAGCTGAGTTGAAAGTTGTAGCCTTGTCTCTGGCAATAGTTAAGAGATAAGCTTTTTTTTCTTTTTTTCATTTTAGAGGTGTTAGTCTTGCCATTACTAAATTCACAGATAACGTTTTTCCTCCTCCTGAATATGCAGAATGTGACTTAGAACTGCCTTACAGGCTCCCCAAAGAAGGAAGATGACAGTGCAGGGGAATTTATTTCAAAGCAAAATTGTATTGCCAGCAAGAGAAGATGAATAAGGTTGGGAATTCCTAGCAGAGAAGCCTGAAGACTCCTTAGCTTAAAATTATTCCTCTTTCCCATTCTAGTCCAATCTCTGAAGAACAGCAAAATTATCTGAAAAAAAGCTCTGCATAAATAATTGATTTCCTTTACTCTAGATGTGGATTCTTTCTGAATAAAAATGTTCTTGTGGAGTACACTTTGTAAGGCTGGAAGAGTGGAGGATTTGGTCTTTTGATTAATACATGGTTTCCTTTGGTGTCCCTGGCTGTGCTACATAGTTCTGGCAAAGAAAAGCTCGTACACAGCAATAAATGATGGGTTTGATGCTGGGTTAATGATTTGAATTTGTGTCACAATTTGTTTCTTCTAAATTTTATTTTTAGCTCATGCCAAGTTTAGGTCTAAGCATTTCTGCAAAATTAGAGACTCTAGGGATAAATATAAACCCCCAAATCAAGTGAGAGAACCATGTTAGCAATGCCTTTGCACATTTCTGAAGACTAGACACAAAGGACCTGGTTTTACCTTCTACAGAAAGAGCAAACAGAGATATATCACACAGTCCCTGATAATTCATGCTCATGCATTCATGTACTTGATAGCCCAAAACAAGAGTGGTTGTTTCCACAAGTCTCTGCACTGGAAAAGAAATATCCTAAAGAGCAACAGGAAAACTTTTATCACATATCCTAGTTTTATTCTAATGGAATCAGGTCACAATTGTAGCTCATAGGGCACAATAATGAACAGCCGAATGTTGCAGGAATAGGAACAGAATACTGAGAATTAGCATTTTGTACAGTTTTGTATTCCTCTGCTGCCTTTCTGCCAGCACGGATGGGTGACTGGTATTACCTCTGGTCCACCTGGAACTCGGGCCTGTCAAAAAAATACAAATCACAGTATGAAATAATCAGCTCATGAAAAAGTTCAGGCTGAGATTTGTTTCTCATTTGTCACATCAAAAACAAGAAACCTTTTATTCAGGAAGCTGGAGAGTATTTGGCATTAATCCTGCTGACATGCAGGGAGAATAAATGAGGAATTTTTGTTGTTCATGTGTTCATGTAGCATATTAATGATTTTGATAATAGCATGAGGATATTTGGCTACTGTCTAAAATTAAATTGTTATGGCCATAAGACTACTTTTCTCAAACATTGTTCTAGTAAATTTATGTGATCAATTGTTATATGATTGTTAAAAGTGTGAAGGACAAGATCAAGTATAGCTCAGACTATGCTAAAAAGATTATTCTCTTTAAGTTTCATTAAATCCATTTAGTTTATTGATTGATAGATGCACACACCTGCTTTCTTTTTTCTTTTTTTTTTTTATCAGCAATCCATCTTCTTAGATATTTGTGTGACATATGTGTGCAATAACTGTTTAATGACAATAATTTTAAGAGGAACTAATTCAGCATAATGAGATGAAGCTACATAGAGAAAAAGCAAGAAGCCAGTTTCCTTTTTAAAAAAGACATATTTTTTGTTTAGACTGACAGTCCTCCTACAGAGGTTGAAAAATGTAACTTAGACTAAATTTAACTTTGCTACAGTCACCAAAGATAATAATGTGTCCATCTTCTGACAAAGTAAACTAGATGACACTTGCTTGACTAATATTTACCATCATTCAAGTCTCACAGGAAGGACTATTCATAGTGATGGGAGTTTGGAAAGACAAATATGTACCCCTCATCTGACAAAAACATGTTATTGGAAGAGACTTATGAACTGCAGTATTAATGCAAACCACAGGGCCATCTCCTGCACTATTAGGGGTGGCTAGAAGATGGTTAAGTTTGTTCTGTCAGATATTCAGAATTATTTCCTTCTGCTGAGTGATTGACTAGAATTGTTACAATGCAACACCCCTGTGTGGAAGCTTCACCAATGGAATCTGAGAGCAGAAAATCTGCATTCTCATCTATTAAAACTCAGTCTTTTGCTTTGAAAGTCTTGCTTGCACAAGAGAATCAGCTTTCTATTTTTTTATTGTAACTTTTCTTCATCCCTCGGCTTGAAAAAAAAAAAAAAGAGTTCAGGGTAGCCCACTCTTTCTCCAGCTGTTTTTTTCAGGAATCTCACCTTCATTTTTGCAGTTAGGAAGCACAATCAGATGTTCAGTTAGAGAAAGGCAGACCTGGAGCTGAACAGAGATGTTTTCAAGGGTAGAAGAGAACAAAGAAATATCTGATGTATGTTAGACAGCATGTCTAAGGAATTTGGATGCTATTGGAGCAAAATAGAGAAAAACAAACCTGTGGGCAGTTCGTGTAAAGCTTGTACAGAGCCTGACCTGCCTCAGCCCTGACACCTGCAGACACAGGACAAAGCCTGTGGTCTGTTATTATCTACAGCAATTTCATCCTCCTGAAAAAAAGGGATTTCTTTCCAGTCATGGCATGGAGGTTACAGCTTTTAAACTTGAAGTGTTGTAACCATGAGAAGGTGAATGAAATGCTCACTTTGGCGTTGTCTGTTCTGGAGCAACACTTTTAGCAACTGTGAGTAGAAAATTAGGAGTTTATTTAAGACAATGAGCTCTATAGCACTTTCATCATGTAAATGCAACAACCAGGGGTGTATTGAAATCAAGAGAATTAAATTTTATTGCATTAATTTGTTAAATTCTTTTAATGACATTAAAGCCAATCCATGCATTTTTAAAAACTCTGTCTGAAAGACAACAACAATCAGTGACTTACCCAGGTCTTCAGTTTCTGTTTTGCTCCTGAACATTTTCATGCAAGAATAAGCAATTAAAAACGTGTATCTAGTAGTTTCCCAACCAGTGTTGGGAACTCTTTGCTCTCCTAAACACCACATCCCCATGGTATCTTTCAGCTTGATTCACCACCTCTCACGATCTTTATGTCTGCATGGTTTGTAAGACAACAAAATTTCACTTTATTTTTCAATGTCTAAGTAATAAAAAATACAGTACCCTAATCAGAAGGAAATAAGTGATGTAGTGAAGACACTGCTTGGAAATATACTGAAATAAGTTATATTTACGTAGCTGTGCATAATGATGGTTGACTAACATATACACCATACCTGTAATGTGAACTTTGCAGTTTCTGACCCGATTTGAGGTTTAGCTTTATGCTCAGGTCTCTTGGATGGGCAACTACAGAGATCCAGCAGAGGCACCTCACTCTGTGCTCTCTGGTTTGTATCTTACACAAAAAGCTTTCACAGAAAACACAGCAGTGGGTCCTTGAACACAGGATGCTCCCATTTTTTTGGTGTTCAGTAAACTTCAATGTCGTGCTTAAACGAGCCTATGTTTAGCTCAAGTAATTTTTATGCCTGAAATAGAAGTAAAGTTGCCTCATCAGGAAGAGGAAGTTCCTTATTATGCACAGATAGGGACTGAGGGGCCTGAAAGTTTAGTTCTCCGCAAAAGGAGTTCATCCCTCTGTCTCAGATGTAAAAAATGGGAAGAGATGTCTCAGAAGGGGATCCACATCAAATGTTGCTGATCTGGGCAGAGAACACTGAGGACAAGAGGATGCTACCAAAATCTCTGAATTACCAAAAAATTGCAAGTTATTAACTCAGACACAATTTCATCTGACACTTAGAAATCCAAGTCCTATTCAAGGTTAACTTCACATGGCACAGATAAAGTTCTCACCATGTATTAAAGGCGCTTGAGTGCCACCAAGTAGCGAAAAAGATTAATAAGGTCTGTTCAGTTCCCACCTGTTCTTCCATAGATCAATCTGTCATAGCTTCCTTTGATTTTACTGCAGCAAAACATAATTTTAGACCTGAATATAAATCTGACTTGCAGAGTTTACCCATTGAAACATAAGATATGAGACTACAAAAGAAAAAGCCATATAACAGAGTGCCTTCTTTACTGAAGCAAATCCTTTCTGTCTCCTAAGAGAGTGAGGCAGTGTAATGTGGACAGATTGCACTTCTCACATTCTGGAAGAGCAGTTTACTCCATGTTCTGACAGCATTTATTTGGATCTTGAAGAAATAAATTATAGGAAGTAGGGGGATGATGTTATATTTGCCAGGAATTACCCTCCTTGGAAATTTGTAATACCGAGTAATATCAGTTAATGTCTTTTGAAGAATGTTTCTGGCATCAGATTCTTATTTTGAAAAATAGATGTTAAGGGCAGTTTCATCTGAAAATTCATCACCCCAGCCCCCTGGAAAAAAAACCCAAACCAAACCTACACTGGTAAAATCTGTAACTGGTAAGAAAAGTCTGGGTGGGGATACAAACAAGTAAATTATCTGTAGGTGCAGCATTCTAGGCCCACAGAAACATCGATTATTTTCAAAGGTCCTTTCCAACCTAAAATAATCTCTTCTGCTCCCTTAAAATAAAGCTTATTTTACTGAGGTTGCTCAGCACTTTCTGCTTTCAAGTTTTAAATATCTCCAATAATGGAGATTTCACAGACTCTCTGGGCACTTGCTCCAATATTTGGCCACCTCCAACATGAAGAAATTTATGCTTATCTTTTTAAACTTCCTTTTGCTGCAGCTTATGTCCATTGCCACTAGTCTTGGGAATCTCTGACAAAAGTCTGGCTCCATCTTCCTTATGAAACACTCATTAGTAACTTACACAAGATATTCCACCTCTCACTAAAAAAAAGATACTGAGAGCCCAAAACTGAGCAAAGAGTGGTCCAACAAATGCCAGGTAAGAGAAAGTAATCATTTATTTTGTCCTGCTGGCTGTGTTTTTTGCAAAGGCAGCATAGTATGAAGCTAGTGTTCTTTGCCACAAGGACACACTGCTGTATCATTCTCAACTTTTGTCCAGGACCGACAGATCTTTCCTGCAGAGCTTTTTACTGGCCCTGTGATGCCCTCCCAGTGACGTGTCAAGGATGTGTCTTTACATTTGCCCTTGTTGAACCTTGTAGACAGGTTTCTGTTGGTTCATTTCCTTCAGTCTTCTGGGAGGGCAGCCAGGGAACCAGTGCAGTTGAGGCCATTCATTGTCACCTGTAAGCTTCACACACACTTTCCACCAATATCCAGGGAGCCAGTGATGTGGAACACGAGACACTGTGGTGACTGCCTGAGTAGTGCCACTTTTAGTCAACTGCCAGGCAGACTTCAAACAGCTGATTCACTTTCAGGTCTGAAAGTTTGCTCTTACTTTATTTTTAGAATAAATTCTTTATCTATTTAAAGAATCCCAGAAATTAAGTATCATTTCATTGCTTTTTATATATAATAAAATTAGTTCTTTGCAGAGCTTGTTAAGAGTACAGCTAAAATAAGTGTCTCATACACAGTATGTCTTGATTATCTACCTGGGAATATTCCATTGAGGCTGTATGGAGCTATATAGGTAAAATTTGTCATGTTCATTTATATCACAAATGACATAATGACATTATAGACACTGGGACAGAATAAAAGACATGTTATACCTTTTCATCTGAAATTTCCAAATCTGGCAGTCCTTATGGTACCGTAGTGCCTTCAAATTTGCTTTGGGAGTCTAAGTCAAAAGCAATCCATACTTTTCACTATCTGTCAGTGACAGGTCCCAGAAGCTCAGGTGACCCAAACTGTCATAAATTTTTATCTGAGTTCCAGGCTTTAACCATTACCATCTTCATCTGAGATCCTCAAATCAGAAACTTTTAAATTTTTGACACAGAGACGTCGATTTCTGCTGCTAAAACTAATGAAAAAAGAGTACTTTAAAAGTATTGGAAATGGTGTCCTTTCACTCTGCTTTCTGTTGCCTTGAATATCAGTGTTCCCTACATGAAGGCACTCGAGTGTAAATAAGAGACCTGTCCATGCAGAAGTTGAAACATATTGTAATGAGATGGCAACACATTCAAGATAGCAAATGTTTGTAACAAACAACCCCTGGCTATATTTATCACTACTCTGGGATATCTAGACACAGACACTAGTCTTGAAATGGGACCATAAAAGTGAAGCCAAACGCATTCAGAAACCCTTTTTCTGATAAACCCAATATCACAGAGGTTTCTGCACGAGTGAAATGAATGCACTTCATTGAATAGTACCAACAGTAGATAGGAAAGCTTGGCAACTGATTATCAGCTCTTTGGGGGAAAGAGATCCAGTTATGTTAGAAAAGGAGTCACTGAGGTATGTTTGGTAGTAAAGCAAGTATGCAGGGAAAAATAATTTACTTTTTTAAACCAATATTTCTGAACATATCTAGATGAATACGGCCTCTGAAAACTCACACAGTTATGTCAGTCTCTTTAGGCCTTCTTAATTATAAAGTTCCAGTAAAGGAAACTACACGCAGTCGGGCTTCCTGAAAGATGTAGGCAATCCAGGCAAGGATGTCGTTGCATTATTCCATAATCACAAGTTGATTTCATCAAGTTATTTAATATACCATGTATTAGATTCAATTCTTAATGTACCTAATTCAATCGGGGGATGTTTCTGGTTTGAAAGGTGATGCATCTTGACTGGAGCAAGGTGCTGGATGCTGTGGAAACTACGTTTTATGCAGCAGAAGTATCTGTTTCGCTGAATGTTATGTAAGATTCAGGAAATGGTATCATGAATTTAATGTCATTTAAATGTCATTTAAAGTATAGTCTACTGCACAGACTTTTTGCTGCAATTCAATATGAAATCATACATATTAACAGTGTGCTAGTTTATTTTCTCTCTTGATTTTATCATAAGCATGTTCTGAAACCAAAGAAGTATTATTTTCATGGAATAGAATAATCATATTGTCAAAGATCTGCTGTGTTTTGGTGTAAAAAAACACACAATTTGACTTAATAGCAAGAAAAAATTACTACATGTGGTGAGATGAAACGGAGATGTTTGGGGTAAATGTGGAGAATGCTCACAGTTGACAACCACCTTATATTTTTTAAAATTTGCCAAATTTGTTCTGCTAATTTAGCAAACCAAAATGAGAGAATGTCTTTGTAGACAGTCAACAAAATAATAAATTTAAAAATCTGAATGACACATCAGTCAGGCTCAGTCTGGCATCATCCTCAGTCTCCCCATGACTCTTAACATACAGGTTTCATGGATCAGAAAGATGAGAGAGGTTGGGGGTCAAAGACAGAAATAAAATTTAGCACATAGGGAGAAAAAACCAAACCCAGTAATATGACCCAGACATAGGCTGCTGTATTTCAGGTTCACACTTTCCTGACATTAAGCTACTGTAGTGCAATTGCAACGGGTGTAATATGGCAAGGAAGAGCTGGGTTTCCTAAGCCAGAAAATGGAAAGGAATGTTTTTCCTGTTATTACTGGGATGTTTTCAGAAAATGTCTCTCTGAAAAAACATGTCTGTTTTTTCTTTTATTTGACATACTGATCATTGTCAGAAAAGGCAGAGGCAATAAGGCTTGAACAAGCTGTACTTCTTATGCCATTTGTCCAAAGTCTGTGTACTCCCTCTTATCCTCAAATCCTACTGACACTGAGTACCTTCCTCCAGACTAATAGGAGCAATGACAAATATATTCTTGTCCTGATTCTGTCTTTTTCTGTAAGTGGAGTCACAATACAGCCAAGCAGTTTTTCCCAAGGGATCATAAAAGGCAACCTGAAAAAGAGAATGCAACCCCAAGGATTCTCCTCCTGTATTTCAGAGGAATTCTTCATACCATAAAACACAATATTACTGGAATAACACCAAAAGAACGAATGTCCATCTGCTATATAAATAAAGAAGCATAATTTGTGTTATCACACGTGTTCTGTCTCATGTATTCACAAGCTTTCTCGGTTCTTTAAGTTTAAGTCTAAGAAGATGAAAGTTTTAACCTCTGCTGCAACTAATACATTAACCATGGAAGGCTCCACAATAAATTACCTTTTCTTTACCTTTTTCTGTCCTCGTGCAGATAATAAATTGTCTTCCTAATGTAACCAGTCTTATTACATTCTTGGACTTAGAAGAAGACAGATAATCACCTTTGCACCATTAGACTTGATTAAGTTAAACTCGGAAATTTGAACTGGAAAGCACTGAACTGTACATTTCATAGGCCAAGTTTAAATGAACATGAATATTTTACAATACTTATGAATTGAAGGGGCTTTGTTTTTACAGTTATGCAAATAATTTTCCTAGTTGTTTTCTATAGAAAATTAATGTCAAGGACATATTTTACAGCATGTAAGATGACACAATACAGAGAAATAAAAGCAACCAAGCATGCAGGTGAAGTTGTGTTCTTAAAATGCAAATCTAAAATGTTCCGTCTTTTATACCTCTCTAAGTGTTAAGTGGTACTCATACAAAGTAGGGTACAATAACATTAATTCCATTAATTCAATACTACTAAAAAAAAAAATAATGAATAAAGTTCAATTTTTAGATGAGTGAACCTCTGATTTTCAGTTTTCACTGTACATGAAACTCTTGTTCTGAGCTTGTATGGAATGTTTTGATATTTTTGGATCCATATTGAGAACACTATACTGAATATAGAAGGATAATATTAGAGAAACATTTCTCATTGAGTTTATGTCTAAAAATTGAAACTTCCAGTGGTACATTCCCGACATTTTCTCTCTTTTACTCTCTCTTTCAAATTTTAACTTTCCATTTAATTATTAGTTATATTTTTTTAAGGCTTTAGAATAATGCAAGTTATTATGAAAATCTTAATTTTCTTCTTGCCTTATATTTTAATGAGTCTCCAGATTGGTACCTACATGTATACAGATACATATATTCACAGTGAGAAAGAAAATGAGTTTTTAGATGAGAAATACTTGATTTTTTGTTTTATATATATATATATATAACTTGTTATAATAACTCTGTTACAATAACTGATAAGTTCTTTGCCTGTACGTGAAAGTCTTTACAATCTAGATCCATGCTTTGTGGGCAGTTAAGGTTGTTAATTAAGCTAAAGGAACCTCATAGCCAATTAAAATGGAATTTCTTTGAATTTCTTTTTTTCCTATGAAGGAATAAGGATATAAGAAGGTTCTTGGTTCTGCATGTTTCAGTAGACATGTTGTTAAACTGTGTGAATGCAACTGGTGAGTTCGATATTTTGCTGATGCAGTTGTAGGGCGTTAAGGTGAAGAAAATTTGGCAGTAGAGTCACCTAAGACTGAAACATCATCTTCTTTTTATGATTCATCTTTCACACACTTAGCTTGAAAGCGCAGCTCTGAATAATTCTGCTTTGGAATGAAGTGGCCTAACAAAGCCAAAAAACGTGAGAGACTTGGACTGAAAACATACCCACCATCAAGGCTGGATTGTGAGTATTGTCGTCATGACTAGCAAAGCTGCTTGAAAAGGTGTGGTTTTTAACAAATGTTCCCCTGAAATGAAGCAACCTAATTTGGTTGCTCTGCAGCATTATTTGATTCTGAGGATGCTCAGACACTGATTCATCAAACCCAAATTACTTACAACAGAAGGTCACAGGTGCCTAGTAGTCCATAAGATAACTATTAGCCCTGATTTAGGTTTGAAATTGCTATAGATTTCTTACATTTTCAACAGCCTGTGCCTTTGCAGGAACTTACTAAAAAATAATGAAATGGCAGCTCAGGAAAATCATTCATTAACATCTGTACTTGTCCAGAATATAGGTCTTGACCACAAACACTTGTAGTTATAATATATTTCCTATTTTCTCTAACACTGTTAGGAAAGTTATGTATTGTTTCTCAATCACATTTCTGAGGGCAAAAAGGCCACTTTCCTTGCCTGCTGCTATAAACCTCTGATAACAGATGAATAGGATAGGATGAACTCCCACACATCTGAATTTCTGAACATGTTCCTCTTATTGTGTGTGTGTATCCTAATGTTTAGTACAAAATAAACCTCATATGTGCAAACAAGTTCATTAAAATTGCAAGAGCCTGTAGCACATTTGTAACAGCTTGCCCAAAGGTTAGCATTTATAGTTTTGCACTGCCAACATCCTGTTTTTATGGGGCACATTTGTATGCTAAATTGCCTATTATGTTAACTTGTAAGTTCCTATTTAGCAGCATCAGGAATAAGATTTGACTATAAGTGTTTAGATTTTATTAGTGCTCTGCTAGTCTTCTTAACAGCTCAAACTTTTCTACAGGCTGAAAATTTGCCGCAACCTCTGCAGAGATTCTTGAGTATGAGGTGTTCAGGAACAGATGAGGATAAGGAGCGTGGGAAGAAGCGTAAGGCACTGCTCACTGATTGGAAAAAAGTGCTTTACTGTGTCTCACCTTTACACGAGTCCTAAATGTCATGTTTAAGCAATGATTGCACTAAAACAATCTCAGAACCACCCCTTTCTCGAGATAATGAGACCAAAAAGGTCAGCTGGAAATATTCCAAGAGGGACAGTGTCCTAATTGGTAAGTAAATATGTCTAGTTGCCCTTTTTTTTTTTTTTTTTGCTGTAGGTAACTTCCCAAAGCATGACATAACAGAATGAATGTGATACGCCAGCCACATAAACTGAAGGGGCAAATTTTAGCTGTACGTGCAGTTTTCAAATGTAAGAGAAATGTATTTGCTAATGAAACTATCACACAGACTCCCCTGGCTAACAGGTATTTCTCAGGAGATCTTGGGACTAAGGGAGTTACCAATACCACAAAAGCCTTTCAATTCTAGGTCACCAGTTTGCCAGAGCAGGGGCCTGATTTTGGATATTATTTTAAAAGCCGCCACAAATATTTGCTTTCCTTAACAGTGACTGAAGTCTGTCAGTGGTGACTGACTATGAAAAGTAACTTGAGGAAAATAACAGAAGCTCAAGTCCTTCACTCAGCCTTTCTCTGCAATTAAAAAAAAAAAAAAAAAGACAGGAAAAGGGGTTTGTGAAATTTCTTTTCAAATTCTTCTGTCAAAAATAAGAATGTGAGAACATAAAGCTGCTACTGTGCTCTTAATCTTTTGGTAGCATGCTGGAAAACAGCATTCGAAGCAGATGTACTGATGTACTTCACAAGCTGACCAGGCCAGGTTTGTATATTTATTTAAGTTTACATAGTGGGTGTAAATTGTCAAAGAGCTTGGGAAACATAAGCTGTTGAAAACCATTATCGTTGTAATTATTAGAACTAGCTATTTACCCCAACCACAAGGGGAAAACACAAAAATGGGGTTTCAAGTTGTTCAAATAGAAAAATAAATGTTTTCCAAGATGCACAAATACTTTTCTGATATAACAGGATATTCTTAGAGGCAAGCAAGAATGATAAAAGTAATATAAAGCCTCTCAGCACTATCCAGAACTGAGGAGGGCTGCCTCAGTTGCTGATTAAATAGGATTGCAGAGTTGTGTGCTCTGCAGAAGTCAACATTTTTCAATGATTATAAGAGTTGGAGTAAGGAAGGTGCTTTTTCTGTGTAAAATACAATATCATTTCCAGGACACAGAGGTCCCACATGAAAGCTCTGAGGTCTCTGTAGGAATCTGTCTAGCCGAACGCACTGACTTTGTTGCCAGTAAAGGCTGCAACCTCCAGCAAATGCAGACAGCGCTTTACCTATTAAGACAATCCGTAGGGGAGAGACTTGAGGAAAGTAGCTCAGAAAGTTTTTTTTAAAAAATGACCTATTTAAAGTTACATTTTTTAAATCATTTAAGGAGAAGGCTTAGTTAATGCTACTTAATCAAAGTTCCCTGCAAATAACTTAAAGGTGACAGGTCAGCAAAGACATGCTTACTTAAAGACTGTATTTTAAGATTTAAAATGCTAAGAGTCTTACCAAGTCTAATCTGCTAAAAATTAGAATAAAGCATAAGAGAAGTTCAAACCTTATTTATTTCAAGATCAAATTTATTATTTTTTCAAGACCTTGCAGGCAACGAAATAGACAAGAATTAACATAACAACTATTTCTCTAAAAGCACACAGTCTATCTACACTTGTGGATGGATGATGATTGATCACTTTCGTTATCCAAAATGTTTCAGGTTTCTGGCTGGTTATTCTTTATGGTCTAAATGGGGTTTTGTGTTTTAGACAGTGGAAATTATTTACTTTGGGAGTTTGTTTTCTTTATACAGACATGATGTGACAACATCTGTAAATACACTGCAGCACTGTGTTATTTCCAAATTCTTCTTGGTTGTAAATTTATTTTTTAAATAGCTGTTGCTGCAGTTTGAAATGAAAATGGTGACCTTAACAAGCACTATCATTATTATGCCTTCAAGGGACTTACCCACATTCTCTTTCACTCTGATATGGTATGTCTGAGTAATCTGGTATTCTGGGTCTATTATTTTGCTTAAATCACTGAAACAAAGGGACTCTGCATTGCCCTGTGTTGTTTTCTTTGGGTAGATTTCAGAATACTGCACAGCAAGATTCTTATTTCGAGTTAGTAACTGAAATAGTATTCTAATTAGAAATACCTACCTAGAACTTCACTTTTCCTATGTCAGAGTTACGTGGTAGTAGAAGAACAAAACCCAGGTGATTTTCTACTTTTTATTAGGATAAGGAAGAAGTGGGGGCTATCCAGTGAAGGCATTACAGTCTGCTGGAAAGGGAGGGAGTTCATTGCTATAGCATGGTGCTCACAGCTGGGAAAGGAAAAAAAAACACCAGCTAATGAAATGGAGCGAACTGCAAGTTCAAAATGCTAGAGAAGACTTGACATAACCACTGATATATTACCAGCCTAAAACCAAAATATAGCTCAGCCTTGCAGACAGGTCTGTGAGAGTGACAGGGTCTGAATACCCATTTTATATCTGAACACTCTTTGAATTTCAACCAGCTCAATAAGGGAAGAGTGGGTTCTGAGAGAGGGAGGAAGATTAAACCATTGTGCATTCTCTAAACCAGTGCTATCCCAGCTAAAAATAATCCTGTACGTGTTTTAGATCCATTTGAAGATTTGTGATGCATATGTGTCAAGCATATTAAGAACAAAGCAGCAAATCCAGACAGATTTTAAATAACAAATGATGTGCTTTAGTTTAGAATGAAGCAATCAGTGTTTGGGGAATGCTTTTAAAAACACTGTCTTTCCTTCTGGAAATTACCTATTCAGAACAGGAAATTTCTGTTTGATTATTTCTACAGGTAAACATTGCATTTATTACATTCAGAAAACAAAAGAAATTTAGATAGCTGAGCCTACACATTCTTGTAGCATTTTTCCATCTCCTTTACATTTATAATAAACATGAATTATATATATGGAGACAGCCTTGCTTTGTTTAAACTGCTGCACTAAGTACTCCTTGACAGCAGTAAATCAATGGTTTGTTTTCTCATACATTTGAATGAATGTAATAACTGGAATAAACAATTAATCTGATGGATACACAGGAACTCTCTGCAGCTAAGTAGAAGAATAATACTGTTCCACTGTTCATACATTTGTCATTTGTTGATGGTCACACTTTATTGACTTTACATATTGTTTGTCTAATTATTTGATTCTCAAAGTTATTCTGAACAATTTATTCAATATTTGCTTAAACTGATGTCTGAAATTTTTTTTTTCTTGATCTCCAACTAATAAGCCAATTAAGATCAGCTTTGAAGGCTATTAACCAGATTCCAGTTTCTATTTCTGCCATCTAATTAAATCTAATGCTCCTGGTACTACAGTGACACTTAGGCACTCAATGTGTTTTTTTTTTTTTTTTTTAAGAAATGGTAGTATTTGTATAAAATGTATACACATACATGTATATGAGATACCGAATATATATATATACACACAAAAAATACCAATGACTACTTGCTTATTAACTTTAAAGAGCAACATGAGCTCCACTTGGGCTCTAAGGCTGTTTGGATGTGTCAGGAGAAAATAAGTGAGTGAAATTGTTCAGGGGAGCTTTCATTAGGCTTCTGCTACCTGGTGCCCTGGAGGTGTCATGGACATTATTAAATTAATGGAGGAAACAAGGATGGATGTACAGTGACATTCTGTGGACAAGCATGAAACATTAGATAAGAAATTCGCAGAGCTTGTTCCATTTTGTACCTCCTCATTTTAGAAATGAATTCAGAGCACTTACATGAGAGAAAGAAATGCAAGATGGAATGTTCCTGTTCTGGTTTCCCTGTATTTGCTAAGTGAAATGAAGGAACAAGGAAAATGATCTCTTTGGAACTATTACCCATCATTCTTGCTGAAGCTCTTGGATTTATTTTCATTACATACAGAGATGGTGCACTTAAAGAAGAAGTTCCTGGAAAAGTGCTGGTTGGGATTGGCCTTACACAGACACAGACCTGATTGTTACTTACCAAGACATTAAACAGAGTCAGTTAATAACTTGGTCTTGGGCAAACGAATAATTTACCAAGTTTAAGGGCTGGAACAAGGAAGTAAGACTAGTGAACCTTACATCTAGGGAGGAAAAAATAGGTATTTCTCCCCCATGAAGCTTTATAACCTCCATTTTTGCATTGAGAATATCAACTATAATGTGGCAGCCACATAACTGAGATCAATGCATGGAAGATATTCTTGCTTTGTTTTTGAGGCTGACAGTGACCAAATCTGTTTGAGAAAGGACAAGCCCAAAAACATGAGCTTGTCTTTGGCAGGCAAGAGGTTTAATGGATGGCAATACTGTGAAAAATATTTTTCTTTGCTTCCTGCCAACCCTGTGAAAGGATTCTGAATAGTTTCTGTGTAGCCAGTGTTATTGATGTTTAAATGATCAAAAACTCAGCTTTGAACTTTTTTGTCTTGAGGCCTGGAAAATTTCTTCTTCAAAAATTAAACCAAGCCATTGTAGAGCTGCTGAAAAAAACAATTTCCCATGGATGGAAGTATATGGTAAAAAACCAAAGCAAAACCAAACCAAACCAAAACAAAACAAAAAACCCCACAAAAACTCTAAACAAACAAACAACAAAACCCCACCAAAAACAAACAACAGCAACAACAACAAAACACAAACCAAAAAAACAAACAAATAAAACCCCACAAACAAAAAAACAAACAAAAGTTGCAGTGCACTGTAATTGAAAACTAACACAGCTAAAAGCCTGATTCTGTTATGGGTTTTTTTTTTTTTTTGTTTTTTTACTTGTGATGACTAAATGGAACAGTTAGGGCAGCCCTCTGGGAGATTCTGGGTCTCCATATCAGGTTTCTGTGGTCATTCAGCATCATAGGAACAAACAAACCATATGTACCCAAGAAGTGATTAAGACACTTGCTGAAGTGCCTGAATGAAATAAGAGGAGGAGAGAAATCACACAGCAAACACCAACCAGGTGAATCTCCATATACTAAATGGGCAATATTTTGCTTAGGCTACAGATTTCCCTGATGTACCACTGTCTGCTGGATACTCAGAGAGAATTTTTTTACAAAAATTAAAAATTATTGAAAGCATTCTTTTTTTTTTTTTTTTCCAAATGGTATTCAAAACGTTATTTGCTAAGAAGTGTTCCAATGGAATATGCTATAAACTTATAATCTATTCTTCACATACTCTTTGCATTACATTTCTTCTGCCCTTTTGGAGAAAGGTCAATAGCTTCTTGTACCTACAGTAACAGCATTGCAATAGGTGCATTTTTAAAATCATTTAAGGAGAAGACTTAACGCTACAATTTAAGAGGTTCAGTGATGCTGCAGTTCAGGAATCTTTTCTTAGAAAGTGGTAAAGGCTTGTCTTTTGACACAGGCCTTTCTCCCTAGTCCTTGCTGACCTCACCAGGAATGCATCCTGAACCAAGTTTTCCTTATGGGAAGCCAAGCAGAGAAAGCAACTCTCCCCAAGAGCCTCCTGGCCTCCTCTCATCAAACTAAAAGTCAACCAGAATTTCCCCAACCATCCTCCTGCTACTCTTCAGCAGCACCTTAGGCATGGACTGAACATTCAGCAAGACACACATATTTGAGGCCTCTCCCATCCAACTTGCCAGCAGTGCTGAGAAATGTAGGACTGCTTTTCTTCTGACAGCAGTGTACTCTGCTGCACAAAACCCACACCAACAAGAAATTGAGTCTGTGACACAAATGTTCAGCTTTCTCATAGTCACTGAGAATTATTGCTCTGTCCTGCTGTGTGCTGAGCCTGGCTCTGCATCAGCCTGCCTAAACTGGGACTGCCTGCAAATCTAGAACTCTAGACTCAGGATTTCTCTTCGTGTCTGGCATGCACATCACTCTGGAATATGGGTGTTACAAGTTCTACTTTTCGTGTCCAGAAAGGGTTTTATGCTTGAAGAGGATGGAGCAAAGCATGTCACAAATTCCTTCTACTGAAAAGAAATAATATTATTGAGTTCACTGTTTCCTTGGTAATATTTATGAATAACCACACAGATTCCTCTATTGATAAAGGAAACATCAAGAATTGTTTAATTTCAGCCTTTTTTTCCTTCTTTGAATTCTCTCAGTTCTTTTCCTTGTACTAGTTATCAGTTTGTTCTTACTGCTTAGATTATCTTGTCTGGTTTTCTTTCCCCCATCTCTACTCCCAAAGCTACACTAAACCAACAAACTTGTGAAATTTTTGTTTAACATGCACTTTTATTTCAGGTCTATCACCTATATTAATATGTACCCCAAAGAGAGATTGGAGTGTTGGAATTTATCATACACCAAAACAACAGCCAGATGCTTGCAGGTCCAAAATCCCTGCAGCCTGGATTTTCTTCATGTCAGTATATAAAAAACTGAGTGGAATGCCCTCCTTCCCCCTAGGCAACAAACCCTCTTCATTTTGTCCTTGAAGTCTCAGTGGCAGAGCTACTTCACGAAAGGAACAGAGGTATTTTTCCTGTAACTGACGGCAGGCTCGTGTCATTTGCTATAAGGATCTGAAGCACTTTAATCCTTAAGGTTATTCACTATATTTCCACTTACTGAGGCACTTATGCTCTCTCTCCCTGCCTCTTGTGCTGTCACATGCACTAGTTTGCTTATAGGTGCAAGTGGGCACTCCTAGCTGCGTTGCTCCTGCCAAAAGAGAATCTTCCCTTTTAGTTTTCGGCTACGCTAAAAGTTTCTCAGAAATTTTCATAAATACTGGCCATGCCAATGTGGCAACAGGGACCAAATTCTAACTTGGTGTCTCTTCTTTCATAGTAATTTTAACATTTAGTCCTTCATTTGGTAACATAAAAGATATGGTAATTCTCCTTCTATATTTTTATGTATTTCTCCAAATTTCTCAATGTCAAAAGGACAACTAAAAAGTCTGTTTGAGAAAACTGAGAAGCTGAATAGTTAAAAACTTTCAAAGGTAAACTTTTCCATGTTTGCAAAAAACGTAACTATCAAGTGAGAGAAATGATCCAAGCACGATGGCTGGAAAAGGATGATGATTACCAAAAGCCAAATGACAATGAAAATAAAATAAGGCTTTGAATTAAGATGACCTAATTTTATTTCCCTTCTCCCACTGACTGCCTCTAATAACTTTTAAGGACAAAGCTGTTCTGCATGACCACACCAGTAGTGCATCCTCTTCTGAGATGTAAGTCCTCCTCTGCATTTTTTTTGAAATATAGTGAAATTAAAATGACTGATAATTGAATTTCTAAAACAGTTTGGCAATCAGGAAGGTGAGCCTGGCTTTCACACAGCCAAGGGACTTGCTGGCAGGAATTTTTGTTATATTAGGGGGAAAAAAGTCAATTCCCAGATAATCTTTCCTGGCTGACCCAGGGCCTGGGTGTCCTTACATTTTGTTTAACCTTTCTACAGATGTCTGATAGAATGGGGACAGATAATTGAGTGCAGGATCAAGTCTTATTCCTGGAACTGCTTTTAGGGCTAGTGAAGTAAATTTTTGCAGTCCGATAACATCAAGAAAGCTTTAAGTAAATGAAACATTTTGTATTGTGGTAAAAGAGACAAGAAACGTAGCACTGTAATAACCAAAGCAGTCATTTTATCAAGAAATATGACAAAGGAAGCCAACAGCATTCTCATTTGAAAATAAATAAATAAATAAATAATCATAATCAGAATTCAGTAAGGGAAAACTGATCCTACTTTTGAAATACATAAAACTACATGCAGTAATAAAATGTGTTAAACCCAATAGGATCTAGTTACTATTTCCTTTCCACGGTGTACTTACTGCTTGCCTTAGTCCTGCTGAAGGTGATAATTGCTTGCTGCCAAAACAAAAAGAAGAGCAAACCACTATTATTCCCATGGTAGTAACACGGGGTTTTTTTTGCAGTGAAGGAGCATGTGCGCTCCATTTATCTGACTTTCTGTCAGAAAATTAGATGTTACTGTGTTTGTTTTCTGCTTCCCAGTCACTGTGCTCACAGCACTGCATTTTCTAATCGCTCTGGTGCACGGGCTGACATTGCAGCGCCACAGAATAATCTGTTACCTTCTGTCACATCTGCTTACATCTAAAGTGACATGTATATACTGAGACACAACCTGATGAAACACAGCACATCGGCAACATAAAGTCATGCTCTTTCTTGGCCTTGGGGACAAGTGTAGAAACTGAAATTCTAATGCAAAAGACATTGCAGGCAAAAGTGCATTTATTCGCTGGAGTAATTGATTAAATAAGAATATTCCATTTCAACAATGAAAGTAGTTGGTAATATTTAATAAACATATTTGCTGAAATGTGTGATTTCAACATATGTTTTTTCTCATTGCCTATTTTGCAAATATTAATGGGGAAGTCATAAATGAACAGAGGGCCAATCTAAGTCATTCCTAATGCTGGTTAGAAACCCGTTGAATACATGATTAAACAATGTACAAGATTTGTTCTAATTCTCTTCATGCCGTGAATTTTATTCTGCAGAAATAATTTTTTTATAGAAAGATCATATATAAAAAGCATGTCATGACAGATTTATCAACAAATTCAATTAAACTAAGAGCTAGAATGCCTGGACTAGCAAAATTGTACAAGAGAAATTGCTTCATGAAGTTAATCATAATGCATTATGTTTAGTGATGATCCAGCCTTCCTTCTGCTTCAGGTTAAGATTTAAAAGAGAAAAAACCCAAACCAATCAAACCCCAGATCATAATCCTTTGCACCATAAAAACACAAAAGAATACAAACCTTTTAAACTTAACGTGAACTGAAGGCTCATAAAACTCTGTCGGTAGAGGGTAATGGATGGGTGTGGTCAGGAAATGAAGTTTCCTCAGTGAGAAGGGTCTTCTCTGCAAACATGTGGCAAATCTTGCACTGAGTGGTTCATCCTTTGCCTTTTCCAAGCAGAAAAACCTGTTGAAGTATTACAAATTCCCTTTTCCCTGGTAAGGGATCAAGATGGGGGAGACACAGATCACAACTAATATTTATGAAATGTACTCTCCCAACAGTTCGCTCATGCACATGCATGCCCACATGGAGAGCCAAAGTGACACCATAAACTTCTAGGTCCGTGTGGAAGAGACTCAAAGGTGTATGTATGATATTGTGTCTGTGTTTGAACACAGCACCCAGCACCTTCTTGGATGTGTCTTATAGATATGACCCATTGTTAACGTCACTGTGTACTGGTGGCTTTGGACAAATTGAGCAGACTTGGTGCTTTATCCAGTTTTGCAGGTTCAGCCAGGCAGTCCATCTCCAGAGCTTATCAGACCTTGGAAAGCTTTCACAGAACCGCTTAGATTGGAAAAGACCTCTGAGATCATCAAGTCCACCTTTTGACTGGACACCACCTTGTTGACTAGACCAGGGCACTAAATGCTATGTCCAATCTTTCCTTAAGCACCTCCTGGGATGATAACTCCTCCACCTCCCTGGGCAGTCCTTCCAATGCCTGACAGCCACTTCTGTGAAGAAATTCCCCATAATGTTCAGCTTGAACCTCCCCTGGCTCAGATCGAGATTTTGTCCTCTCATCCTGTCACTTGTCACCTGGAAGAAGAGCCTGACACCCACCTTGCTACAACCTCGTTTCAGGTAGTTGTAGGGAGTGATCAGGTCACCCCTGAGCCTCCTCTTCTCCAGGCTACAAACCACTCTCTGTCAGCACATACTTCCCCTCTCTTTTGGTGACTTCCTCTCCATCCCACCACATCAACAGCTCTGGATTCCTTTTACACAACTTCACACAGCCAGGAGTGACACCCCCCTGGATCCCCAAAGGTGCACACACAAAATGCTGTGACACGCAGTCACCCAAATTCCTGCCAGCTTATGCACAAAGGGTTGAGTTGCACATCCATACCTCTACTATCTGGACTATAATAACAATAATCAAGATTAATTGTCCATGGCCTGCTGGAGTAACATATTTGTGGCCCATTTGTGGACAGACACCTGAATTCAAGTAACTCATGATGGCTGAAAAACCTAAAGAGCTTCCATTTGAATTTATTTCTTAATTTTTACGTTCAAAGGGAGAATCACCATGCACTCAGCTGTTGATGATGTCATTGATACTTAAGAAATAAAGGCCTCTCCTTTTCTGTTTGGGTACAGCTGGATCTTGGCTTTGCTCTTAGTAATTATTAGAAGAACACTGCCTGCTTGTTATTTTTGTCTATGTTGAGTACAGGTTGTTGTCCGTTTGTTAAAAGACAAAAGAAAATCAATTCAAGTGTCAAAAAGGAACCTTGGGTATTCAACTTTGCAAACAAAGTTCTTAAAAAAGCACCAAGAAAAGTAGTAATAGAAAAAAAATGTGAATGCCAGACTTAATTACCAGTGTTCACGTGAGGAATATTGCTTTTTCAAGTATAAAGAACCAAGTGGAAAAAGCAGAAAAGTATTTCCAAGGAAACTAAAAATGGACTGATGACATACATTTGCATTTCAGCTATGGTTATCTCCTTTCATTTAATTCTGATGTGTCTTAAATGATTTGTTCATACAGAGGAAACTTAAGAGAGAAAAATTAATTCCTCGTGCTTAAGATATAAACAAAGCCACGATTTTTGTTTTAGTTGATGGCAAGAATTATTGAATCACCTGTATAATCTTTTAGCTTCTAGCCTTTGAATATCTCAGAGCATTCATCTGGGCATTCTGAAGATGAAGAAACTTTAAAAAATTTATGATCTTCTCAGGAAAAAAATGATGAGTCTGTAATACTATGTTTTGGTGATTTTTTTTTTCCTTTAAGCTAATTCTACAAAAAAGTAAAACACATGGATATATTCCTTGCCTGCTCCTGAATTAAGATACTGATATAAAAATAAGTAGAGGCAGCAAGCTGGATATTGAGTCACTGGACTGAGTAGACATCAATCATTTGGTTGTCTACTATCTTAATCTGTCTCTAAATTTCACATGGATTTTCTCATGATTTCTAGTTAGTTGTAAGAATATTTTTTATTTACCTCAATTGATATCACAATGCAAAAGGCTTAAAAAATACAGTCTTTTCAGAGCACATAATTCACCTGAGAAAAACTTCCCTACAAAAGTAGAATTAATGATATCTAGTGTCAGGCTTTTCCAAGATTCCTGTCCCATTTCACGTATAATTTTAAAGTTGCTTGCCAAGACAGAGCTGCCCAGCACAATTAGACTTTCATGTACTAACGAGAGCAGGAATAGCTGCCAGCAAAATAAAATAAAAAAAAAAATTAAAAAAAAAAAATTAAAAAAGACAAGCAAACCAATCCTGAAATATATAAAAGTTTTCTGGGAGGATGAGAAAAGGTACATCCAAAGATGAGCTGGGAAAATAAGAAGCCAGCAGTGTGGTCTTTTGTTCATTGATACCATTTCACAGCAACATGTATTAGGGGAGGAAAGGAAAAAGGACCCCAGCTATTAGATATTGAGATTTGCCAGTTCTGTGGCTTTCAAGTACAGCCTCTGGTGCCTGCCTTGTAAACACTTAGATTTTTAAGAGAAGCATCAGATCAAATACAAGAGTCACAGGAGTTACTGTGATGTACTATAAGAAGCTTTAAGCTTCTGCAGTCTTTTCCATTTCATTGTCAATTCATTAGTCCTTCTCATACTTCCCCAACTTACTCTCCTATAGTATTAAGTAATTTAACTGTTGATATTAAATTGTCAAGTGAGAAGAGAGCAGGAGAGAAGTGTGTTCATACTTCTTGTGGATATTTAAATAGGGAGTACCAGAATTTAGAGACTGGCCAGAGAATAGTCCCCTGTAGTTTGATGCAGAATCACATAGAGAAAACTGTTTGGAGTTTGTGTATTTGTTTCATTAAGAGTTTTGTTAACCTCTGTCTTTAAAAAATTGACAAGAAAGAGCCGCATTCTAGGCATCTTAGTGGTATCTCAAGACAAAGTTATTTCTTTACTTCATTGTAAGAAAAAGAGATATTTATCTACAGCTGATTTTGCACAGATTAGTCATTGCTTTGCTAAAGTAAAACAATAGGTTTGCTAATGGTTTTGAGCACCCTTTACAATAAACACAAAAATAATTTTTCCACACCCCTTTCAGCCCCAGCCAACTTCAGTGTTTTCAGAGGTACCTTGGTATCATGCCACTAATGTGTAGTGAAAAACGAGAGAAACTGCTAATATAGAAATCCTTTTAATTCAAGCAATCAAAGAGGTACAGTTCTGAGCAAAGCAGTTTGTGTTTATACTCCACATGTTATGCAATTAAAAAAAAAAATATCAAAAGCTCTTCAGGACTGTGCTTATTTTTTAGTGAAATCATGTCAGCGTATAGTTACTAAAAAGAAACTCTCAATAACAGATCCTTGCAAGAAAAAGTTGTTTCAGCTTCAGGCTGATAAAAGGATTATTAGAAAACAGCTCTCTGTGTGAGTGGGCATGGCTGAATGCTTAAACAATCTTGAAAAATAATACTTTGATATCCTTCACCTCAAGCCCATATAAACAAGACTGTCTCATCCCACTGAAAGCAAATGAGGACATATATCTAAATGTGGTGGATTCAGGAGTGAATCTTGGACTGATGATAATGGCTGTAATAACGACACTCATACACACAAATCATCTTTTTGAAACTATGGTCATGCTAAGATTTTGTGAGAAGTTTTCCTAGTAGGTTTTTTTTATACCTACCCACCCTCAACTAACCACCCTTACCAGGATTTTCTGCAGTAGCACGCTGCACTCTGTGCAGACTTACTATGTAAAATACCAGCAAAAAAGGTTGACATAATGACTCATTACAACTTAAATCTTATTACACAAAGCTTCATTCAAGTCAATATACATAGTAGAGAACCGCAGGGGTACATTTTAGCCTGGTGTGAGAGGAATGAGTCATACAATTCTCATTACGGATAACAGAAGGAACACATCTCCTTCCTCCTGTAATCCCCTGGAAGCTCACCTCGCCTATTCAAACCACCCTGGGCCGCGGCTACTCCAGCAAATAGGCACAGTAAAATAGCTGCATTGCAAACTTTAAAGTTTATCTGATACAGAATTTCTGGAAATGACATCTCACTGCCTTAAAGACTTAGTGCAAATGCATCACTGGCAGGGATGATGACTCCTAATTGCCACAGGAATAAGCGGAGACTTTCAGAAACTGAAAAAGGGAGGGACATAAACCACATCAGCATGGATCATGTATTTCCTGTCCTCTCATTATCTTTCCTAGCAGACTGCTAATTTCTCCCTTCCCAGACTCTTATAAACAGTGTTGTCCACACAGAAATAGCTATTACTGAACTTGGCCACTCCCTTCTTGCATTTGAGGATATATTTTTAATTATTGTTTTTTAATAAACTATGCTAGCTTATATGCTTACGGTTTTAGTTGCTTGTTTTACTAATGGCTTGTTCCAGCTAATTAAAGGAAATCTCCAGGAAATCTCTTTCTTCTGATAAGTAGGTTGCACAAACAGCTTCAAGGAGAATGCATCCTTCCAGAATAAATCTGTACTTAGAACTGCCAAGACTGTTTGCATAGGCTGGAGTGGTATACGTTTGTAACTTTAGTTTTATTTTATTATTTTAGATTCATTTGCTGTTGAAAAGGGATATTATTATTATTACTGGGGAATTTTGAAAGAGAAAATATTTTAATTATGGACAGTGCTACTGTAGATTATAATCAGGCATAGTTTTTACTAGGAATATCTACATCAAAAAGGATTGAATTTTCAAAAAAAAGTGCATCCTAGCTTTCAAGTTAACAAAAATGGTTCTTTTTTCAGTGCTTCAGTGCAATTAAGGGATTTGATATATGAATGTAAACTGCAACATCCACCTGATCTTTAGAGCTTTTTAATTTTTCCCAGGTTTTGCAGTCAAGGAAACCCTAACTCTGTGTTAATTCAGATAGCGCACACTGCTTACAGAACTTTACATTTAAAAAAAAAAAATCTCCAATTATCAGAGTGATGTTTTGAAAAACAAGGTTGCTTCTGCTGTGAAAGCAGAGTCTAAATAAAAAAACCCCAGACTTTATTAGAGATGAAAGCTATATAGATCGTGTGTTTGAATTCATTTCCAAATGAATTCAAGCAGCTCTTGCTAAATCCTCCAAGAGCAGAAAGGTGCAGGTTACAGTGCAGTGCTGCCTCTGCAGAATGGCAGCATCATCAGGAATTCAGCTTCACTGCTGAGATTTAGAGGAGAAGCAGTAAAGCACCCCTTATCCAAAGGGCTTGCAAAGGCACTTTCTAAAAGAGCAGGATTTCCATTGTGTCTGTGTTATGAGCTTGGCAGAGGTATTCATCAGCCATTATTGATTTAGAAGAAGGCATGGCTGGAGTGAGGAGGATTGATCTGAAATCTCCCTTGGCTGAGTTAACTGTTGAGGGATCTATTCATATCAAGATGAAGCACTGAAGAGTGACCTACAATGATAGGAAATGTGTATCTCTGTCCTTTTTCTTTACAGTGCATGTGAAAAACTCTGGCTTGCTCCTCGGATTGCTTTTTTTTTCTCACTCCATTAGCTTTCAGAAACATTATCTTTGCTAAGTTTAGCATTTTTTGATTTTCCTGGGGAATTCTTCAGGGAATTACAGAGCAGCAGTTTCCTCTGAGATGATCTGGTGAAGGGGGAAGGAGCTATTGACTTTCTATTCAAGCTGCAGCCTTTCCTGTGGGAAACTGAAGGTGGCAAAAGGTATTCATCAGCACCTTGGTTTAGCTGTGAGTTCTTAGCCAACTATCCCTGCTCCCAAATGTCTCAGCATCTCCCCAGGGTATTTCAGTGGTCACTATTGCCATTCTTTCCTACTTATGTATTGCTTCTTTTGAAGAGAAATCTACAACTTGTCGTTCTCAGAGACAGGACCATGAGCTAAGTAGACCCAGGGGGTTTGTCCCTGCTGAGGTCTCCTACCTTGAAAGCAGTGGGCTTGGACCTCTCAGCTCCATAATCCTGTGGGCCATACTTCATCTGTACAGTTTTGTCCAGCTTTCTTCTTATATCTGCAACATCTTTCTGCAGATTTTACAAATCCAGATTAGGTTTACGGACAGCCATCTGAAATGTTTCTGCAAGGGTTATTTCTCTGTTCCTCTCTTTGTATCCTTTCCCTTTTTTTTTTTTTTCCTTCTTTTTTTTTCAGCTGTTTCTGTCAATTCACAGATAACCTGTCACGTGCCTTCATGGCCTTTCCTCCAACTCGTCATTTCACATGAACTTCTGATACGTCAAGTGCCACCACTGATTAGTTTCTGATCTTGGCTTCTTCAGCTATTTACAGCACTTGGGGACAAACACATTTGTTCTTTGTCTTGTGCTGCTCTACACAGTCTAAAGGTCCTTTCTACAAAAATACTGGCAAGGCCATTTCAGGGGTTTCCCTGCAGTCTTTTTCAGGAAGAAATAAGTACCTTCTCCTTACATGCTGCTCACTCCCTCTTTATGGCATCCACTTGGCTAAAAAAACAGACTTATAGAGATTTTGTCTCCTCTAATTTAAACCCCAAACCCCCAAAATAAGTATCTTTTGTTATTTTCTTGTTAGTCTCACTTTAAAAGATATTGCTGCTGTTCCCTCAATAAAGTTAGGAAAGGTAGGACTGTGGATGTACAGAACACATCTATTATGGGAATTAAGGAATTTATGATCTTCAAATTCTGCACATATCAATAAATAGCTTGTATTTGGTGTGCAATTTGTGACATCTTTTTATTGCTGGTTATTGCAGTGAGCAGCATAACAGATTCCCTGATCTACAAATAGGGCCCTGTATGCTACAATACAAAGAAATAATATTATTCTCTTTACTAAAGACATTAATAAAGGCAAGACCAAGAAGCTACAGTTTAGGTATGTTTTGTAATAATTTAAAACAAATATAGAATTGATATTATAATATCGATTGTTACCTTTAAAACCAGATTATTCAGACTTGATACCTTCATAAAGGAATAAACCACAGATAATCTTCTGAAATAAAGAATAAACATGAAATTCGGTGAATTTGAGTAACTTTAGATCTCAAGGTTTCATTACTTGGATTACCTTATCTCAGGATCTTTATTATTTTAAGTAGCTCAACCTTAAGAAACATATATGAACTTACTTCCCCCACTTACTGTGCTTTGCTTCATACGATGGAACACCAGTTGTTAATGGGATTTTAGTCCCAGGGACCAGATTAAAGTCAATCTGATGTAAAACTCTCTCAGAGTGCATAAAATGGTTGCATTTCAGAGTAAAAAAAGAGTGCCTTTGAAATTGTTAATCATGAGAAGGATGGTTACATATGTACATTTGCATGGATTCCTCTGAAGGGGACAATAGAAATCACAATCATTCTCTTAATGATTAATTAAATCAGAAAGGATGTAATAATAGCCCAGTTCTTCCTGAAAGACACAAAGGAAGAGTACAGAAATGCAGAACAGTGAAGGAATTGATATATGGCTGACAGTTTTTCTTTCAAAAAAAATTTGTGTTGCGACCCAAAAAAAAGCTCTAACTTTCAAGTTTTATTACATTTTATAAACTTCTCATCTTTGCTGCTGAAACCACCAGACTACTTACTGTGTTAAAAATAAAATGATCACTGTAGTGAGTTCACCTTCAAATCATCTCATATTTCTTCTATACTGCCTTTACATCTATGAGTTATAGCATATTGATTTCCCTCTTCCATTGCACTGAGTTTGACTCTCCCTTAATAGACAAAATGGCTATTTGCTTTCTATAAAACCGACTATTTGTATTTCTTTTCTTCTCTGAGCTCTAATCTGTGACTTACAATGGGCCACTGCTTAGTAAAATGATGAGGTGCTAGTTCAGCTTAATATTGTTCAAATAAAAAAAAAAAAAAGTCTAACTTCCAGTCTGTTGTTACCAGTGCTTTTCTGACAGGTGTTCTTTAAATTATCTGACTTCCCAAGAAGTTGAACAGTGCATTATATTCACCTGAAAACTGTCCAGGTAATTATCTCATACAATATTAGATCCCCTCACAATGCTCACTGTTGGCTGCTGTTCCTTGCTCCATACTCTGCAGTTCCAGTTTGTTATTCCCCTCCTGCACAGTTGACTGTTACTCTGAATTACACATCACACTGCATTCCTTCCTTCGCTGCCTTGGATGTAACACATAGGACTGGATTGTCATTACAACATTCTTCATCAAATTCTCTTTTGCTTCTAAGACCTTTCTTGGTTCTCTAAGGTGGTTACAGGTTTCTGAGCTGTGACCTGAAAATACAGTGCAAGCTCTATTTCTTACAGTTAACAAGAGAACATGCTCCATAACATTTCTTACCTGTCACCAGAGCCCCACCAACTTGTACCTCTCCCCTGGGTCTGCCTGCTCCTTAACTTACCTGTTCCCTGTCAAAAGCTTTTGTCAGATTTTGAACAGGAGAGGTGTAACTTTGACCATATCCATTTTTCATTAAGAGATCAGGTGAGATATTAGACTCCAGTCACTTTTGCCTTTTCAACTCTTGTGCAGAAAGAAAAAGAATTTCAGGCAGGAGAGAGAGTACTTCACACAATGGAGAAATGGGGTTTTAAAACAACAATTTGAGGCAGAACAACATGTAAATAGTTCATTATTCATTGAGACTGTGGACTGTCTCTATGATCAGCTTAGTGTTTAGCCTACAATGAAACAAACTTCAGGCTTTTTTAAAATGAAATGAAGTACACAAAGGTTAGCCCCAACTGAATAAGAAGATTTTGGCTTATTTAATGAGGCTACAAAGAGGAAAGAAAAACCTGTTAATAGAACATATTTTGATTTTCTTCCTTCTAACTATGCCATCTTCATTTAAGAAAAAAAGAAAGAAATAAAAAAAAGACGATTAAAGCTCCTTTCTTCTGCAGAAATGCCATTTTTCACCACTTACTGTCCTCAGCCTTTGGTCAGCTTTGGTCTCCTTACAACTTTTACAGACTTCTTTTTGGAGAAATTTCTTCACCAAGACTGAAAAGAAGATCAGCACCTGTTTTGGAGCAGAGCTTTTCTAACCCACTGAATAATAAATGCAAAGGGAAAGAATCTTGAACCTATGAAGAAGTTGTAGATCTCACTGGCAACTGAGTTAGTATCTATGGCATTCCTTTTTTAAAAAAATTCTTTATAAAATCAGATGTTTTGATGAAATCATAAATGCATCTGTAGTTTACATAAATGTAATAAAGAAAAGACTATTATCAGCTCTCACATCACTAAGATGTATTGGTAGTTTTACTTAAGTGGAAGGACCTGACCTAACTCCTTCATAATTAGTATTACTTCTGTAAGTTGGTAAAATTTGCATTTAACAATAGTAAAATTTTCATTTCCTTTGATTAAAATAGATTTAGCAGTACAGCCTCATGCTTCATGCATCAAACTCCAGAGAAGCAATCATCACAATAGCTGCTGGTATTAAAAGCTATTTTATAAGAGACACTTTATTATACAAAATAGTACTGAAAAATCATCCCCTAGCAATTTTAATCAGGGGCTAGAATTTCAGCAGGTCAGTAAGCCAGTAAGTCAACCAAAGAGCAGAGGAACTGAATGGAAGGTGCAGTTCCTGCATATGGAATAGCTGCTCAGTTGCCCAGTTCTTACACAGATTAAGGGTGTGGCTGCTGTGGGTCCCCTCCACTAAATGTTATTCCTTATGATGCTGGATTCCAAGGTGTTTTTCAGACAGTCTCCAAACAGGAAACTGCTCATTGCTCCAGAAGTCTTGAGCTGCTGTTTAACTGCAGGAAAAGCTGTGCAGGAAAATTGCATGTTTTGCTCCACTGAGAATCTTCCCTGTTCCTTGGCCTCCTTACTTCCCTCCCAGGGTGTGTGTGGAGCAAAGCTTCACCCTGTCAAGAAAGCAGCCCTTATATTTGATGGAAGTTATGCACCTATTATCTGACACCTCTTTCATTTAACCTCAAGCTGCTACCAGATAAATTCAATTAGCTTTTACACACAGAGTTAAGAAAACGTGTGAATGGTGGGGTATCATCACGAGGGAAAGGAGCTGGTCTAAGTTAAGGAACCCATGCACCTCTGACAGCGGGGCAGGAGAGAACCATGGCAGCATTGTTATACAGCACACAGATGAAGGATGGTTGTACAGAGCTTTCAGGCCTTTTAATCTGTTTTTTGATCATTTCTGAAATAGATCAAGGAAAAACATTCCTTTCCTCTCTGACAAAAAGTACTTACTGACTTCTCTGTATTAAACATCACCTCCTGCTCTGGAAATTGGGCTCAGGAATATCACCTACTTACTCCATTTCTCTGTGCTCAGTAGAAAGGCCTGACCCTGGAGAGCTGTGGACCCGGTGCTGTGGTACCTCATTGAACAGCCAGAGGAACTGGGGCAATGTCCTTCCTGAACTGAGGCAGATGTGATCCATCAAAGAAGCCATAAAGATGTTGAAAGGAACTACTGAGAAAGAGCTGAATTGTTTGTATATCAACATAGACAGCCTTTAAAACTAAACAGAAGGATTTTAACAAATGATGCAAGTCGTGAAAGTTGATATTATAGGAATCAATAGATAGCTGGTATGAAAAAACAGTGATGACTGGAGTACATTTATCAAAGTCCTTGCACGCTCCAGAACAGATAGTGCCATAGTGTATATTAAAGATGGACTAGGGCATAAAAATAGAGTAGCACAAGAGAAGAATCGATTTGGATCAAAATCACTCTTGAAAAGAATGATAAATAGACACTGAGAGACTACAGGAATTCTTTCTGTGTAGTACAAAAGGTTACCTTAACTCATGATTGATATCTTGATAGTATTTATTACACAGAGACACAAAATCCACTTACAATTGTTTAATTTTTCTCTCATTGGAGAGAAATGCTACTGGCAACAGACAGGCCCATATGTGCTTTGCAGTGAAAATTCACAGGGTTCTTCAACAAAAAGTCACTAAACCCACACCCATCAAAATGTAGTCACAGGTTTGGTAACCAGTGAGGACAATAAATGAGTGACAGAAAAATAACCTTGATGATGGCATCCCATTTGCTCATTTTAATTGTAATGAAGAACAGAGAAAAGAGCATCCATGGTACACACCTATAATTTCAAAAGAGCAAAAAAAAAAGGTTCTTTTAGTTTATTGTGTGTCTCTCTCCCTGACATCTGTAGAATAGGTTTAGAACAGGTTTAGATCTAACCTACTTGAAACAAAACATTTGGAGAATGCAAAGCACAATGCAACTTATAATGAGAGAGAAGACCTGTTATCCAAATATTCTCTGGTTCTTCCCTCTGTTTTATAACTGGCAGTTGTGAATACCCCTACCATGTGTATGCACAGGTATTCAGTTCTGCACCTGAAAATAATTCCTATTATACCTCTGACTTATGGATGCTAAACCCAAAACTTGAAATAGCTTAAAATTCATCACATTAACAATAGTAGCATTGGCACAGGGCATAAATCCATATTTAGACATCCTGAAGACAGTGTTAAGTTTTCTGTTATCTTATTAAACTGTATCAGACTTGCCTTGCATAGAGTACATCCAGGCTTGATAAATGCTTGGCTTCAGCTATACTCTCCCATTTATTTTCACACCGTCAGACTTAATCCATAACTGCTGTTCAAAGGCAATGGGCAGGAGATGAGGGTGTATCTTGACTCAGCTGGTAGCTGGGTACTGGCTCCCAAAAGCTTCAATAATTTATTATTATTCAGACTGCATCTTGACATAATTTATTTTCACTTTTTATAATCTATTATCTGAGGATAAACAATTTATAATCACATTATTTAATTAGTTTTTATTTTATGTCAATTTGCTTAATCTCAATGGCCATTTCATGGAGAGGAAAAAAAAAAAAAACAACCCTCAAATCAAACCCCAACCAAAGAATCTGAAAAGCACATAGAAGACATAAATGCAAAACTTGGATTGCTGAGGTTAATATAAAAGTCTAAAACCACATCTTTTACTCAAGCTGAACATAGTAGAAATGTTACTGCCTCATTGCAACAGATATGACTGATTTATCCAGAATATTTTGAAATTATGGGGGTGATTTAACACCAGGTTTCACCTCAGAGCAGTCTTTGGCTGCAACCTTCTTCATTTCATTTCTGATACCTGATATTAGGAATAGGCACAAGTAAAGAAAACTCATGACAGAAGCTGTCTATGTTCATCACCCAATAAAAGTGCATTTTCCTATGTCTAATGGCTTATTTTGGATCCTAAAATGGCTGAAAAATTAATCCAAATACATTTCCTCCAATGAGCTACCAGACGAAACAACCAAATATAGATTTTGAATATCACTTCTTCACAGGCAACATAAAATCCTCCTCACTGGAGAGTTTTTAGATTAGATTAGACCAGTCTATTGATAAGCAACTCAAAATCACTGGCAGTCACAGATCATTCCCTTTGTAAGCACAGCTGGAGAGGAGGGAGGAGTCGTCTTATGTGAGCCAAGAGTTTTTCCACTTTTTCGCTGAAATCAAACCAAATGGTACCAAGTCAATCAAGCAGGAGGCAGAAAGAGGAGCCTTTGCAAAAAAAAAGTCTTGACTGAGAGAAAAAAGGTATGTTCTGAGAATATTCAGTCAGTTCCTGAATGATTCATGGGTAGGAAAACAAAAGAAATCAAAACAGACAGAATTTGTCAGTTTACCTCCAAATTATTTACATCAGTGAATTGCTCTCCTAACTCTGTCAACACTGAAAGTGTCACAAGTGTTGTATGCAATCTGCAGACTAAATATTTTAAAACTCTATTCAAAGCAGAAAGATCACTGATTCGAAAAAGAGCATTACCACGTGATTTGGTGATGAGGGATGCGTTGGACTGACTTGCTGTACCGCTGCAGTAAAACACACATGGTAAAAGGGTCTTTACACCTAGAGGGAACTGGAAGAGGAAGGAAAACAAAGTAAAGGGGGAAAAGAATGATCCACACAAACTGCAGAAGGAAAGGATCAGTTATTATTATTGTATTATTGAGTAGCACAGAAACAAAAGTGCACTGCAAATCACGCTCAGTACTGAGACAGCAGTGTTAGAGGTTTCTGTTCATCCCTGCCAGACTGTTGCAGGACACTGGGATGAGCAGCAGTGTCCAGTGTCACCAGGGCACACCAGTGCCATTGGTCTGCAGGAAGTGACAGCCTGACCCTCGGCTCTGAATCTCATCTTTCCACCAGCATCGAGTCTCCACAAAAAATTTTGTGATAACACTTCTATTCCAGAACCTCTGTATTAGCTTGTTAAACCTAGGTAATAAAATATGACTCCATGATATTACCTGAGAAGTAAACTTGATGCTTGAAAGCAATTTTTTTATTTTAAGTTAAATTTCTACTTTCACAGAGTATGCATTTGCAGCTGTCACTCAAATTTTCTTTTGTTTAGGAACCTGACGGTGTTTATAGTCCTATTGGTTCTAAAGGACAACTGCTTTCCTTCTTCCCCTTAAGCTGGGAAAAGATCTGATAAGGCTGTTTTTCAGTGTTTTGTACTGGGTTTTGCATAGGCTGGGTTAGCTCAGCACTTTGACAGCTCTGACACCTATATTCACTCCTTTTAAGCAACAGAAGATCAATGGCCCTCTAATAACATTTTATCTTATTCTTACTTTTTGACTTGTCTTGCTGCAAAAATGCTCCATGGGGGGGAACTGTGTCACTGTGGTTGTATCATAATTTTCCAGCTGCTATACTGCAAGGGGAGGAACATTCTCAGTGGCTCACAGTCTATTTCATTTTTTCATGAGGTATATTTATTCATAGAGCTTGTTTATTACCTAGACATGTTAAAAGTGAAAATAAAACAAAATAAGTGTTTTTGGATGTTCTTATTCATCATTAGAGTCCATCTGAATTGAAAAGATGCCACTGTATCAAGCAACCATTTCCTTTATCCCCTGAGCTTTTGAGAAAATCTTATTACAGAATCTCAATTGGTCCCTTGATTTGGGAGGAAAAAAAAAAAAAAAGAAATTCCATATGCTGATTCCTTAGCAATTTAAATTAATCAAATACAATGTATTCTGCACATGTACAATAACCTCCTTCTTGCCAGAAAACTGCTTAAAGAGTGTCTCATAAGTCTATTTTACAAGTGCTGCTTAATAATCTGTTCTAAATTGTCAGTACTGTGGTTTACACCAACTTCCAAAGGTTACTGAATTTTGCAAAATAAATGAACTGCCTAATGCACCACCTTGTCACCTTCTTTTCACCTGCATTCTGCTACTGCTGGTTTCTTGTTACTGGCTCAGCACAAAGCCAGCTCAAACAGGAGCACTCAAACCCTTCCACAGGAACAAGGTCTAGCAGATGAAGATATTGCATTTTCATACTTTTCCAAGGTCTTTGTTTAAATTTTCTGCTTGTGAGTACCACCCAGGAGAGTTCCAGCACTAACTGGACTAACAAAGCCTATGGCTGGTTCTGACTTCAGCGAAAATCCTGTGCTTTCCTCATCTTCAATTAAATAAGGCATTCAACCATGCTGATTTACAAGCAGTTTTGACCTGCTTAAATTACCCCATCTCTAACCAGTTGATAGTTAAGCTACTAATTACCCTGTGGGCAGAAGAACAGTCAGGGTCCCAAGAATGTGTTGGGCTGAATGACCCATTTGTGCAGGCAGAAAAAACCCCTGAAACGAAATTGAAGGGATTCTTGCTGTATATCAAGAATATCGACTCCCATAAAACACCACAAGCTCTTTTTCCTCCTCACTCTTAATCTTTCATCAGCATAGTTACAGAAGAAGTATTCTGAGAACTGAACCAATTGATAACCACTGTTGCAAACCCACTTGAAAAGCTGGTGATGCACCAGAGAAATGGAGCAGAGGATAAAGGAGCGGCAGCACTGAGCTGGGAGCAGTGTAGCAATGTGAAGATCTATTCCTTGCCTATGTGCATTTATTGAGACAGAATGGTGAAAGGAGTCCCAAACTAAGTATTCACATTCATTACCAGGGAAAAGAAGAGTAAAAGAGAATTTTCTCTTAACTTCTTTTGATTTCAGGAGTGATTAGGCTCACTTGCATCTCTTAAATTCCTTGGTAAGTGTTCTATCTCTCTCCTTTCAATAAAAAGGATAATATATTTCATTGTAGCTTTTTCACTCAAAAGAGATTGGAATCATAAAGAACAAGAAAAAAAGGGGGAAAGGTAGTATTCTAAGGTCATTAGGATGTTTTAGGAGTTGTTTTGCTTTCTGTCTAAAAGCACTCTATCACCTCTCTTCATATCCTGTAAATAGGAGAGCTGCTTCTCCTGAAAAGCAGCATTAGTGGTCATTTCAGGATTTTTTTTTCAAGATGTATTATCCTCTGCTGAACTACTGAACACAATTCATCAGGACATTCTTCAGTAGCATCAGACTGAGTTAAATCTTATTCCAAACCCCAGTGTTCTGTCTCAGATGGCAGCTGCTTTATTAGCAGCACCATGCTAAGCACTGCGGAGCCAACAGCAGCAGCAAAGTTTTCTGAAAGTAGAATTCACTTGGCCTCAGCATGGCACAACCAAAAACACCCGAGCCTGCAGGAACAATTTTTCTTTAGAGCTTCCTGCTCTAGTCTAAAAGGATCTGCAACCCTTGTGTGAGGGCATCAGCCAGGTTTGAAACACAGAGAACCAGGTGACACTTGCAGCCTTTTCCTGCCACTGCTCTATGTGAACATAGAAAAGTAAGGAAGTGTTGAGCTTGCTTCAGTGTGATGGTACTAACAAGCTTGGCATAATAAACTGTAGGAAGAAAAGATGGAAGTTCACTGAGGAATTGCTTAACATTAAAAATATACAGAAGTCCAGATTTTGGCTTGCTTATAAGACAGAGCTATAGGACTGCTTCCATCCCAGAGCTTGAATTAAAGAACAAACTGGGGTACAAAACTTTACGTCCTGATTAAATATTCTTCTCTTTGTGTTCAAACATTTTTAGAAGAACACAAGAAATAGGGAAAACAAATTTAAATACATTGGTTTAGAACAGAACTCTAAACTCAGAGATTTTTTTTATTAGTTTTTTGTGGGGGATAGTTTGTTTGCAGGTTTTGTTTGTTTTTTGTAAGACAGTATTTGCAATAAATTCCTAGTGCAAGCTGAGAAATAGACAGCACACATTAAAATTGTATTCTCTTATTCATGTGTGACAACTTCAACTACTCCTTAAGGTGTTCCAGCCTCCCAGCAGAAATATAAACAGGCCAACGTGAAGTAATTATTCTCAGAACCACCAACACTTTGCAAGTCAGACTCCCAGACACAGAGAAGATGTCTTTGTATTTAATAACCTTTAATTGATTTCCCTCTCACATATTTGTTTTCTCTTACTAAACCTGCAAGCACTCTTTTGTCAGATGGAGCCTCTTTCATGGTGCTCATGGATGCACACCATATATTACTTTATATTACTGTACTGGTGACTCTGAACATTGTTTGAAAAAAGGTTGTATCACATGTTAGAAAGGACTGGTTTAAGATTTCAAGGACACAATCTGTCTTATTAATATATCATGCACATGTATTTTAACTACATGAACAAACATTTTGTACTACTCACTAATTCCAGATATAGGGTCTAACTTGCTAAATGCGTTACAAATTTGGATTTTGATCTCAGCTTCAGGCTCTATGCTGGGAACATTGTATCTATGTTATTCTTTTAACTTCTTCAGTACATTACCACTTTGAATTTCTTTATTTTTCTGAAACCAAGAGGAGAGAACAATAATCTCGTGACTTCAATATGAGACCTAAGTCTGTTCCAGTAGGACAATATATTAGTAGGACAAAAACCATCTTGTCTACTCTACCTGTTAGGGAAATATAAACATATCTGACATTATTTTAGAGAAAAATAAAATGAATTATCATGGTAACCATGATTTGGAAAATTGAAAACATAAATTTTACTTACAAGGAGCCATTTAGTCCTGCCATCAATTCATCACCCATTTCCCTGACTCAGGTGCCAAGGCTGGAAAAGCACATGGAGTGTGTAATTTGAAGTAGATCAATAACCATTGTCCTTGTGATTCATTTCAGTAATTAGTATAATTGTGGGCATCAGGGCAGTCTTTGGGCCATAAGGCTTGCCTCCAATTAGCTGTCAGCACTGCCAATCAGGAGTTGCTTCCAGAGTTCAAAACTGCATAAGGTGTAAGTGAAATCAGAATCTGACCCACATATCCAACACGGTTGTTAAAGTTATACAATAGCACCAATACTAAAATTTTATGGAGTGTGGTAAAGGTCAACAGATAAAATATTTGGAATTTTTACTCATGAATATATTTAATTTGCTACTGAAAATGATTTTAGCTACATTTTACAAAATACATAGCTGCTTGTTATTTTGCAGTTAAAGATTTCTAATAATACACCCAAACCTTCTTAATCATTGTTCATTCTAGCAGAAAGTAAAGCTTGCTGTGTTTGAAGAGACCTAAGTCATCTTAAAAGCATCCCTTTTTGTTCCTTTTTATTTTATGAGATTAGAATACTTAATAACCTTTACCATATCTGGCTGCAATGGAAGAGTGAAGAAGAGTAAAACTTGCACAGTGGATTATATGCCTGGGACAAAATTCCATTCTGTAATTAGGTTTGGTTCTGTTGCTTAGGTTTGCAGAAAAAGTCAAAATTAATGGTTCTTTGCCTAAGATTCCTCTGCAGAGTTATACATAATAATAAAGTGTGGTTAGAGACAGGCCTATCATCTGAATATTTGCCAAACAACTGATTTATTTTTTTTCCTTTCTAAAACATTTCAGTTTGGAGGAAAATAAATAGAAATACTCAGCGCCTAGACAGTCATCATTTTAATAACAAATAATTAAGACACTAAAATAGTCTTGGAACTCTCACAGCCACTTCCACTTATCCTTATAAAAAACTCAGAGAAACTTCAGCGACAGTCTCAGATACTTAAAGCCCAGAGCTGGTGTTGCTGCACCTTCAGAGCTCTGCTGCAGAGTGGCCTTGGGGCAGATCAGCGAGACTTTACAGACACTTTCCTAAACCCCCAAAACTGAGCACTGAGTCCTTTTTGACAGAAACTTCGTTTTCATTAAAAAGAAAAAATGTGTTCAGGCAAGTTGATGGAGAAATGAACCAATTTGAATGTATTGAAGTTCTTCGCCTTGCTACAGTGCTTTTTAAATGGTGTCTAAACAGTTGGTCACAGATTTATTTATGTTTCCGTGTAAAGAAAGAAAATATTGTCATTTTCTATATGGGAAACAGTTTCCCTAATTATTTGGCTCCTTCTTCAACTACATAAACAGCAATTTGTACCCCTCTCCTTCAACTGGCTGCAATTAACAGCTACATTGCAATAAGCAGATTATGTTAATTAAAAACTCAAAACTATGTAAACAATGGGAAAGCTGACTAGCCATTTTCTATTTTTGCCAACTGGGAGGAACACAAGAGAAATTAGTACCAAGCTTAATTTTGCTGTTTATAATTTAACTTATTTGTAACAAATTACAGCATTTAAAAAAATGTTTTTAAACAATTGACTGTATTTCTCTACACTATTTGAGCCACATCCCATCGATAAGCTTACATCTCTAAGAACTGGGGGAAAAAAAAGTTTAAAAAAACAAAAAACAAAAATTTAAAAGGTGTTAAGGGAACAGATTTCCACATATCATCACCAAACTGGAACGTTAAACACAAGATGCCTTCCATGTCTGACTCACAATCTCAAAAAGTCATAGCTAAGAACAAAAGTATAACTTAGTTCTGCTTCCTCAGCAGAAATTAGAGCAAACTCTACTTACCCATCTGACGGGAATAAATTATGAAATTTTCAGATGTTGCTACAGTTTTATAGAGCTTTGATTTCCTTCTTCTTTCCAGACCACGATTCTTTAAGGAGGGTGGGAGGCAAAAGTGTTGGATATTGTGCTTCCAGTACTCCCTTTTGGCCATAGAGTTGGACTTCGATGGACAACTTCTGGACTTTGATGATCCTTGTGGGTCCCTTCCAGCTCAGGATATTCTGTAATACCTCTCCATCACACACTAAGGGGATGTCACCACCAAGTGAACTGCAAGCACAGAAAGGCTGTGTACATACAGCAGATTTATCAACTATATCTGGGAATTTGCCATTGACCAGACTTTGGGCAAGAAGAAACAGAATGAAGTGCTGTGGCCCTTCTTCAGCTTGATCAGGAAATGGTATGGCAGCAAACAGCACATTTCCTTCCCCAAGTTACCACGACCAGATATTGCTGATTGAAAACAAAGAGGAAGATACTGAAGTGGGGAGCAATCATGGCTTCAGCTGAGATGTTGGATGGTTTCTATGGGTTTTTTCCAATGAATGTGTAGGAAAATAGGATGATACAGCAATATTTAAGGGCTCATTCAGTCTGAGACCAGACCTTCAGAGTGCCCAGTATAAAAATACTCGTTCAGTGCCTGGTTTCAATTACACTCTTGAACCAAACTGCTTCAAAAAATAGGAAAAGTCTCAAAAGATGTGAAAGTTGCTGATGGAGGCATTATTCACAGACCCTCAGGAGGCCAGATAATGCTAAGTGCACAGCAAAAGACAACAAGAGCATGGGAAGCTTGAACAGGGCAGAGATTTAGCAGAGCTGGCCATATCGTTAGAATCTGCACCTACTGTCTTTGAGTCGTTTACAGAGAGTGGGAATCCTGGAGTGCTTCATGTATATTATGTTAGAAAAACATTTCCTCTGTTTTAAGGGCAACACTGATTTCCCATCTCCTGCTCCCTGCAGAGCTCATGGACAGTGGGAGGGCTACTCGAAATAAAAGTGCAGTTGATCATTTCGCTTTTTTGTATTTCCACTATTTTCCTTTTGGAGACATGAACTTTAAATGAGCTGCTGTAAAAGCTTCTTGGGGTCAAAATAGAGGAAATCACATCCACCACAGAGACAGGCACAGCAAAACCCCCTAATATGACCATTATGTTCAACTCAGCAGTCTTTTTTCTGTTGGTAGGGTTTTGATACAAGTTTAGCATCAAGCCAGGCTGTCAAAGCCAATGAAATTTATTTCTGTGACACTGAAAGAGGCTCTTGATGAAAGTCAATCAGTTTAGGGAATGGTTTTGGTTTTTGTTGATTTTGGGGTTTTTTTTTGTTTGGTTTTTTTTTTTCAGAGCACTTGAAAAGAAGACAGGGGAAGAGATGGGTTTTAACAGAATTGCTTCTTTTTCTTCTTGCTTTCTAAGAGGTGAGAAATATGTACTAAGTAAGCCCATTTATTCTACAAACAGCACATGTAGTGTTTGATGGCAACAGCTACATTTTAGTCAGACCATTTTCAGTGAGTCTTGTTTCTTAGCAGAGTTAACCCTTTTGCCAGGTCTTTTATTTTGAAATTATTGGAGTGGTTTGGCTTCTGGTGGGACTCTGTTTCTGGGTGACACAGAGCAGCCCTCAGGCTCCTGGGTAAACAATTTTTAGTTTCCATACTATAGAAGGAAGAATAGCAAAGGGGTTAGGAATGATAAACAGGAGGAATTTCAGCTCAGATAATAACAATAATACTGGCAAATTTTTCTATATTTAAGCTGTCGCAGAATTTCCTGTACAAATACGTATTTACTGCTGCAAGCTACTACTATTAAGAAGGGTTGGACTTCCTGCAGAAGGCTTTTTCCTGCACATAAGCATTTTTGATGCTTTCTAGTAATTCTGAAGTTAATGAATAAATAATTTGTAAGACCATTAAAGAACTTTGTCTAGTTCAGAAACTTTTTGAACCACAATTTAACAGAAGCTTTTTTAACCACAGTTTAACAGCTTGTTTGCTTACAAGGAGTTTCATGGACTCTTTGGTTCCCATTAAAAAAAAAGGTAGAAAGTAAATACCCTAGCAAGAATTATGTGTTTGGTGGTGTTACAAATCACTAATTGTTCCTTTGTTTGGATTTTCCCATTCTGGAAGGAAACTAGGGCTGTTTAGAGAAGATCACTTTAGAGAAAGCTTAACTTTACATCTCCATCCATTCTCTGCTCAAGGTGAAATGAAAGAAATTGCCATATTCTCCTCAGCCAGTTATTATAATGGTATGAAAAAATGACTTAAATATTGACCTTGTCAATACAACCAAGTTTAGATGAGCTAAGAGTAAATCAAACAGTCTTTTAATCCCAGGAAAATATTTTAAGGCTTTTCTTTTTATTGTCTCAAGCTCACTTTTAAGACCTTAGTTTATGACACAGTAGTGATTCATGAAATCACCAAAAGAAAACTGAGAAAAGAATAAAGCAGTGGTTATCCATTTTTGTAGCACTGAATCAGTTTTATGGCTTGTTAACTCAAAAGCAATCTGTACTTTTTAAAAACTCTGCTGATTCTTACTTAATTTTACAATAAAATAAACTTACCACCAATTTTCCCATCCAATATAAATCAAAACAACACTTCACTTAACACTGGATCTTTCTTTTACTCCCTTTCAGATGATGGTGCTCAATTTTGTCCACTGTAAATACACATCACATTTTCTATCCAATCCAAATGGTACCTGTTACTTTTCCTATTGCTTCTGATCTCTGAACTGAAGTCAGAACTTAGTTCAGAGCCACCAATTCTACATGGGGAGAAAAGGCACTTCAAAACAGAACCTGAACTACCAACAACCTCACCTATTAAATCAGCGTGTTCTCTGGGTAGAGCACAAGCATAGGTCAAATTATGCAATTTATTGAGAAGGTTTTAATGCTGATACTACTGGAACTACAGTATTCCAAGGATATACTAAGTTAACCAACACTCAACAAGAGGAAACCTACTGATATTTTTTCTAAGTTCAAATCTGAAGTTAATGCTGAACAGATTATACACTTTCATTAATTTTATTTTCCTGGAAGTTTTTAGTTTACCTAATAAAAATTTTAGATAATGAAATGTGTTCCAGCTTTGAGATGGTGAGATTAGGTTGTTCAAAAATGTAATTAATGCCATAAGGATACAATTGTGTTTCAAGTTTACCAATTATATGCCGTTGATCCTGGACAACATTTGTTTCTTTGGTGATATCTTTGACTAATAATTTAATATTTTCACAATGTGAGAAAATGCAAGGCCGAATGTGCTTTATAAAATCATAAAGAGAGGATGCTGTGGTAGCTTTTCCTTTCCACTGAGTGGATTCAGTAGCTTGACTTTGTCCCTTTCATAACTGTAGCTTTTTTCTCCATTACCCTTCCCAATACACATATTATCTTTCATTATTCTGTGCTCTATCATGGATGAATTCCAATGCCACTAAAACTACAAATGTCTTTGCTGTTAACTATGCTCCCAGATTTTAGATGGAGCTATCCCAAAGGTTCTATAGAATCTTTTAAAAAGGTTATAGCATATTTATGTTGTAATTTACTCCATGAGTAGCCATGCTATAGCCTTGGCTCAGGCTGCAGTCACAGCAGTGTAATCCAGACCCTGAACCCAAGACTCGAGGTCCCAGCTTTTCTCATGCTCAGTAAGAATTCACCTTCAGAAGTCTCTTCACCTCAGTATAGGATTATTATTATTACTATTATTAATTAATATTCTTACTAATCTGTGTATAAAACCAAATGGTGAAACATGGGAATATTACATTTTCAGACAATGGAGGTCACGGGTTTTTTTTTGGTTTACTTAAAAAAAACCAACATAGGGAATTACACTAAAGCAAGGTGATTTCAGAGTGAGGTAAGTAAAAGTTAGTGATAAAATAACTCCATCCATATTTCATTTTCTTTTTATGCATGGGAGTTATTGCTACATTAAATCATCATATACTGTTTTTCCTCTTGGTCTCCTGCCTTTGTGCCCAGAGCAAGAAGCCTGTCCAGGACAAGTGAAACCTGGTCAGCTGTTCTTGCTGCCCTCAGAGGAACATCATTCCAGAAATTTCTCAGGGAATGAAATATTCTCCCATTTGTGAGAAAGACTTTGTGATTTTTAAGGTTTGGGATGAAGAAGGGTTGGCAGAGAATCACACAACCATTGCTATTTCACTCCTACTCCCATTCCCCGCCCCACCAGGGGCAGTGAAGAAATCCAGGGAGATGTACAAAGCTCACCTTCAGTGTGACAGCCCTGAGTGACCAGAATTTTGATCTGACAAGGACATAAACTCTTGTAAGTGAAGTGTGTTATTGATTTGTATGCAGCTACAGTGCAGGGATCAGGGGAAGTTCAAAGCTATACGCTATCGTTAAATTCCTTTCAGACTAGGAAAAAAAAATCTAATTACTTTCATTGAGGTACACAAAAGGAAAAATCTATTTTAGTATTTTTGACTTAAAATTGATCAAGTCCTTTGTGTCATTTACTACTTGAACGGATGGAGTCTGATACATTATGTAAAGAACAATTATATTCTAGAATAAATTATAAGCAAACACATTATTTGTAAAACTGAACCACAGATGTTCTCTTCTTGTGGGCATTTTAAAATAAATAAAATCAAGATTGTGACTCAAGAAGATGCATGAAAAAGAAATGATTATTTAAAATGCTCTTATTACTGTTAATATAGATGACCCAGGAGTGATTCACCCTCAGAGCAACCATTCCTCATGTTATTTTTAGTAATTTTCAGGCTGAGTCCAAGGTTCTTTGCAGCCTCAGGAAGATCTGAATGGTCTGATGGTTCATTTTTGCTATGCTCATTGGTATTAGTATTTTAGTATTTCCACCACTTGCATTATAATCAATGCTTTTAAAAAATATGCATTCTAAGCAGTATCTAGAAATGAATTAATTCCACTTGATTTTCAGCGTCTTAGGCCTATTTAAAATAATCTCATCTGCTTGATACAAATAAGTCCTGTTTAGCCCTTCCCTTCCCCCAGTTCTATTCAGCTTTTCCCTATTGTTGTGGCAGAGCTTTCAAAATGTGTTTGATCAGACATTCTTTCTTCTTGATGTTCTGTGCCAGTGACTGACAACAGTCCTTTGTGAGCAAGCATTTAAGTAATGATGTACGGACTTGTTAGGGAGCTGCTGTGTCAAGAGGAGAAATGAACGATAAATGAGTATAAAACAGAATTGCATTTGAAACTTGGCTGGAGGATTTTGCATTTGTGAGGACAAAGGACATTTGACAATCTGAGTCATCTTGCAGCTTTGCCTGTAGCAACTGTCAAATTAGTTCTTAATGCTACAGGGAAAGGGATTGAGTCACAGCATTGCTTAAAGTTAAGAGGCTCATCAGTAAATCACTGGCAATATTAACAATTATGAGCTACATATTAATATGGCAAAAACACTCTGAATATTATGCTTACAACAGAAAGCCAAGAGGTGAACATAATTTTTCTTTCAGATCCTTGTGCCTTCTCCCAGAAACTACAGCTTTAAATTGGGATAGGCAGAGGAAAAAGGAATGAAACAAGTCAAGATTTTCTAGACTACATGTTCTCACAACTATATAACAAGAAGAAAATCACGCACTAAATATGGATTTAGCCAAGTATAAAAGTGAGTTGAGGAAGAGAAGTCCTTACCTGCATATAAATTCAGGATTCACATGCTTGCCTAAACTTACACCCAGCAGGATCCCACAGTGCTCCTCCCTCCTTTCAGACACCTCTGAGTCCATCCCTTCTCTGCAACAGCTGGAGGATGTGACCAGATGTCACAGTAACTGCATTCACACCATGGTTCAGATAAGTAGTGTAGAGTGTGGGTCCGTGGTGGAGATGAATAAGGGCTGTGCCACATGCACCAATTCCAGTCCACTCTAAGAGAAAGCCATGTTAGAGAAAAATATTGTTTTCCCAGTTTCCTCACACACATGAAATTCTTAGAGTGTTACACTACTTTGATGCCAGAGACTTTTAAGCTGCTTCACAGGGCGCAGTCCTTGTGGAGGATTTGGGTCAGAGAGGTGCCCTGGTGTTAGAAAGTCTCACACAGAATCCTGGGATTTGGGCTGGTTTAAAGAATGTGGTGCATTTTCAGGGCAGCATTTTCATGATCATTTCATGCATCATTTTGCAGTGTGGCTTTCAGTGAAAAAAAAAAAAGTATACCCATATTTTATCTTTAAGACTGAGGATAAGACTTAACTGCTCCACACGATGATCAGTGTAATTTCAACTCTTTCAAAATCTCTGGAGGTCTGGCTCAATGTGCTGTATGATATTATAAGGAATCTATTGTGCCAGCCTCCACGCCATTTTTCAAAGACACAACTGCACAATTCTACCATTTTCTTCCATGAAAGGGGTCAGAGGGGAACAGAATTAGATATGTTGTGGGAATGGCCTGAGGTACAATTGCATTGACAACTCATAATGACACAATAGGGTACCTTCTCTCATAAGCTGCACAGGTCTCTCACACAGCAGGCTCTGCCCTTTTAAGTGCTTGCTCACTGTAATGAAGTCCCATAACACTGACAAAGGAAGGATGATGAGTACATTCACCACCTGAAGAGTCTCTTAAAAGTGACACTGGAGAAAGATTTCCTGAGCTCTGCAAACACTGCACTAATGAAACTTTGAGTGGGATTGGTGGATCAAAATTCATTAAAAACCCAAACCCCAAAAACCTCACAAACAAGCAAATAAATTAACTAGTAAATGAAACTATACTAATGCATATTTTTAAAGAACGACTGTTTCATGTACCCTAGGTCCTATATTTAACAGAGCTGTCTTTCTACTCACCAAATTCTTTGCCTGGCACACAAAAATATGATCACAGGATCTCAGATATCTCCCAACAATAATGAAGATTACACAAACTTTACAGCTATTCACATACAAAATTGGTCACTCTAGGTTTGTTGGAAACTCATTTCAGATTTATGAGATTTTGTGAATAGACTTATTTATAACCAGGGTGGAAGCACATTCAGTTCTTTAACAAGCTTTACCATCAGTTACATTGTTAACTGAACCTGAACATGCAATTCAACTCAGCTGGACAAGTTATAGTGAAAAAAAAAGAATGAGTTTTTTTTGGTAGATCTAATTGAAAGCAGAAAGTGACATCCAATTCCAGGGATTTTGAAATAGACCTATTTCTATTTTGTACTGTAATTTTTTTTTTTTACTAAATGTGCTCAAGTTTTGGGTAAAAAGAGACAATGATGTCAGTGTACCACTAACCCATGGTAAAAGTTACATAAGATTTACAATAATTTATGAGCCAGTTTGTGCAATTAAATTCACAGAGATCTGCAAGAGAAAGGTTTGATATCCTGAATTTTAAATTTTAAAAATATATCATCTATGAACATAAAATATAAGGGGTGTCTTTGGACCTAATATCTGATTTCAATTCTTTGCAGATTCAACAACAATTCAAGGCATGGGTTCCTAGTACTTTAGGTACTATATACACAATTCCTTGTCATTTGTAGCAATGTTGAGTGTGTGACCCTTCCTCCTCTGATGTGGTGTGTATTTTCTCACACTGGAAAGGACTGCTGAGAGCATTGAAAAGAGCAACACTGAATGAATTTAGAAATAATTTCATTTTCTTCAGAAGAAATCAAAAAGTGAGCTAAGCCACATATCTCTGAACATACCAACATCCATTACCCAAACACCTACCTCCCATGTTTGCAAAGGTTTCAAATTAAATCCCTATCCAGGAATTTCGTCTTTCTTGTTATCTTGTCTAAAAAAAAATCCTAAAGAACTTAGATGGTGCTGATCACTGGCAACTCAACCTGCAAGAGCTAACAAGAATATAACCCCCAAACTCAAGATATGTGTAAACAAAGGAATATTATCACCAATGTTGAGACAAATCCCTAAAGAAGGGGAAATATGGATCTATTTTTCTCAACATCTTCCGTTCCCTTTTTCTTAGACTTTATTATGTGGATTAATAAGCAAAAGCTCTTCTGCATCCAGAAACAGGTTAAGCACCCAGGAGGAACTCAGAAGAAAAACCAACTACACAAACAAATAAAAATAAAAAATAAAATTAAAAAAAATCAAAACTGAAAAAGAGTAATTAAAATAATTTGTTTCTCTTGTACTAAGAGCCCTGAGGAAAGGAATCAAGGGCCTTTTCTCTTTCCAGGGAAAATATCAATGAAAAACATCCTGAGGGACATAAAAATGGATGATCTGAGCTTAATGAAGGTTGACAATGACTATTATTGATGTCCTTATCACAGATGACAAGAGTTTTAGGAGACTGATCTAACATATTGACACTGTACTCATTCAAATGCTCTTTTTCTTTCTTTCTTTCTTTTTTTTCCTCTTCTTTTATAAGCTGATGCACCCTCTGCTTCAGGGGCAGTGTCGGAAAAACTTGATGTGCAGAATGACATTTGTCACCCTTTGTTCCCCAGCTAAGAGCACTCTCTTCCCGTTAGATATCTTTCAAACTGAATAACAGCTGCATTAACACGAATTATTCTCTGTCCATCAATTTTAATTTTGAGATGGAAAGCAAAGGCAAACCTCAAGTGGAAGAAGAATGTTTCAAGAATAATTTCTCTTCTACCTTCCTCCTACCCACTTACTTTTACAAGAATGTGAATTCAGATGTTAAAATACAAGACAAATGGGAAGTAGAGTTAGAAATACTTCTGCACTAACTGGATTCAGATCGTAAAAAGGTACAAAGTATTCTTTAAAATCAATTTAGATTGTACAACTTCATTAAACACTTATAAGGAAGATAAGAAGTTGGGGAAAAACAAACATTTTCATCTGCACTGAGAGTGAGCATGGTGTCCTCAAGGTTAACAGAAGGTTGTGTAAAAGAAAGTTGACTCAAAAGAAATCCACCCACAGTGCCCCTGAAATCCCATCCTGACAAGATACAGGTACATGCCTGTTCATTATAAACAATACTTGCCATATGCAAAAACTAGACTACAACTCCAGTCACTCAGGAATTTGCAGTCAGTTTCCCTGACATAAGATTTATTAAAAGCCATTTTGAAATGTTTCAAACTTCTATACGTCAAGCCTTTAAAATGAGTGCGCAAAACACATTTTCAAGTTTTTTATCTATGACTAAACACACTGCAAATGTTTTCTTTAAAACACCATAATCACATAATTTCTGAAGCTTAAATATAAGCAAGTGAAACTTTTGGTATGACTGTGCCACTTGGTAACACTGTACTTGTGTACAGTGTAATGTGCTCCTAAGTCATTAGTAGTATCTGAAAGAATAAGCTCTCCAACTCATTAGTGTTAAAGCCCAGAAAATGAGATTTTATTAAACAAATTTATCTTTGCATAAACCGAATTCTGACTCTGCACTGCCTATGACAGGCAGCTTCAATCATTTTTAAGACACAAACTTCTCCCTCACTCTGTTTTAATAACAAAACTGTTGCTGCAAAAGAAACAAACTGTAATTATGAAAAGAAATAAAAGAGCATAGTAGAATGAGTACAACAAAAATTTTGGAGTTTAATCCACATTTTTGATCTATACCAACATTTACACTCACATGTATAGAAGACACATATATACAATATTTCTGTGTATGTTAAAGGAAAGGCTCACTAAGATTAAAATGTACAAACCAGAAACTGTCTGTCTCATAAAACCTTGCCCAAGTTAAATGTATGTACACCTCAGGTTGGATAGCTTTAAAAAATAATTCCTTTCTGTGTAAAAAAATTCTTTAGATCTTTTCTTTGAAATAAGACAGGACTAAAAATGTGTCTCAGAATATCATGGCAAGAGATATGATTTGAGAAACAGGTGTAAAAAGTCTCCACTCAATTTATCCCCGTTGTAAACCACTTTAAGAACAACTCCCCAGTAATTTGTTCATATTGAAGAGCCCTTCGGGTTATGTTTCCAAAATTTGTTTGCCCTAAGATGAGTTTTCCTAGCAATGCTCTCTCATGTTGCTGCTGGCTGGGCTGGCTAGAGAGATTCAGTTGGAATGCTGAAGAGCAGGACAAACACATAAAATGATGGCAGGGAGAAAAAAGCTCTGTAGACCCTTTAAATAATCAAAATAAATTCCACTATTTCAAAAAAAGCCATCTCCTTCAAAACAGGAGTTTCCTTCACTCTCACAGACCACCATGGCTAAATGTTCAAGTAAAGTCTACCTCAAATGAGGGAGAGGGGAGGGGTAGAGCAAGGCAAAAAAATTTGCCAGGCAACAGTTGGTATATTAGTTTAGCACTTAATGTATCCCATCTTCTCTTTATGTTGTTAGAAGGTTTCCATTGATCTTTGTCTATTACACTTCAGATATCTTTTAAAAAATGATGCTGCACCTGTTTCACACTTTACTATCAAATTCACGCCATGTTAAAGGGACTATCTAGCTCAGCATCTTGATACCAAGTTTACAGCATGCTTAGCCAAGTAATCAAAAAAAACAATTGTCTGATGCAGTTCTTTATTTCCTCTAAAGCTTTACAAAAATTGCAGTCAATGTGGAAGTAGCCAAGAGTTATGAACTGTCAACATGCTGATAGGAAAGTAAACAATGTAAAAGTGAAGCCAGCATTTGAGCCTCACAGCATGGTACAGTGCTGTAATGGTTTAAATCATAAGCCAAATGATTGTTATTATAGAGATAGTGAATGTCATGCTTACAGAAAAATTGTGCATGTTAAAAATGACTGCCATTAAAAAGATAAGTCTCACAGGGGGAAGGGACCTCAAGCCAGTAAACAAACTGCATTACAGTAAAAAGAATAAAAAAAAAACAACACAAGACAGAAAAGGGAAGTCTTGTCTAATTACCAGATGCAGCTATCATTTATAGTACTCTTTATTACCAGGAAAAGGCTGGAAGAGACAGATACAAGGGCAGTAAACTTCATTATTTATTTATTTTTAAGCAACAGAATCTCAGAATTAAGAGCATGGCATCTAAAATATGCATATCAGAAAAGAGATACTGTGTCTTTTTAGGCAAGTCTTTGACATTGCTAAGAAGAGTTCTACACAGACACAGTATTATTATTTAAATGTCAAAGTAAATAAAAAATAAAGAAAGATAAGGCTAACCCGTAGAAACCTGGAGAATCATTCTTCTCCACCATTAACACAGAAACCTGTTCCTTATCACAAAAGAGGAAATCTGTACAACTATCCTGCCTGCTATAAGCAAATTTAAACACCAGAAAAGGAAATCTCTGTCAATACAACAGTTATCAGGGAACCATTTTTGTTTATTGTCCAGGAGGCCAGAAACAGAAGACTCCCTCCATATGACAAAATACACTTTTCAGTGTTCTCCCACCACACAGCTATGGTCAGAAGGCAACTTATTCCCCTTCAAACTGGAATCCTACTGTAGGGCAGCTGATGTGGAAGGGCAACATCTTCAAGAATGCTTAACAGTCAAGATTCAAACTTTTAAAATTTAGGCAGGACCGTGATTATAATATCTAAGAGCCTCCAGGTCAACTCAAACCTGTGGATTTTCTTGAATTCATTCCTTCTTGACTAACACATTTCAAAGAAACTAAAATCCTTTTTTTTTTTTTTTTTAAGTTATTGCTGATTGAGAATCTACTAAATTTTTTAGAAAATTGTTCCAGTGGTGGCTTACTCAGAATGTAGCAAGAGATAAAGATGCTATGAAGAACCTGCTTTACACAATGCATGGAAGGTTTCACTGATCTTGTACCACATCCTTACAGTCAAAAATCTGAATTTAGACACACTCTCAACATAAGTTCTGATCTGATTTTTGAACACACATTTATTTCTGTGCTGTGCTATGCTATGAAATATTCTTGGGAACACTCTATCCAGTGCCGTAATCTCAGAAATCTCAGTTTACACGTGCTGCATGAGAACCAGCTTTGTTCCCAGCAGAGTTCATGTTCAGACTGAAGTTGCTGGCCTTTGAAATCACACAGTGGCTTTTCTGAGCTTCAAGGATACCACTAGAACAAATAAGTTGCTCTGAAAAAGTCCAGCCCCTCTGGAACAGAAACCTGTTTAACAGGATAACTCCCCCTTAGCTGCACCTCCCCTTTGCCACTTCACAATTGCTATTCACCCAGCTTGCAGAGCCACCAATGCTCTTATTCTCAGGATCTTCTCAGGAAACATTCAAATCTTCTTTTGAGATCTGACATTACCCCAGGCTTCTGTACCTTCCCAGACCATAGAATGACTGAGGAGTGCAGGAGAAAACACACCTGAGCACATTGCACAAATTTCTATCACTGTGTGTGAGCACCTTATCAAGTACACAGATAGCTGAACCAGACACTTCTGTTATTACCTCAACTAGGTTAAATGAAAAGCTTCTGGAGTTTTTGTATTTGATATTCTCTTTTTCATACAACTAAGGAGCACATTATCCCCCTTGGGCATTCAGACAGGCTTACGACTGACTGCCCATTCAAATTCGAGTGGGTTATCCACTGGAGCTGCAAACTGCTTCCAAAATAAGTCTGGAGGGTGGAGGGGAGTGTGTAAAAAGTGTTCTTTATTCCTAGGAGGAGAACTTTCTTGACTTCTAGCCATTTCAAAGACTCATTATTTACTGGCACCAAAACCCACTTGGAAACTAATTTGTGAGAGAAATGCTCAGTGTAGAGCATGAGTCGAAGGGCAAAAATCATCTTTATAAGTTATTCTCAAGGCAATCACTTCACATCTCGTTTCATTATGCAACATATTTTTCAGGTATTCATTCTGAGTATATTTTTTAAAAGAAAACATTGAGCTCACTGTATTTTAAGACTCTTAAAATACTGTTATGCATTTGAAAGATTTTATGCTCAAGGCCAGTAGTTCCTCATCTCTGTTTCTCTGTTACATGTGAAACTAGATGAAAAAATCAGATTATCACTCTCAAAGCCCTTTAGGAGAAAACTGAATTAACGTGACAATTCAAGTTCATGGAAGAAGATACTTGTGCAAAGTGTGCATGACTTATAAATTCATTTAACATTGACTTTGCAATTATGTTAGCTTACTTCCTTACAGATACTGCAGCAAGCTTGAGAATGTCGTAGGTAAATGAAGTAGCAAGGCAGGAGGCTGAATTCATGCACTGCCTTTTAACTACCACTTGCATAACTGTGTTTTCCAAAGGTCTCCATGTCTTCTGGAAGTCTTCATCCCAAAGTTATGGGAGACATAAAAGGAGAAAAAAAAAACAAAGCTGGGAATTTAATGTTTAGAGGGGAAATGACAACTGCAGGAGGAAACATAACTGCAACAGGCCACAGTCTGGGGAGGAAGAGGTACATAGCTCAGTTTGTTATATCATTCTGGAGGACAATTTCTATAAAACTGATCGTATCTCAGGGCTGGTATATAATGCATTTAACATTGTTAATATGTTAATGCAATTTAATTTGCTCAGTTCTGTATATCGCTTAAATGTCCTTTGAAAGAGTTGTAATAGAAGTACGAAGATAGATTCGAAGGAAGTGTGGATAGAAGTGTGTGTATATGGATGCTCCAGATGAGCAGCAGGATAGACATGACAAGAGTGTCCTGTACTGATAAAAGAGCAAACTATACCCAGCAATAAAATGAGGAATTGCTGCTTTTGTCAAAACCAGAAATCCTGCACTGTGATATGACCACAGCCACAAATCTCAGAGACATGATGGGATGGGAGACAGGATTCAATAGTTGATGCCTTTTATTCTGATCAAAATTAGTTTCCTTAGAGATTTTGCACATAAATACCAACTACAGCAGATCCAACTCATCACACAAGTAGAAAAAGCAAAGCCTTGAACTTTCAGAGGAAAAACTACAGTTGCAGGAGAGGAAAAGTGATTTATGCCTCCTTACTTCTCCAGCAAACACCTATAGCTTTTGCTGAGAAGAACTGGCCTTCTCAAAAGGTGCCATGAAACTACTTATGCAAGAAAAAATAGATAAAATGAAGACAAACTGGTAGTTTTCACGCAATATCAAGCTTAATTTCTACTTCATATGTGGCCTTATGTTTATATACCTAGATTATAAATCATATTTAGGTAAGAGACAGACACCTTTGTGTAAGCCCCTGCCACTTTTAGGTAAGGTGAAATCTCTACACTTTTAATGAGTTTCCAGAAATAAGTGGCAATGGAAAAGTAATAGCAGGAAAATCTGTCCAAGAGTAATATGCTCTTCAAATCCAACCAAGGTTTGGAGATCTTTGAGAGAAAAAAGGTACTTAGATGACTGCAGAATCCAAAAACCATAGATCCAATGGGTCTGAGGCAGACTATGGGTTAGAAACTCTTGCGGATTTATAACCAAGACCCTGCTCCCACTCACAGCACAAAAGTCCAGTGTTGGGATCCACACCCACCAGAGACATAAGCAGTGGAAGTAGAGCATGGCCAGGGCTTGACACACTCTATTTCACAGCTCAGTAAGTCCCTGACATTGCATTGAAAATCTGCTGTATTCTAATAATCTCCTGATTATAACAAAAGTCAGCACAGCTGAACTTTACCTATGTGACTGGCTTATTAACTGAGCTTTGTGGTTTAATGTGGACATTTTTTTAGTACGGGGTAAACAGTAAGTAAGAAATACTTTTGTTCATCACTTTGTTTTCCAAATTCACTTATAAAGTCTTTTCCATATTTTTTTTTTCTATCATTGATCAAGGTATGATGTGAGAGGAATGATTGTTGACATAAAGATCTCGCAGTTCAATTAAAAATGGGCAATGAATAATTAGAAAGAGGCAGACACAGGAAAGCACAATACTTATGAGCATGGGATGCAGCTTTTAGCTCATGTCACAGCAAGAAGGCAGCAGTAAAGCAAAGTCAGTACTGAGGTACTGCAAGCATTAGCATACATGGAAGACCAGCTTCACAGAGGTGTCACAGAAACATGCTCGTGGCACTTGTCAAGACAGGGGATGTTGAAAAGCCGTTGCCATTACCAAGTCTCAGTTGGTTAGAGCACAGTGCTAATAATGCCAAGGTTGGGGTTTGAGCCCCAGAGGAATTCTTCACTTATGAGCTGGACTCGATGATCTTTGTGAGTCCCTTCCAACTCAGAATACTCTGTGATTCTGTGAAAGTCTTGAGATGATATAGCTGTTTGCTGTTTACTTAAACAACCCATGTAGAACAACCTGTAACAGCTGAGGGCCTGGAGAAATGTCCAAGGCAATGAGCAGCCCTCTAAAATAGATGGAATGAGGTGATCTTGGCCTGACAAGACAACAGTACCTGTAGATACATTTTGACATGAAAGAGTTACAATAAGTAAATCCCAAAGACAGTAACTTCTGCAATGACCACACTGAGTGACAAATGGTAATTGCAGTTAAAGAAACCACACTGAAAATGTCTGACAGAAAGATGTGTTGCTGTACTGAGACTGGAAGGGCTCCTTGTCACCCTCTGGATCTAGAGTGTTTAAACTCATTTTTCCTTCAAGTTTGGAAGCTTCCTACTCTTCCATTCCAGATGAATGCAGAAGAGTCTGTCTTCGTAATGCAACTGTAGTTTAATTTCATGCAGCATCACAGTTAAAGAGTGTGTAAAATGTAAAGCTTTGCAGAACCGTCTGGTCTCTACAGCACAGCTGCAGTCAGAGAATATCACCATAAGGCACCAAAGGTATTGCCAGAATTCAGATGAATAGAAGCTTAATAACTTTCCTTTGTAATTGTCACTTTCTATCAAAATATTAAATTTCTATTTTGCACTTATAATGTGCCTTTGAGTCACAGGAATACAAAAAAATACAGAGATAATTTTCTTCATTACTGAAATGAATCCTTCTTTGGGATAATGAGGGACTGAAGAGCTTACACCAAATCAAGAACATTATCTTTTTCAAATATAAATCTTTATAAGTCTAGCAAAATACATGGACTTTGATTTTCAGAGAGATTCAGGCCAGATTGTTTAGTAGGAGAGAGCATATTTGGTATTGTGAATATTCACCCACGAATGCACAAATAGCACTGCTGTAAAGCAAGTTCTCTCCAAAACCATGGTGGTGCACCTGCAGCCAGAGCACTTCCCAAGGCACATGGATCAGCCACTGCCAGAGAGGCTCCCGGTGCCTTGCAGAGACTCTGAGGCTACAGAAACTCTTCAGAGCTGCCTGTTGAACTCTCAGCATCATTTCTCAGCACCGGGGTTAACTTAGTTTTAACACAGCACAGATTAGCTTAAGTGCTCTGTACTAACAGGATCATAATGCTGGAAACTCTGACCCTGCCCTCCCTAACCCTTGAAGCATTCTCAGACTGTAACAGAGTCTTTGAAAGCCTTCAGTGAACATTACTAATTATAACTACCTTTTCTTGGGTTTAAAAGCAGTGCAACATTGTTTTTAGCCTGACTGAGGCAATGATGGAAGTCTCAGGAAAAGCTCTTTTTTTTTCTCAAGCCCCCAAAACTTTTGATAAGTGCAGAAAGCTTGCTATCTTGGAATGATACCAGGAAACATTATTACTGGATTACATATTCAATTTCACACAGAAAAGTATTAACTTCAGGTATAACTTTGCCTTATTAAAACGTTACAAAAAGCCTAGAAATAACAATTATTGAACATGTTAATCAATCTGCAGTTTCTGAAAACCCTATATACCTAGACTATCACCTGCAGAGACCAGAGATATAATTAAAAAACTGTTACCAAAGAAATAATTTCCCAGGCATCTACATGTTTTATATGTAGATGCACACACAAAAATATATAACTTATATAAAAGATAAGCATTAAAGTCAGAAAAAAAATCTCCTTCACAGCAGAACCCCTCCCCTGACCCCTGAGCAGTACAGTTGTATGGCTTTAAATAGCTCTATCAGTAGAAATATACAGGTTATTCAATCACAAACATGATTGACATCAACTAGAAAAGCCCATTTCCATCTGTTGTCATGTCCCAAAAAATAAAATGACATAGTGATTCCCCAGCAAAGACTGAGGAGCACTCATACAAACTGGTCTTACAGCTCCCAATCAAATTAAACACTTCAGCCATACATCTGCCTTACCACACGCTAAACTTTCCCTTCAGAAGCACCAAGATCACAAACATAAATCTCTTCCTCCTACATGCCTTGCACTTCTCAGCAACCTTGTTGAAAGGATTTATCTCCTAGTCCAGCTACTCAGGGACACAAATGCATTTCTGCTCAGTGAAGGGGTCCAACCCTCCCTGCAGGAAAGCAATGCTATGAGCATGTGCAACAACACACTCTGAGTCCCCCAAAAATCTCTTAACACTTAATTAAAGAAAATTTGATCTGTGTAGTAGAAAGGAAGCTACTTGGGATGGGGAGGTACATCCTCCTTCAGTGACTGTGTAGTGTGTAATATTGGTGTTTTTATAGGAATGACAACACAAATCTGAGTTTCTCATACATTATGTTTAAAAGTCCTGTTGGTCCACTCTCTCCCTCTCCCCTGCCACTCCATCCCCCTGCCTTTCCCTTACATCTTTTCTCCAGCAAAGATTTTATTATTTAATGCCAAGTGCAATAACATCAAGAGCAACCAAGAGCATTCTTCCATAGAATACTTCATAGCACACTAATTAGGACTCTTATGAGAGATTTAACAATCCCTGTAGGCAGGGGAAGGATCTCTTCTAATCCAAATGACTGCCCTCATTTTTGTGCTGTTGCCGAGGGGAGCAGAGGTATTACAGTACTCTTCTTTTGTGAGAACAGTGCTGCCTGTGCCTCACTCCAGCTGGGTGAGGGACTTGTTCAGTTCTAAGAACTTGGTTAAGACTGAGAGGAACCTCGAGTGCCTTGAACTCACTGAACCTGTTTGCTCAGGGCCCCATCCAGTCTGTTCTTGAACACTGCCAGGGTTGGGGCATCCACAACCTCTCTGGGCAGCCTGTGCCAGGGAATCAGCACCCTCACAGTAAAGGGTAATATCTAATCTAAATCTGCCCTCTGGTTGTGCAAAGCCATTCCCCCTTGTTCTGTCACTCCATACCTTTGTCCAAAGTCCCTCTCCAGCTCTCTTGGAGACCCTTTAGGCACTGGAAGGGCCTCTAAGGTCTCCTTCTCTTTTCCAGGCTGAACAGCATGTTGTTGAGCAGTGAGGATCACATGCTGCAAGGGGAGCCCCAGCATCAAGCAGCTCTCCAGAGGAAAGCAGCACATGAACTGGAAAGCTTTACCCACAGTTTTGAGCTTCTGACCTCACCATGACCCCATCATCACACTTCTACCAATCTGAATGGGATTTTGAAGTGCATGAGAGAAGTACAAGAGAACTAGAACACCAGCAGTGGTCTGAACATTGCATCTGATTGCATTGAAATAGGGTTTTTTAGCCATTAGCTTTAGGTGACCAAAGGCTTGAAAAATGACTGACCTGTTAATAATATTCAATTACCTCTCACCTTATTTCACATCACTGTTTCTAATATTTCTGCTCCTCCCTAAATTCTTCAGTTTTGCCATTGAAAATTCAACAGCAATTAGCTACAATGAAAACTAAGAACAGTTCATTATTACAGTACGGCCAGTATTTTAAGAGTTATTGCAAATCTTATTGAAATCAACGTAAATCTTCCCCGCCAATTAAACAAAGATCTTTTCAATAAGAAAGCTTCAGTATGAGTATTACCTATGTCACCCTATACAGTTGATCTTTTATAGACCAAAACAGATGTGAAATTTTAAACATATACTAAAGTTGTTGCTCTTTATTTTTACCAATTAATGTCTCTTTTGAACTTCACCTCATGATACTTATTAGCCTTCTCAAATATACTGGAGGTTATACATTCTTCATTTCTGTCATTCATTAATCACTGTTCAATAACTGCTGTCAGGAAGCTGCTGTCTTTGATGTCTCATTGTTCGCTGCATTCTTTCTTGTTGGTAGTTAATCAAACGCTTCCCTGCTGTGGTCAAAGCACAGTTTGATAGCAGTTCCAGAGGTGATCCAGCATTAAAACATGGAGCTTATTGTAAAGATTCATTTTTTTCTTCCACCATGCCAAAGTGAAAGCCTTCATTTTGCAGTCCTTGGCAAATGACACATTGTTGTCATGCCCTCAAGACTGGATAGCTCAGAAAATAGTACCGAGTTCTGCCATCTAAGTGAAGCACGCTGTAATGACTGACTAATTAGCTGCAGCTCTGAAATGAACTGCAAAGTTTCCACTGTCAATCACAGTGAAATAATGGTAAATAATATTTCTTTTTTTTTTTTCTTCCTGAGATTGGAATTAGAACAATTGTCAAAATCTGTTAAGACCTCAGGGGGTGGTAAGTCAAATGAAAGCATCCAACAGAGAAAAATATCTGTCCTGGGATAAAATGAACATTTTCACTTCTAGTGTTTGTTCAAGCCAGATTAATACAGAAAATGTTCAGAAAGAAGTTCTGCAAAAGCAATAGCAGGCAGACTAAAAACAAGTCAGGAGAACAACAGGAAAATGGCAGGCAAGAATGAAATGGGACCAGGAATCATCATTGAAAATAAAAATAAGTTTAAAAACAGACTACTAGAAAATTGTGTGTGTTTTTATAGTAGTTTGGCATTGCCATGCTTATTTGTTTTAATTACTAATATTAAATAAATAACCATTAAATAAAATATTGTAGAAGCATCTTTGCAGTAGGCATCTTATGATCCAACCATGGCACAGATAATGAAAAAATCCATCTGCATAACTACTGGCTCTCTGTGCTGTGTTGCTATAGCTTACATGAAGAATATACACCTGTAATTAAAATAAGAGCTTGGTAGACTATTTATAGTCTAACTTTCACTTAGTTACCTGCTATTTCCCTTTTTTCTCTTGTTTGAGACTGAACAGAAAAGATGATGTTTTAGCCTGCAGGCCCTTTCTTTAGATTTTTTTTTTTTCAAATGACTGAGGGAAAAAAATATTTCCCTTTCTCTAGACACTAGCATTCCACCCGATTCAAACCCCTGTGACCTCAAGTAACATTTTCTTCTTATTCAAGACTAGAAATAAAAGCACTAAGTTAATACGTAGTCTGTCTGTTCATTCTGGTTACAATACACCTCTTGGTGTGCCTTGTGATCTTCAGAAGAGTAGTATAAAAACTTTTTAAAAATCTGAAGGCTGTAAATCCCTGATGTGCTAATAGCAGGCACTGACCCGTTCAAAATCTGGAGGCTAATTTGCTGAGGTTACAAGGCAGTAAAACATCCCCATTGATACCTTCAATGTTCCAAACACTTCCCTTCCCAGCAGTACCTGAAGTTCACTGACCTGTTTAGCCCAGCTCTTGGCTTGCATTGCTCAGTTTCTGTGTGATGTCACTGCTGTCAACTTACTCTTAGACAGGCAAAACTGGAGCAAATGTTTCCAGAAGTGACATCATAATCCTGATTCTCAGTGAACATCTGTGAAGTATTTCAGTGGGCATTTGGAAAGAGGAAGGATCCAAAAACATGTTTTTAGTGAAATTTAAGTTCAAGCAGCTGATTTACTTTTTCTCTCCCAGGCATCAAATTTTTGGTGTTGTATCATTGCCTTCAGTGAAGTTCCCAAATGTTTTGCAGGAATATCATAAAATATGACTCAGACTAAGTCTGTACTGTTGTCTAGTGTCAGTGAAGTGTAAGCCAATAAAATTACAGTAGGATGAATTTGGACTCTTATACTTCAGGGAGCATGAAAGATTTTGCTCCAGATGCAAAATGACAGATTGCTGATGGGTTTTACATATATTTTACAAACTGAGTTACTCATAAATAATTATACCAAATAGAGAAAATTCCCCACAGCCTCTCTGAAGAGGAAACTCTGAGAACGTTAAAAAACCACCCAAAACCAATGAGGTAGAGCAAAGAACTAACTGGAAGGTGCTTGTTTATTTCTTTTAATTGAGTTATTTTGAGGTGAAGAATAACAAGAAAGGCAGCTGTCACAGTCACTTTCCAATAGGTTTTCACTGAGGTGTTTAAATTTTAAAATTTTTGCATCCTGAGCCAAACGTGGAAAAAACCCTCTTCTCAATGCTGAACTGTGGAATCAAGAGGATTCCTTTAATCTAGTATAGTATTGAGTCTTTTCATATTAAGAATAACTTATTTTCTGTCTGTTTGTTGGGAAATATACTCCAACAGGGAGAAGAAATTTGACTCAGATTGCATTAATTTTTACCTAGCAAGTCTATATTCTAAATGTAAGGTTCTCTAGCAACTACTATTCTAATATATAATTATATGGTGATTGAATACCTTTTTGTTTTCTCAATATAAAGCTGTCACTCACAGCTCCTCTCCAGGACACAAACTGACTCAGTATCTTGTCACAGTCTGCAAATGTCTTCACTATCTTAATTGTCTCTCTTTTCTCAGTTTTTGTTTTCCTGTGACTTTTTCCCCCCCTTTTCATTATTCCCATTTTCATTATTCCTTGTTTCTCCATATTTCCTCATGGGCTTCCAGCTGACTCTGTCCCTGAGTTCCATTCTCCTCTCTGCTTTGTCTTCAACCATTTTCAAATTTAATCATCTTTATTAGCTGCTTTGTTTACTCTAGGTGCCTCTAATTGATTAGTAAGAGAGGAAGGGAGGAAAATTTTCCTCCAAGCTGGACACTCATACTGACTTCATAAGTGCAAAACTCTCCATACACCAATGTACGTAGCCTCAAAATTCCCCTTTGCAGTAAATATTTGTTGCTTGTTACAAACAGAAATCTACAGAAATGATCACATCATCAAGAAGACATCATATTAAATGGAAAGGGCACTCTCAGCCTTAAAGTGTATCTGGAAAACATCTAACTCAGAAGTAAGGTTCCTGAAATGCTCAGTGGAGGGTGAATGCTTTCAGAGGGAAAGCTGGATTAGCAACATTACAAGGAATCTGGGTGCTCATAAGTTGTATTTTGTATGGTTATCAAGGGGTTTTTTTGTGTGTGTGTTTTAGAGTTTTTTACATAAACATCTTCCCAGTGACTCTACAGGAAGTTTTGGAAATTGGTCTAAATCTAGAAAGTTTAAATATGGTCCAGCTATGGTTGGACTTGATGATCTTGGAGGTCTTTTCCAGTCTTAGTGATTCTGGGATTTTGTACTGGGATATCCCATTTAAGTGAATTGCACTGTCTTTTGGGGGGATCCTCTGACAAAGTTAAGTATTGATGATTACTTATTTCTCAACAGAGTTCACGTGCATCTGGACATTAAAGCACTTCCCCTCGGTATTTTCTTTTCTATATAAGTAGGAAGAAAACACGGACCACTAAACTCATATTAGATATGAACACATAACAAGATGTAGTTTCATCTAGATACACACAAAATATTAGACTCATGCTACAAATGGTACACAAACATAACCTGCATATGTAAAAATAAACACTGTGTATGTGTGCACCTCTTCACACAAATCCAATAACAGGTGCATGTACTTACATTAAATAAACTTATTGGCAAGTACAAAACTCAGCACTGGAAGAAGAGCAGTTGCTGCAAAATGTATGTGTCAGTAGCAAAAGAGATTTTTACCCATTCTTTTTTATCAGCTACATTTCTAGCTTGAACAAAAAATGTTATCCACCATCTTGTCCCAGAACCCAAAGTACTGTCTTCACTGTATTTCCAATTGGAGGAGACAAACCCAGTTTTAACCTGGAGCTGGCACACAGTTACTTACCTAAACCTATACCAGGAGCTGTGAGCTTAACTGAAAATTGAAGTCATATAATCCAACTATTAATGCTGTGCTTTTTCCAAGTGGTGATTGCTCTCACTGTGGCAGCAGCATGAGTAACATGAACAAGATTAGTGTTTCTTTCATCCAAGGGTGATATCCGTGGTATCTTCATACTTGGGAAGCAATTTGTAATTTTGGCATTAATTTGTCCTTTTAGGTGCAGGCTTAGTATTTTCTGTGCTGCAGAAATTCGTGTGGTCTATGGCTTGACATGGTGTATCACAATCCAGAAAGGACAGTGGAAGAAAAATAAGTGTGTCATTTTGACTTAAAAATGGAATTTAGAATGAAATTCACTGATAGAAACTCCATTTAGAAGTGTGTTCTGGTGTCATTGAGAAAAAGCAGACAACCCAGACTGCCACAAGTCTTATAAAAATAATCCAAGTACTTGGACAAAATAGGACTTTTTAAATTAAAAATAAGGAAAATGTTATTAATAAATGATGAGTTAATTTAATTCAAGATAATCTTCAGAAACAGAGCTAGAAAACTCAAATACCATTAAATGTCTCCTTTCCTACTTTTATCTGTTACCTTATCTCACTATTATCACTTCAACTGGGATTTTCAGGTGAAATATTCACCTACTTTGTGGAATGCTTCCTGAGCACTCTTGTCAATTTTCTTAATTTTTTTTTTTGAGTTCCCTTATATGCCACATTTTCCTTTTTCTTTTAATATAAAGAATATTTTACGACCATAGTTTAAAAATGTGATATACACTGATTTATTGATTTTTTAAAAAATAATTTCTTTTGCCTGTTAGTTCCTGTTATTTCTACTCACCCTTCTGTGTGTTAGGTATTATTATTACACCCTACAGTGACACCCTACTGACAGGCACATACTGCTTAAGGCTGTTGGGATCTGCTTTACAGATCCAAGTGATTTGCAGTCTCACTGTGATCATTCAGACTCAGATTCACCTCACTCAGGTGGCAGGGTTGAATTCCTGAATTTCTTCATCTATTCTTGGTCCTTAAGCATATACTGGGCATATAAACCCCTTTCTTTCTAAACAGAATAACATCATTGATCACTGGAAAATTCCTTACTCTTTAAACTCAGTCAGACTTAGAGCAGGATTGAAATTCCTTGCAAAGAGAAAAATGTTTATCGAACAAATGAGACCATTTTTTAAACATTCTGTGTAATTGAATCATTAGACTTTTGGCTTTAATTCATGGCAAAACTCATCTAGATGGGAGGGAAAAATCAAGATAAATTATAAAATATTCCTTTATCACTATTTTTTCCTGTTCAGTTCAACTAAGTATCACATTAGCATGGGGAATATAATGAATGTTTAAGTTAACACAACAGCACAGTTCATATCTCAGCAACCATTAAACTAGTTATTTTATGTGAGGGGGAAAGGTACTTTTAATGCAACAAAGAGACAGCTCTCTTTCTTTCCATGTTAATCTAAAGCTCGGTTTGAGACTTTCTCTCTGAGTGATTTTCAGTCAAAGAGGAGATGCTTTTAGTTCCTTTCAAAGGAAAACTAAAGAGCCAGGTAAGACATTAAGCTGGCATATTAGTTGTTAAACTGGCATAAAGCAATAGTTTGAGTTTTAGATTTCAGGACAATCCTGGGTTTGGTTTAGTTTTGTTTTTAAAGGGAAATATTTAGAGAGGTAAAAAAAACCCCTCCAAAACGGTAAAGCCAATGCACATGGTGAGGGCTTTAGGCACACTGTGCATTCACCACTGTGTTATTATCACAACTTATGCCCTGCATGGCACTCAAAGGCTGTTAGAAGCTGTTGACTGTTTCAGGGCTCTGCAGACAGCTCAAAGGCAATGCTGCCTGAGCCATCACTGAAGTGCTCTGCCAATGCACTTTTCTGCCTGGGGGTCTGTAGCGTGGCCAGAGGGTTCCTCGTGGTTCAGCCTCAACAATTCTTCAGAGAACTGAGAGAAACCATCCCTGTTTGCATCCCCCAGCACAGCAAAGCCATGCCTGGGGCTCTGAGCACTTACTGATTGCTGCTGGGGGAGTTCTGAGAGCAGTGAGACTGCTACATGGGAAACACCATCCTTTTTCTTTATCCTCTTTGCCATGCAAGGCTTTCCCCTGAGGGATGTAGTAGGATATCTGTTGCCCTGGAAGGGTACAAACAGAGGTTGCTGAACTGCATTCAGAGTTCTTTTTTTTTAAAATGCAAATTGGTAGAAAAAGTTGTCCAAGACTGTCACACAATCAAGGACTCTTAGCTCCTCTGCTCAGGAAATACAGCGAGATGCAAGCAAAGACTAGCCAAGCCTAATCAAGAAGAATGGTTTTGTAATTAGATGGGATTGTTTGTTAGTCCAAGAAATTAGAGAAAGCTCTTACAGCACAAACAATAACAGAGTTTATTGCCTCTGTAGTAATTTTTTCTCTTCACAGTCTCATGATTTGCAATAACGTTCTGATTTTCGTTTTAAGTCATTTGGATTTTGCTGTTTCCGCTGCCTTACTTTTGGGCGGTAATGAATGAAGATAATATATGATCTTAATAATTTATCATTATAATAATTCTGGGGTAGTTTTGGCAGTTTTCTGTTATTTTATTTGGTTGGGTTTGTTTCAGTTTTATTTTTTTCATAAGGAAGTCAAGAGAAACCGTCCTTTTTTAAATGTCACCTTCCCCCTCTTACGTCTGCTTCCTGTTAAGTGCCGCCATTTCACCATAGTTGAAACAGGAGCTTCAGTAAAAAAAACACACATTGATGTTTTCAGATACTTGAGTATTTCATCTCTCTAAAAGCTTGAACAAAGAAAGTGGGACTGCAGAGCAGAAAGGCAGGTGCAATGCCATTAGCATTGCAAGTTGCACTGGTACCTTACAATCAGGGTCAGTATATAGATTTCATTGCTAATAAGCATAGGAAGAATTAAATCAGGATCCCACTCATTTTTGCTTGACATAAGGTAGTCACAGATCACTTGCAACACTTCCCTCGATGGATGATAAGCCTTGCTAGATGAAGCAGAGCTTATTTTTGTCATTACAAATGCATAAAGCAAGTTCCCTTGGGCTATCAGTGAGTCCTTTTATTCTCCTTCTGTGTGAGATCTGAACAGGTTTGCATCTCAGTCTCTGAAACTATATTCAAGACAGCTTAAGTGTTACCTCATGAACACCTTCCAGAGATCAGACTTGCCACAACTGCAGGCACCAATCTGAAATATATGGATGGCTGCATCAAGTGTCCATGGTTCCTCATGGCTACACACAGCCCTCGGCTTTGTGCTCTGCCCAGCAAGGTCTACAAATGGCTGGTATTACATGACATTTGATCATATGGATGCCCAAGAGATCTATACATAGACAAAGCTTGATTTTATATGGGGTAAGTGATGTTGAATCACCTGAATATATGATACCAGAGGCTCACTAGTACCAAGATATAATGATTTTCAAGAAGCTAAACTATAACACAAGTATATAATGTTGCAGAGAATAGAAGTTAAACCCAAAAATTATTCTTAAATAGAAAATTTTATATATATAAACTTAATTGGTCAGAATAATTCATAGAGTGCCAGAATGGTTTATGTTAGAAGCGACCTGAATGATCATCTAGCTTCAACCCCTCTGTTACGGCCAGGGACATCTCCCACTAGACCACACTGTTCAGGGCCTGATCCTGCCTGGCCTTGAACACTTCCAGGGTAGGGACAACCACAGCTTCTCTGGGCAACCTGGCCCAGTGTCTTACCACCTTCAGAGTCAAGAATATCTCCCTAACATCTAATCAAAATCTCCCCTCTTGACAGTTTAAAGCCATTCCCCCTTGTCCTCACTTCATGCCAGTGTCCAGAGCCCCTCTCCAGCTCTCCTGGAGTCCCTTTAGGCACTAGAAGGGTCTCTAAGGTCTCCCCAGAGCCTTCTCTTCTGTAAGCTGAACAACTCCAACTTAGCCTGTCTCCATAGCAAAGGTACTGCAGCTTTCTGCCCATCTTTGTGGTCGCCCCTGAACTCTTTCCAAGAGGTCTTTTTGCTGGGAGTCCCAGAGCTGGATGCTGTACTCTATTTGTTCTTGGGGTTGCTTTGACCCAGGTGCAAGAGCTTGCACTTGGCCTTGTTGAACTCTAGGAGGTTGAGGCAGCCAGATGGAAAAAAGTTCAAATCACAAAACTATAAACTGTTTTTATATACCAGAATTACTCCACTCCCTGCCCACAGCTGACTGTCAGCTCTTAAGCTGTTCCTGTACCCTGTTCCTGTTCAGTGCTATTACCCACCAAAATGGATTTCCTGTGCTTGCATTTAGTTTCTGCACTGAGCAGTCAGGAATGCTCACACACAATTAAGAGGACTCGATTCTTGGAGCTCAGTAGTGCTCTGCACCTTTACCCAAGCTAAGTCCCTACCCTTTATAGTCAGTGCATTGCTTTTGAACATTCACTTCAAAGAGGTACAAAGGGGTTTTCAATAAACTTAAAACACAGAAGAGAGGTGGAACTATCTGAGTGTAGTCATACCACATTAGAAAGTTGCCTTGTAATGATGTACTTGGGACAGGATGCAGCACAAAGTCAGGTTCTCTAGGAAGTTAATCATATGCAAACATCAATAGTTCTGCCTCTGATATGTGATTCTAAAAAAAAAAAAAAAAACAAAACAGCTAATTTGCATTTTACACTTTCCCTTTTACATCTGAAATAAAATCAAAAAATAATTTTAAAAAAGTGCCCACTGTGTTCATTTTATTTTTAGCTTCACTAAGTATTTAATGAAATAAGGAACATTTTCTGCGTATGATGGTTTTAGTCCTGGGTGCAAAGAAAGGCGAAGAGCAGGAAATCTACATTTTCCCCCAAATGTACTCATTATGACAGTGCCCAAGCAGAACAGCCAAAGCTGTATTTGCTGGATAATAGCCACATAACTCCTATTTTCCAGAAGTTGCCATCAGTTATAAAGGTGCACATCTTAAAAGAGAAGATGTCATTGTGTAACAGTGACTGTGATAATCCAAGGCCTCTCTGAAGGTTGTTGTATCTTCTGGTCACCAACTGCTTCAAAGCACCAGAGCTGCTGGACCACAAAGAACTGCTAAAAGCAACGATTTCCTAAGTGCTGATGACAATTAAGGACTAATGACGTCAAAAAGCCATCCTTCACTTCTACCTTCTTTTGCCTCTCTGCAGGAGGCAAATCAAACTCTTTTGCTAAAATATACCTGCATGCTCTAGGAAGTGTTTTCTTTCATTATAAAAATTCACTGAGATTTTGATTACTTGTACTGCAATACTGATGTAATGAAATATATATATATGAGAAAGGAAAATATAGGCAAGAAGTTACATCATTACTTTTTTTTAGTGGAGATCTAAGATTCCCAAAGTTTGGAACACCACACTACTCAATTAATGAATTTTCATAATGAAGAAGTTTGTTGGAAACCATGAAAGGAAAGAGTTGCATTGGAAGACACAAAGAATGCTTATTTGACTCTTTCATATAAAGTAGTTGGCTCTAGATTAGAGCTGGGGGTAGGAGGAGATATTATACCTGCCTAAAGAAGAATCCTCCTTCACATGACTCTGAACAAGCATTCTGCCTATCTGCTGCTTACACCTTTGTCACACTGGCACATTTCAGTCTGTGCCCAAGAACACAGTGCTGAGTTTTCTAAACAAGTGTTAAAACAATTTTCCTTCATCCAACACAGCAAATATTAAAAGTATGAAAAAATATTAATAGGCACCAAGACAAAAGGAGAAAAAGGCCTATGAAAATTGGAAAAAAGTAATGTAAACCATTTTAGACACTGTAACTAATCATATATGTAAGTCTAGTCATTCTGAGTTTCATTTGGAAAGCTCTGTTTTCTTCTGAAGGTTTCAGATTAAAGCATGGGAGCATATGGAAGCCTTGTTCTGTACCACAAAAAGAAGTCTAGCAAGATCCTAATTAAAGACAATGAAGAAATTAACAACTGAAAACTAGAGAACAAAAAGAGCACATAATACAAAGGGAGAACAAAAGTCATGATGGTCACTGTTGTTCGAGGTTTTTTTCCATTGTCTTTTGTATCTTCTGTGTGATGAGTCACCCAACTGACAGTTTCAACACCCCAGAAGTGTGTGTATATCCATCTGCATCACACAGACATTTTTGGGTTCGTTACCCCATCAGAAGCTGAAAGTAGATGTTATATAGAAAACAATTTAGCTGAATTCCTGCAGAAAAGTCCTCTGAGGTCATTTGAGGGAAATCCTTTAGAGGACTTTCTCTGTGGGCCAGTTTGACACATTTTGCATTATCCAGTTCTGTGGCAGCTTTCACACCTGTTCTTGTAGCATTAATGTCAGATAAAACAGATGACTAATTCATTTCTTGCAGTGGTTTCAGCGTCCTTCCTATAAGGACAATAAGAAATCACCTACTGAGGAAGCAGAAGGGATTTTTGGACTGTCTGAACTTAAATTCTGCACAGGGAGGATGCCTATGCTTTGTGCACTGATAGATCATCCTGGAAATCAGGAGATCTGCAGAGAAAACCTGTCAGGAACAGGCAACATAACTTTATAGTTCAGGCTTCTCTCACACTCAGTGTATATTAACGTAGTCAAGGAGGGATCATCTCTAGAGATTAACTTGCCTTGGTACAGGAGTGGGTATGAAAGCTGAACCTCTGCAGAAAAAATTGGATTTGGGGACAACTTTGAAGTGAATCAACTGGCTAGGGAGGAATGGCAGTGTGACATGAAGTCATACGGGTCAGCAGGACATCATAAGTTATTTCCTCTCCTGTAGCTGCTGGAAGTTTGATGATGCTGAATGTGAGACTCCATAAATATGTCTAGAGGGATTTCAGAAAGAAATGGCTCCTTTCAGCTGTCTCTTTCTTTTCTAGTTGGAATTTGTTTCCAGTTTTCAGGACCCTATGTTCTGGGTTTTTTTGCTCCTAATGCTTTAATGGGATTTGCCCTTTAAATATCACCAAAATTTTTCACAGAAGACAAATTAAAACCACTTCATGCTATTTCAGTGCTCCCATACATTGTAAAAGACTAACTGAAACTGGCACCTCTCCAGCTATAGGCATTGAAACCCTACAAAATTACGCATTTGAATCATATACTCTGATAAAAAAAGAACAATTTATTTTCAGTCACCATTGCATAAATAGAAAAAAATAACCAAAAGGGAGCAGAAGCCACAGCTGTGTCTACGAGTTGAGAAGTCTTGATGTGATGCAAATCTGTGTGTGTCTGAGAGCCCCACTCTGACGTCTCTGATGGCTCAGTACTGGAGGTGAGATGGGTGGGCCCAACTACTTCTGGTTTGGAACAAGCTGTTAGTGAAGTTCATATCTGAGAGTTATGTATGTGAATCTGAAATTCTGGAAACAACACAAGGCTGGCATTAATAAAAAATGCAAATAACATTGTCATGGGGCATAGGTGAACTTCATGGCAAAAACACCCAGTGCCACTCCAGACCTTAGTCTTAGTGACCTTAGTGACAGGTTTACCTGTTGGATTTCTGATATGGCAACAAGTTGAAGAAGAATTCTGAAATATGTTATTCAATAACAAGCATTCCTTTGTATTTGCTTGGGTTTTGTGAGCATATTCCAGCAGCTACAGAGCAGCCAGCCGTGTAATAAAATTGAAAATATGATCAGTACATAAGTAGAAAGGTAAGGATAAAACTGTGTCACACCTGTTCTAAACTAAAATCCACAAGCTAAATCATCAGGTTAGCACTATGTACAGAAGAGTCTGAAAGCAGGGAATCTCAGGAGTGACCCAGAAAAAGGTTGGGCATCAAACTGATCAATAAAATAACTATTTGGGTATTATTTCTCCATAATTCATGTATGACATCTTGGAGAAAGAATCTGCCTTGACAGATGGTCCCTAGGTTTGTCTCTAGCAAAGCTGATGGGGTCATATCTCAACCTGAAGTGTAAGAAGCACTACTTTATTCTTTTCTATCACTTAAAATAAATAATTAAAAATCTCCTTCTCTCACATCTCCATGTTTAGGAAGTATAGATACAATAGAAAAAATAAAAAAAAGAGCACATACACTCATATGGGTTTTTTGAACACAGGAAGTGACATTCTTTTTCTAGATTCTGAATAATACATAGGTTCTTTCAAGGAAATAGTATAAAATATGGCATTTCAACAATGAATTCAACAAGAATTAAAAAAAAATAAAGCTTTTCAACAAGAATTAAAAAAAACTTAACAGCTTTATTATAGGATCCTGTGGAGCTGGAGATTTCAAGCCAAAGTTTTCTAATAGCACAGGAAATGTAGAATTTTGTACAAATAAGCCTAACTGAAGCTGCTGTTCAACTCTTTTAAAATTATCCAACACTTAAGTACCAATTTATCTGTTTTTAAAATTGACAGAAAGTTACATCGTAGTCTTTCTGCAAGGTGATAGAAAATATTCAAGGTCTTGCAAGAAGTTTACCAAGAGGGGAAGAAATTAAATAAATAGAATCTGAATAGACATTAACTTGATTTAAATTCAGACATAAGCTCTTTCTCAAGCATGAGAGGACAACAAGTGATAGCACTGGAAGCAACCTTGTAGAGCATAACAGTTTTCAAGCACTGACTCTGCTTCAGGTAAGTATTTAAGCATTCCGTTAGGAATAAGTTTCCTTGCACCACTTAGAACATTACATAAGAAACAGTGACAGCAGCACTTTGCATATCTTCTAGAAACACACCATTTATTTACAGACTTAAAGAGAGCCTGGGACATTCATCTAGGCAGCTTGTTATGCAATTTATATGGTGCAATTTGCTTCTATAATGAAAGAAGAGCAGAGACTGCCTTTTATGTCTTTATGCAATGTGCCATGCAGGAACTATAGGCATTACACAAATTTGGGGTTGGAATCTATATGGATTTCCAATACAGTTAAGTATAGTCATTAAATTCCAAGCCTGTATGTTCTTTTAAATTTTTCTTTCATTTAGAAACACCCTCAAAAGAAAACAAATAGCACAGGTTTATTTTAAATATTCTTTTTGCTAAATTTTACCCTCCTACAGCTTAATATTACAGGCAGAAACAATACATGAAAGGGAGTAATAAACTCTAAAAGGTAGAGTCAGTGCAGATGCAAATTTGCACTGTTCTCAGGCAGAGCAAATGTGATTGTTCCTCTCCGTGAATTACAAGAGGAACACAGATTAGGTTTGCTATAAATCTCAGTGAACTCATTTGTATGGTTATATTATTGCATATAAGAGTGATAATTCATGTGACAATTGTAGAAATCACATGAACACTCAATATCAACTGATTTTTGTCAAACTTTCTTAATTTAGCTATAACATCAATTTGCATATTTCGATTTAGTCAGCATAATTTTTAAACTGTTAGGCTAATGATAAATGAGGCAGTTTGTTGCCAAACGAGGGGATTATTGTGCAACTGTTGATCCGATGGCCATCCTTATAATAACAAAGGCAATTATTTATGGGTTAATATTGCTCCCTTCTGCTTTTCTTTGCAGAGTTTCACTGCTTGATAACGAAGACAATACAAAGTGCCTTGCAAGGCAGACAGACTTTCCTGCTGTGCACTTCTGATGTAAAGCTTTGGTTTTACAAACCGATTTGAACATTATCACCCACTTTTAAATATAAAATGGTCAAATAAGAAAAAAGACTATCAAGAACACATGTATCTTCTCCCGCACGCAAAAACAAGGCACCGAAGTTAATCCTTCTCTAGTGCTTCAGACACAGTGATAGATATTTTGCCATTTAATTCTGAGCCATTTCTGGAGGTGATCCCACATTTTAACCAATATATCCCTTGCTGCTCTGTGCTATTTGTTCAGTATATTTACTGACTAAAAGAAAAGCACTAAGCTATTAGGCAGTGTCATTAAAATACAAAGCTACTGGAATCATGGACATCATAGAGGGGAAGAAAAGCAACCTATCACCCCAGCCATCACACTGACTGCAATAGAAACCAGCTTTTGGCATTTATTCACCTTAGTGAGACATTGTTATTGAGTGGGTTCACAGCTTATAATTAATGCAAAATACCGTGTGCAGCAACAACATACAGCCTGACTGAAGTTTGGACAGTGATAAAGCCAGGAAATTTACCTAGATACTGGAACTGGAACATATTTGGGATACTATTTAAGAAGTTGCTGTGCTACTACAAATGTTACGAGTAGTCCAATAATTTTCACTTGCAGCTCAGAAAGCCAAACATATCTTGGGTTACATCTTAAGAAGCATTGCCACCAGGTAAAGGATTGTGTTCTTTAAGACAAATAAAAGGATATTATTAACTGAAAGTTATTTCTGAATTATATCCTCCCCTTCCCCCCATACTGATTTAAAATAATCAGCTTTATTATTTGCAGATCTCATTAGGGAAAGGAAAAACAAACCTTGGGTCTGTAAGTGACACACATATTGGAACAGGACTCTGGAACTTCTATGAATTCAGTGAAGAAAAAGGGTCAGAAAACAAATTCATTACAGTCAGTGACCATTTTTTTTTCCACTGCTGAGTCTTTGTCAGTATTAATCCAAGTTCCTAGAAGGTCAGTATGCCGTAGAGTGTATGAAATTGTGGTTGTGATGATGCAGAGGCATTTTGATGACTTTGGAAGAGTGTTCTATGATGTACAAGCTATGGTCTATTTGTCACCTGCACAGATCAAGGGTGAAAAATGTAATGCTATTGAAGTCAATGGAAAAGTTCCACTGGACTCAGTGGAAATAGGATTTACTGGGAAAAAGTCATATGCTCTTTCAGACACAAGATGAAATTCAGAGTGTCCCTGGCATTTTAGGGTTATATTAAAAAGCATAACCATTAACAGCTCTTCAAAGAAGACCACCAGTGAAGTAGTAGCAGCTTTAGATTAAGTCAGTACACAAACCAAAAGAGAAATTTCAGAAAGCTTTAATACATAGAGTATCTGTTTGAATAAATGTTAATCTAGGTAACCCTTTTGCCTTCTCAGTTCTCATGTCCTGGTATTTCCTGAATGATGACAAAATCTGATACTGTAAATAATAACTACTAGTCTTTGTTTTAAATGCCAACCAGAACTCAGGCAGAGGAATCAGACTGAGCTGCTATGCAGAATCACCACTATGAATCCCATTCTGATTTCTGTGTTTTCAAAGACTTAGGATCCAGCAACCAAAACCCCATTCACCTTTTTTCAAAATCTCTTTCTTTCTCCATTTCCCCAGTCCTTTTCTAAGCATTCTTTGGCAAATAAATGGTATTTATGTTCAAGGCACAATAGTGTTTCTTGAACACCGCCCAAGGTGTTGTCCTAGAACATGTCACTTTCCCAGATCTGTGGTGACACCACTGGCAATTTTAAAGTACAAAGATATTGTGTCATGACACAGCAGTAGAGAATTTGAATTCACAGTTGGTGATAATGAAAAATAGGCACCTGTCATAGATGAATCATCCCGGACAAGGAAAACATTATAAGCTCAAGCAATAAAAAAAGGAAACAGAATTTGTGAACTACATTATACCATGAGAATTTTTTAGTATAAAGACTCCTTGCCTAACTTACAGCCCATAATCTAAACTAGAAAAATTCCACACAAGATGGATTTGTAAAGAGCATGCCTGGGAGCAAAATCCACTTAATGAAAATTCAAATAAACCAGTAAAATTATGCCAAAAGCCTTCTCATCAAAAGCAAAAGAGAGAGAGGTAAACTCATGCATATTAACTAGCAAGTACCAAATATTCAGGATCCCTGCTTTGGACACTGAATTTTGGATTTGTTCCCCAGTTACTCCACATGGCAGGCATCCCATCTGTCTCATCTGGAATGGAACAACTTCCAGTAACGTTAGGACTGGAGTGCTGCAACAAACTACTTCAGACACAGAAGAATTTAGAGAAGAGGCACCAGGACATGATGGTATCTCTGAAAGGACACATTTACATCTGCAACACACAAAACTTGCACATTCTATTCAGTTGTACCACGTGAAAGAAACAACCACCTAGAAACATAACAAATAATGTCACTGATGTATTTTCTGCTTCTTGCTGAGTCAGAACTGCCCAGAAATCACAACAGTCTTGTTATAACATTCCAGATTGCAAAAACACTTGGTATCCTGACACTGCAGTTCTACTGTACCTGGAGAGGTTTCCTTGGAGCTCTGAGCCAGAGAGAATCACATAGACCACTACAGACAACCTCTCCCTCCTCCTGCTCCACTTTCTTAAATACCTGAAATCAGTTACAGCTGTGGCTGGATTGAAGAGCAGCAATTTCCTGGGGGTGATTCACTGTTTCACACATTAAGTTTTTCTTAAAACTAACCAACCTTTTCTTAAATCAAACTCTGCTGTTCCTCATTAAATAAAATGGCCCCTCAGTTATGGTAAAAAGCTATCAACTTTTCTCTTAAAACAAAAAAATAATAAAAAAACCCCACACCAAATCCAAAGAAAAAGCAAACCCATGTTCAAACACAGAAAGAAGAGAGGTGTAATTCATCCTGTTGTTCTATACTGTATGTGTACACACATACCATAAACTGTAAGATTCCTTCCCCCAAAACATATATCTCACAATTTTTATCTCTCATTTCAATTTCTATTGTTTTTCAGTTGAAGATCTGTGATACTACTGTAAGTTTTCTTCTTCAAAGCACTAACTAGTGAAGTCCATGTCTTTCCCTGGGCAGCTTTGGGAGCTTGACCTCCTTACACCTTCACCTTTGTGAGAAGGTTCTACAGCGCAGGTGAAGGAGGAAACAATTGAACCATGGCCTCCCAATTCATTTTTGGCTCTCTGTCCATCAGAATAACTTTTATTTGAGGAAAGTTTAGTGAGTTCATACCTTCCTTTACAGCAACACAATTTTTTCCAAGGAAAAAAGGTAGAGAAAAAAATTCCAAGGTTTAAATAATTGTCTATTAGTATTGATCTGTAAAGATGCTGAAACTTCTAATGAAATTTTAAGAGTACCTTTTCCTCATTCAAAATCTCTTCTTCCAGGCTTAGATGGCAACAACAGCATAAGATCTCACATATGCTGGATCTTCCCAGCTTCTACCTGAAGCTGGTATCTTTTAATCTAGGTATAAGTAAGGTTAGATGCAAACAGGGTTTAAAATTCTAGCCATCCTCTACATCAGGTTTTGTATAATCTTAACCATAAGAGTAGAAATCTACATGCATTTTTGATGTCAGTCAAAACCAGACTGGGACAACCTACTTGTAACAGGGAGCAGACTGGATGGATGGATGGATGAATTTAGTTCAATTACTAACAGAACACTAGCTGATATAACTCTGGCAAACAAGTCTAAATAGACATTAACAACAAGAAAGGCAGAAAATTCTCAGAAAAAAAACCCCTTAAAGACACATTAATTTCGTATTCTCTTCAGTTTCGAAACTAATAAATTTTATTCTTCCAGTTGAAGACGACTTTTAGATATTGTTATAAACCCATTTAAAAAATAACTATAGGCTTTTCACTACTTCAATTAATATGCTTTAACAAAATCAACAGGTATGGCAGGAAATACTGCATGATCCACTTTTCATTTTACTAGTTTACTTATTTAGTATAAACAGCAATAGAGCTGTGTTTGTAAAATATAACTAGAGTGGATTTTTTTAGCTCTGAGCAGTAGCACTTGTTTTTCTCAACTTATTAAAGTGACTTGGAACAAATATATACCTATACCTTCAATAAAAAGAAACAAATGATTATTTAATGTAATTATAGAGAGAACACACTGAGAACCATATGACTGTCTTGGGCAATGATTCAAAAAAAAAAATCTTTTTATTCCATCATTTGCAAATAATTTTCCATGATTCATCACATGACTTGATATTCAAGCCTTTTCCAGAGGAACTATTAGACTTATAAATAATTCAGTGGTAACTCTGTACTGAACATGTTTTACCCCACTTCATACTACTGGTGTAATCGCATTTTTGTCTAGAAATAATAATTCAGCTCTTCTTTGACAATCAGAGTGAATCACACTGAGTTTTTTAATCAACCAAAAGATGGGTGAAGCTAGAAAGAGAACTAAAACTACATTCAGAACCTATAAAAACAGAATCACAGTAGTATTTCTGCTCTTTGTGTTTCTCTTGGAGCTGTACATATCAATCATGTGCTCAAAACAAAAAGGAGGAGAATTTTAAATAACAAGGTTAATATGCAAGTCCAAGCAACTGCATCATTCTTTTAACTATTTACCAGATTTTTATTGAATCAGGCTACATTTAAGGCTTAGATGTGAAGGAAAAAATGCTATTCCTAGGGGGAACATGGAACCCAATAACTTTCTTCTTCATGCTTAATAATCTTGTATGTGAGGGACCAATCTAATTTGTGGAAATGAATTGTACCTTAGGGATATGTTATTTCAACCCAAACTGAATATATTATTCATTCTAAAAAGTAGCAGTAAAGATTATATAAGATGTAATTCATTATTTTTCTAAACGTTCCATGATTCCACTGGGAGGTGAGACTTAAATAGCTTACAGGAAGCCTACCTTAATTAGGTTGCTTTTCAAATCAAATATAATATAATTTTAACATAAAAATGTCACTCAAGGGAAGCATTCCATTTACAAGGATGATTAATGAAATTTAAAGGGAAAAAACCCCACATAGATCCATGGGTAATAAAACATGTGAAGGAATCTGAGAGAGGGAATGATGCACACGTAAATGGACATGTACAAATATGCAACTTGCTATGAGCTATATAGAAATAGCTGTCTCATATTCATGCATCCCTACACACACTTACAGAGAAAGGCAATTTGTTACCAGAGCAACCACGGTCAGTTGTTTTTTTTTGTCCTCCATCAGAGTTGGTTTGCATTTTTTTTAACTCATTTTAGCTACTAGAAGCTCAGAAGAATTTATTGTGTGAACAGGTTTATTTAAGTTTAGGTCTTATATTTACATTTGTAGGAATGGATTTTCTGATTAACAAAAAAAAATAAGAAAATATTTTTCAGATATTTACAAACAGTTCATTGTAAGACAGTGAAGTTATAATTGAGATACTTCGCCTCAGTGGTGCTATTAAAATATTGATGTCTGTGCCATAGAAATAGTCATTGCTTTTTGTGTGCTTCAGTTTCTCAGATCCCAGAATGTGGTAATTTCCATAAATATTGACTTTTAATGAGGGTTGTGGTCAGTGATTTAATTTGTGGACTGCAATCCCACTGTCATTTAAGAGGTAGCAATAAAAGCTGAAGCTCATGTTCTTTCATTCTCAGTGTATCCCTTTCTAAAGACACTTAGCACTAAGTTTTATAAACCCTCAAATAGCCTTTAAATGAAGTACTTGAATTCCACTATTACCATGCACTTGCAGCACTCCAGGTGCCCAGCCACTGTTGGATTTTCTGCAATTAGACAGCAAAATTTGAAACTTCTGGCTTGCCCTTTTTTTTGCATCCCAGTTAACACTGTAGAAAACATCCTCTAGGAAACCTTAGGCATTCAAGGATTTATACATCCTAGGAAACCACGGTCCTTTGAAAGCTGGAAGATGACGGATATAATCCACTTGCAATTCCTTTTTCCTATCAGGAAGAAACTCATTGAAATGAAGAGTCTTTTTACCAAATAGTAAGTGAGAGAATAAAAAGCTATATTTTTAATTTTGTGTTTTACAGTAGTCTGGGCTAAGACTACTCACATTTATACTAGAAACAGGTCCATCCTGCATCCTGTAAGTCTATACTTTAAACAGAGCAGACTAATGTATTTAATTAATTACAGTCTGTTCATCAGAGACTCTCTTCCAGTAAATAAAAATCATATTATCTCAGGAGAAATTACATATATGAAGTGATTAGGAGCTGAAAACCATAATTTTCCTCATAAATGTCAATAGGGATTTTGTAATATGATTTCACATAGAGCTCAGATATTTTAGTATATAATGTTTAGATGTACTTCACTAGATTGTGAAAAAATTGTTATTAGTTTTTGGCTTGGTGAGAGACTACAATTTTTAATCAATTCTAGGTCAATCAATTTCTAGTTTGCTTAGAACAAACAACAGATGTTGTTTTGAGTCAAGTGAAGCTTTGTTTTTAGCTATATATTTTAACCTTAAAACCTGGTATTTAGTTTTAGCCAGCTTTCTAGATGAAATGTTGTTTCAAAATAAATAAATTTTGAAAAAAGGCTGCATACTTGTTTTTTTAAAAATTTTGAAATGTATTTCTGGAATTTTAGTTGACTTTTCTGTATGGAGAATCCAACATACTTGCCAAATAAAAAGACCACTCACAATTTTGAGTCAGTCTACACAAATCTGCAGACTCAAGTCACCCTGGACATTCCACCCCTCTGCAGACACCTGTCTTACCATCCAGAGAAAGTGAGTCCTACTGACTGTCAGTGAAGGAAGCAGGTCTAAATTTCTATATTCTCAAAAATAAGAGGTTCCAGGAAATAGGAATTGTGAAACCTTGAGAGACTTAGAAATAACCAGGACTCTCTTGCTAATTAATAAAAACCAATTAATCAGTTCCACGTAGCAATTTGTAAGGCAAACAGGTAGAGTGACAGATCGTCATGCACAAGCATCATGGACCAAAATACTGATTACATGCTTCATAGTATAATGTTCTCTGTGTGCATTACTATGCAGATTTAAAATAAATTACATCCTTTGTTATGATTAACATTTGATGTACTTAATGATGTTTGACAGATGTCAATTTTTTTTCTTAATTTTTTCAGATTTTTTTTTCTTATATCACATCTTCCCTTAGTCTATTTTTTAGCCTTCTCTAAACTATTTCCTGGGTGGTCCTTTCCTATATGGAAAACATCAAAATGTTAAGGACTGTGACATTTTGGACTCATCCCAGTCACCCCACAGTAACAGTCCCTGACACCCTCCCACAGCAGGGCTCTCAGCACATATCAGTGATCCTTTCCTATAGATGCCAAGAGCTCTTGGAGCACACCACGAGCACCTTTACCATTTGGAACAATTATTAGGCATATTCATCAATCAGCTCTTCCTCTTGGGCACTGATTGACTTTATGACCTGAGGAGGAAGAACAGTTTTTGCACTGACACGGAGAGTTCTACAGAACCAGGGCAGTTCTCTGACCTCTTGTGTTGATAATGGGAAACTAATCAGCTACTGGCTGAAGGCAAGTACAGATATTGCTCCTTTGCACACGGATGGTGATGTTCTCTCATCATGTGAGAGGTGACACAGCTCTCAAAAGCCATCATGACTTTATCACTAATTATTCCACATGTGGATCTTTCAGCTCCATGTCTTCCCCTAGGAGAGCTCTTCTCTGTCCCACCTGTACAGTCCCCACCTGATGCCCTGGAGATGGCTTCTCTTCAGCCTGGAATATTCTCAGAGGTTTATAGATCATCTTCTCCAGCTCAGTGATCTGCCTCCCATGCTTCAGTCCGGATCACAGCACATCCATGGTGCTTTGTGCAGGCAGGAGATCACAGTCCTTTGGCTATAGGGTCACTGCATTTCTCCACGTAGGGAACTCAGCAGGTGCTCAGGAGAGGGGTCTGTTAGTGAAAAAGGAAAGAAGAGGGGTGAACAATAACAGTGGCCTCCTCCTCCTCAGGGCACAACAAAAAGATTGTACAAATGAGATTACACAAACGTACAAGTAATCACTGCCTGTCTTGCAGCAGTCATGGACCTCCCATCACCTTCTGCTTCACAAGCTCTTCATGTTAAGTGAGAGTCACAACATCAGTACCAGCTGCTTCTGAGACCTCAAGGGACTTGTAAGGTCTTGAGGGACGGGGGTTGATCAACGTAACAATTTGCAAATCTCTGTGTCCTGAATATCTGCTACACTTGGGAGTGTAGGGGACTGACTGATCTCCAGTTCTGTGCACCAATTGTTGCCCAGAAAGGGGTTGTTTGTATTTTTTTTTCCAAGGTGGCTTATTAACAACACAAATATTTGAAATTAGATATGGAGGTTTGTATTTTTCATGTTCAGGTGAATCAGCTGGGATTCAACTATGGTCACTACAGTTAAAGTAAGTGGGGATCACCGAGGAATAAGGAGGGAAAAGTAAAAACCAACTTCTGGAAGAAGTATTTTTCAAAGGAAAGGAGAGATTTCAGTTGTCGTTTTTTATTTCCTGTGATTTTAAAACCTGCTCTTTGATTTTCAGTGCAAGAAACAGTCTGCCTGCCTTATCTGAAAAGGAAGATAAGGGCACATCACATCATTGTATTTTGAACCAACTTTTAGCCTTAGACTCTGCTCTAAGGTCTCATTATTCCCAGAGGATATAGATAGAAATGCCTGTCTCGGGTACAATTTTTTTTCCTTCAAATTATATGACAAGTCTTTAAGAGAAGTTATTTGTTCATTATTCTACAATATGTCTAGAAATGGTATCCATCATGACTGAGGAAAAATCATTCATTTTCAGACCTGTCAGTCTGAGCAGACAAAATAAGTAGGGATCTCAGCATGGAAAAATGGAAAAATAGAGGCAGCTCATCCTCCATTAAAGTTTAGCACCGTCAAGGGACCTCTGACATCCAGTAAGTCAGTTCTTCCTTCCTAGCACTTACTTTTACTTTTTTAACAGGAAGTTCACACTTAGACTTAGGAGTACATCTATTTTAACTTTGATAGCAGGAGAGCGCTGAAAAGAAACGGAAAAGCTCAAGTGCATACTCAACCTGTGCCTCTGCTGTACACGAAAAAAAGCAGACAGAGTTACACACTCACAGTTTATCCACTGTTTGTGATATCCCAGGGAAAATGAAGCAGTGAATGGTTAGTACAAAATTCAGAATAGAGGTTAAAGAAACAGCATTAGGGAGGTGCAGCAAAATCATCGTATTTTGGAAAGCATACTGACTTGACATATAATGTGGTGATGCTGTTACTTCTTGGACAGAAGTTTGACATCATACTCCAGCTGTTCACAGAAATAGCAGCACCATCAGGAACCAAACTATGACTATAAAAGTTACATTAATTCCTTCTGTAATACAGATTTTTATATGCATCCTTATATCAGATTACAAAAAATAATTTAAAAAATATTCTAAAATAAAATACCTGAAAAGTCTCCAGTTTTTAATGAAAATTCTGGTTGCACAGGCTAGTTAGAATTAGAAATAGTGTTAACATTGGTTAAGGGGTAACCTTTCCTCACCTCTATCCCCAACATGCACAGCTTTATGCATCAAAAGAGAAACTTAATCTTGAGAACATTAGACACCTTTTCCTTCTAAGGTGTTTGTTTCTATAGATTTCCCACTAAAAGGTGAACTGCAATTAATAAATGTCATTTTGTTAATCTAGTTTATCCTACTGGACATTAAAAAAAAAACAACCAAACAAAAACAACAAAAAAGAAGGCTTGAATTAAAGCATTTTTATCACACAATACCTTGTACGTCAAAACAAATTGCATGTGTAATTGTATTTTGATCATGCTCTTATTATCTATTATAAATCTTGTGTCTGAGTATAGATATTGTACAATTACTTTCAACATTTGGCATAATTGTTTTGATCTTAACTGTTATTCATTCTAAGAGAAAAATACAATGGATAATACAAAGGAAACATTTATGAGTAATGATGCCTCTCAAAGAAGCCATTTTCATTTTCCCATTTAATAACTACAGAGCTATTTTAATGGTCATGTTCTGTGTGTGGTCCAAATTATGTGGCAGTTCCTAATATAATGATACAGCTATGATAACTCTGCAATTCCTGAAAAGAAAATCAGGTAGTCTAAATAAAGAAAGGGCTGTGTGTCAGCTGTCTGTAGCCAAATGTCAAGTTAGCAATATTTCAAATAGAAAAAGTACATTATTAGGCTTTTATGTCACAGTAGGTGGCATCCAAAAAGTAAGGAGTGGAGCCTAATTCTACAATATCAATTTATTGCACAATCAATTACCAGAAGATAATTAATTCCTTCTTAAAATTTGTAGGCTAAATTGTTCTCTGGAGAACACATTCACTGACTACAAATCATTCCCAGACAAGTTTTGCAGATCAGGCACCTAACTAACACACAGGTAAATGTGTTTAGACTTCTGAAGTCAACCCCCTGTATACCACCTTTTCTTCTATATCCTTCGACTTCTCTCTAACAGCAACTTCAATTACTCAAAAAAAATCTGAATTCTCAGAAAACACTCTGAAAAACAATAACAGATCAAAGAATTTTTCTACCCTGAGCAAGATGGACAAATTTATCAATCAAGCTGAGAAGTAATTCCAGTATCTCCCTTATATCACCCACAGTTTACCATCCTATCTTCATCTGGGGAAAGCCCTGGTGTTTCGGAAGGGAGAAGAGAATCCAGGGAGTCATGATAAAGTAATATTCCCATAGAAAGTGAAACAAATATTAATTTCTGATTGGTCAGATGACTAACTGAAACTACTGAATGTTATGTTTTTGTGCAACTAAGTGTTATGAGAATATTGAGGGGAAAAAAAAGTTGTCGTGAAATGCTCCAGGAAGACACACAGACTACCTGAAAGATTCAGAATGATTTCTAAGTACACACAGGTTGAAGGTTCCTTCTGAAAAGCTGAATTAAATCATGCACATCTTAGAAAGCTATTCCAGCTCACATCAAACATTCAGAATGATATGAAGTTGCATCTTTGCCTCCTCTGTCAGACAGTTTGGAAATCCTGTCCTAATTAGGCAAGGAATGTCTCCAGCCTCAGCTAACAGTCTTTGGATAGAGGGATCATCATGCCTCACACGATTCAAATGCATCCATGCACAAGCACTTCCAAAGAGAGAGAAAGTCTTCTCTCAAATTCCTCTTGGATAAGGCCACTCTTTGCTTGCACCAACACAAGACTTGGTATTCCAAATTCTGGATGTATTTGGGGAGTTTCCTTTATTCCTACTTGATTATTTTAATATCTCTTTTGAACTGTGGTACTTTTAGCACAGACTGGAAAAACAGTAAAGTATTTCATTACCTAATTTTTCTTTACTTTTTCAGCTTGTCCATTTTTGGGGTGTATTTGTCCAGTTACCGCTGAAATAAATTTCAAATGTATGTCTCCTCATGATGAGCATTAAGCCCCTTTTTAACTCCCTGTATTTCTACACAAGAGCTCCAACTTTGCAAACCCAGTGTGCGGTCTTGGTTTTGAAATGCATATCATTATGCATATCAGTATTCAATTGTGACCATTTAATTAAGTGCTCCAGGTCATTCTTATGACCACACGTACTGGAAGAAAGGAGGAAGATTAATGGAGTTGTAACTTCAGCCCTGAGGAAGGATGGGTTGACACAGTGAATATGCTGCACTTGCATGGGTGCTCTTGAGCAGCCTCTTCAGTCAGGTCATCAGCTGAACCCACCCATTGTCTGTGTTGGTATCCCACCATTCTCATCATTTCTTACCACAGAAATATTATATCATTTGCCAACCTCACATATTCTCTATATACCCCCAGCAAATTTTAATTGCTCAGTAACCGCTCAGTACTTTCTTTTTTACCCATTATCAACTTTAAATTGTTTTCTATAAGCGTGTCACTTTTAAACCTAATCTGCAAAACACCCTGTTATTCCCTTTAACTGGAGATTGCAATCACAAAGAAGCTGGAGAATTTCGACATCATAATATTGACTGTCTGTTCTGACCAGGTCTGCAAGCCTGTTAGAATGAACAACACAGGAAGTTTGAAAAGACAAATTCCAGAAAAACAGACTAGTAATATAAGAATCAGCATTGCAATAATTAGCTGTCTTACAATCCCAACTCAGTTATTCTTTCATTTTACTTAGAATCAATATCAATCCAGTTGATATACAACTCCCAAGTCAGGATTTTTAACTTATTCCATACTGGGGTAATTTTATAACCTCAATCTTTTGTGTGATACTTGTTTTCTTGCTAATGTTTATGCTAATTGTGGTTCAGGGCAACATAGTCAGTTCTTCTATGCCGCCAGAACTTATGTCACCTAGGCTAGGGGATTACATACTATATTTTTAGCAAAATATTTCTTCTTATCCTCTGCAGTCATAGTTGACAACCTCTTCACCAGGGCTGGAAATAGCTTGATTTCAAATCCTGGCATAACTATTATTTCTTACACTGGTTTTACAAGACTATTTTAAACCCAAACACTATTAATTTTGAAAACCCTTCCTTTTTACTTCATTCAGTATTCATATCCTTGTTCTATTTTTTCTTCCCCTTAGTAATTGCGTGAACCTTTTAAATAGTAACTCGTATTTACTACCTGTTTCCTGGTTTTATATCCCCTATACTGTTTTATTGCTGCTCTCCTGTCTGCTTTTCACCCAAATGGCTGCCTTGCACACTATAGATTTATTTAGAGAACAATATAGGGAATAAAACATCTGTGTTTAATAATTTCCAATCTACGTTTTCTAAAATATCAATAGTATTATACATCTTCATATCTATTATAGCAAACATTACAACTGCTTTCAAAAACCAGGATTACTGCTACTTTAGTTGATTAAGATAATGTAGCCCTCAGTGGCTTGGCAGGCACTGAATCAATACAAGTTTGCTCACAATGCCCAGTTTGGGGCAGACTCCAGCTCTTCCACACGGGGGAAATGATATGATTAAACATATGGTTTCATAGCTGCAGGACTTGCCTTGTAGTATCCGTGGATTTGCTTAATCCTGGGTCTGCAAATAATTCTTGACTTTAGTTTTTAATTTAATTCTTTAAAAATAGCTTACTTAATAAAGTAGCAGAGATTAAACATGTTGGAAAGAGTGATTTTATGGAAAAAATAAATGCTTCTCATATAAGTGACAAGCCAGTATGCCGCAAAAATAAATAAGACTAAAGATAAAAATACTAGGGGAGAAAAAAAGGATATTTTGCCTGTGGTGAACCAGTCTCTTAAAAAGAAAAATCACTGGGAGAGGATCTGTACATTAATCTGCTTTCTCTTCCCATCTGTGCAAGATGCAGCTATATGTGAGTGGAAGAGAAGGCTGCAAGAGCATTCCAGCACACTGAGTTCCTCAACTCCCTTTCCTCCCTTCTTTTTCAGCTACAGTTTTTCTAGCAAAGGTTCATGTTCTCAACACATGCTGCTTCCTAGTCCATGTTCACCTGTTGTTAAGTGGTGCTGGAGAGAATAAATGGACAACAGAACAGCAGCTGAGGGCAGGACTGGAGTGAGCAGCCAAGATCCTTGAGGGAAGAGAAGCTTCACAATTGTTAAATTGTTTTTCTCTGTACAACAGAAGTGATAAGACTTGGTTTTATCTGAATGCTCCCTAGACCAATTGTTTTTCCTCTCACTGTCCTTACAATACCTCTACACAACTCTGAAGTCAGATACTTAAAGTCTTAGCAACTTTCTGCCATTTAAGACATGAATGGCTTTGGGGAGGCTACAAAATAAAATTTAGGGTAGAATTTAACCTTCACTATTTTACTGTGTGGTTACCACAAGGTTTATGGTTCATTAACCTTCTTATAATTCCAAAGTTTAATTATATACAATTACAAGCAACTTACTAACCAGGTTTATATATTCTGCATGGTACTGACAAACTCTTCCATGGAACTGAAAAAATCCTCAAACAGTGTGTATATATATATATATACACACACACATAAATAGACTTGAATTTCTTTAATGGAGTCATCACAGTTTGGTTGATATTTAACAGCAAAACTTTGTGCCAGATGTTAAGACATCTTCATCCATAATGATCAACCCCAAAATAGAGGAAGATAAATTGTGTATGACAATATTAGGTTTGCACACATCTCTCTCCTCCTTTACTCAGTTTAAAAGAGACTCTTTTCTCAAGCCCTGTGATTCATTTTTCTTGAGTAGAGAATAGAAAAGATGCAGTAAGAAAGTCATTATATGGAACATGTAGTATGGGATACTGTTTAAGTACTCTGAAATTCAGTTCTTTATAAATCAGAGTATCAGTCATTTCTGATTCTTGTTTGGATTTGATCTAAATACTTTTTATGTCCTTCCAATATTTAATGTTGTATAAGCTTTATTAAAATCACTTTTGGAAGCATTTAAATTTGAACACAAAGTCTCAATAATAATTATCTGATACATGTGAATATTGAATATGAATACGATATTTAGTTGCCTTGTTACTTTAGAAGCCACTTAAGTCTTGAAATAAATTAATCATACAGTCATGCTTAGGTAACAACTTCTTATATATAAGAAGGCAAGAAGAATCTGCTCTGCAAAGATTAGCTGGCTGAGAGTTAATTGTGCTCCAGTGACCGCTGTGCAACATAGCAATATCCAAACTCATTTTAACCCTTCTTCTTACTGGTAAAACTGCATATAGCAGCCTAAACTCAGAAAAGGCTCCTCCACTCTGAGCAATGAAAAATTTTATAACCTTCATCTAATATTTGTGTTGGGTTTTGTTGTTGTTGGCTTTTTGTTGTTTTTGTGTGTTTGCAAATCCTCTAGTTCCAACCCCCCTGCTATGACAAGGACACCATTTCCCATTTTTTTTTAATATATTTGCTTCATCCTTCTCCACTCTTTGCTTGGCCAGTCAGTGTATGAAAGGCCTGAAAGCTGTCTTGTTTCTCCAGACTTTTCAACTGAGCTGCTCTCTTTAAAGCTTTTCAGAAAGAGGCTGTGATGGATGGAGACTTGAGTAAAAGCCAAAAGGCATTTAGGAGGAAATGGTCCATGGAAAGAGAATGCCCAGGCCTGGGGTAATTGAAAGAATAAGGTGGCTTTGACAACCACAAGCGAAGCAAAAGGGAGAACAGTGAAAAAGCTCTAAAGTGAATCCTTAGGCAGCTTTTTGTTGTTGTTTTCCATTTTTCCTGGAAAACTGGACTTGCACAAAGCAGTCAGGGGGTTCTGTTAGTATAAAAGTTAAGAAACGAACCTCTGATCTTTACTCAGAGTTTCTATCCTTTCCAGTAGACTGATTCCAACTGCTCAGAAGTTACCTGAATCTTCTGGCAAGCTGAAACGCCTGTCACTGTATGCTCTGCACAAGCCAACTCCCTTTTCAGAGTCTGTCTCAAAACAGCTGATAATTTACATTAAAAGCATATTGGTCAAACCAAAAGGCTTGCAGAATTATATTAAAACACCTATTGACATGAAATCTAACAATAATTGACATATCATATGAAACTCAGCAATCACGTATCTGAACAGATCTATAACACTCAAGACATCTCACAAGACTGTTTCAAATACTTGCTAAAACAAGGTGACAAACACATTTAATGAAATATAAAAATGTATCTCTATTTACCATTGTTGCATTTCTTTCTTGCAAATATTAAACCTTTGCGCATTCATAGCCTACTCAATTCATATTTTCTCAAAGTATAGCACAAATGAAATAACATTAGATATATTAATTATAAAAAGCACAACCTCCACTCACTAGTGAATTGTACTTTCCTACACTCAATCTAGCTGCAGAATTACACTTACTTTTTAAATATTGCCTATATCCATGAAACATTTCAAGACAGGAAAATTGTATTTTACAAAGAAATCACTATTTACCAAGAAAATGTTCTTCCCATACCAAGTCTTCATGGAGTTATAGGAGATACTCACATGCTCTTTCATTCCCCTGATTAAAGTGTCTAAGTTAGAAGTCAGACACTGTATGTCTAAAAGTAGAAGGTAAGTATTCTCTGGAGGAGTCCACGGCAAAGCACCTAAGTTAAATTTTTACTCTGAATTGCCCTCTGGAGAAATCTGTCTTTTGTCATGAATTTCATTGCATGCTTAAGGAGATTAGTTTCTAGTTTAGGCACCACAAGCTCTTGAAGTTAGATGGTGCAACTCTCTCTTTATGCACCAAATAGGCTGAACTAAACACATTGAACCACACTTCCTTTTCATCTACAAATATGGACTTAATGAGTTGTGATAAATTCCCAGTATTCAAATTAAATTAAGTCACTTTTATTTTTTTCATAAAATGACAGTCCATGTTTGGATTAAAAAGAAAATAAAAGAAAACTGAAAGTGCCATCTTTTTAAACTGTTATCTTCATTGCTGAGGCTGGCATGAGTATGGAAAGCATTTCGAATATTGAAATCCTTGCTATTTTTCCATATGGATTGCCAGCAGCAGTTATAGCACTCCCCATTACATTTCATCAAACTTACTTATTAAATAGAATAAGGGCATCTCTGGAAAGAACATGTAAATGAGTAAACACCTGCATAAATAAGAAAGACATGCAGGAAGCACATCCTACTGCACTTCACTTGTGCCAGGTGACAGAGCAAATATTGAGCTGCACAGGGGTTGAGTGATTTTTGTTCAGAACAGTATCAACAACATGCAGTTCTGTTTTCCTCACTCACTGCCTGTCAACCCCCTCTGAAATTCGCTGTATTTCAGGTGCTGTCTCTGGTTTCCTTGACATAAGTCAATGATTTGTGTCCCATTCAATTTAGTTCATGTGAAAATACTCATAGCTCCTCACCATATGTCAGGGGATGATAATTGCATTGATCCACCTTGCAGTGGGCTCAGTGAGGGCACTCTTCTGATAACTGAGTAACCAGAGGATGTTGCTTGTTGGAATTAGTGAATTTGACTGTCTGACTGGTTTGATTCCAATCAACCTTGACAGAGAGATGCATAAAAAAGCAAGTGCTAAATGTGCCAATAAGGGAATTACTTTTCAGATTATGTTGTTAGTAGAGATATTGATGGGTAGGCTTTGTGAGCTGAATATAGCACTTTGCTACATTCTATTTCCTGTTGAACAGCTGAATGCATTCTGATAAAGAATATATTTAATTTTTCATCTCTATTTAGAAAACAATTATCATTTTAAAGAGCATCATAACTATTTCTAACAGCAATTTGTACTCTTCTCTTTAAATGTTATCAGGAGAGAACTCTGAGTGACAAAACCTATCCTCATGGCAATGGACATTCAAACCCTAAATTTATAAGATAGACTAAACACAAAGCTGCTGGAAATATAGCCAGACTAGCATCATTTTGGATTATAAGATTCTTGCTAGCTGATCCTGCATCAGACTCCAGCTACATTTGTTCAAAAAATTATTTTTTGAGATATTTTAGCTAGCAACTTCTCTGGTTAATTCCCTGAAAACCTCTATTGAAAAGCCCAAAATATCCAAACATGAAGATGCCAGCAAATGATTAAACTGTCATCACATAAGGGTACTTACACTTAAGACTCTTAATTTGATCAGTGACAACTTTTCATGATTCTCATGTCCGTCTTATTTCTTTTCTAATATCCCTCTTAAGCAGGGTACCTTTAAGTCTGGGGAAAATTAGATGTAAAACAAGAGATGAACAGCCTCATTTTAAAGCTGTCTCTGAGCATCCAGAGCTCTAAACAATTTTACAAAAGGTGCAGATGTTCAGCACCTGTTAAAGAAAGTTGCCAGTAGGATCATGTTTACACTGACTTACAGCACGCCAAGCATCCATTAGCATTTGTAGGACTCATGTAGGTGTTTAGGTCCCTCATGCTCACTTCCCTAAGTTGTGAGCAAAACCTAATGTTCTGCATACTAAATATTGCAAGAATCAAATACTAGCATCAATCTCACTGCTGTTTAGCCAAATTTTGCCTTGCTGAGCAAAGATACAGGGAAATTGCAGCAATAGTTTTAATGGGGTGGCTTTGAAAAACAAAAGATATTTAAAGTCAGAAAAAGTACAGATTTGAAAGGGAAGCTCATAATCACCAAAGCTTGTAAATCAGAATGGAAAGCCTAACACATGAGACCATTCCACACCCACTTGTAAATGCATTTAAAATGAATTAATGTTTTCTATCTAATTTTTTACTTCAATAAAACCACATAATTACTCTGTAGGCAGAAAAGGAAATAAAAAACATGTTTAAAATCACTTAAGAACATCTTAACTGCTTTAGTAAAGTTTTTGTTTTGTATATTTATTTCATTTTTTAAAGCTCAGTTATGTGACTGGAGAGGGGCTGTCAAAATATATGTTCTTCTATGCTCAGTGGTGAATATCTCCTACACTATCATGATGCCTACACTCAAGTAAGCGAGATTCCAGGACTGCAAGAATACCAGGAATATTAATTTGTTGAATTTGTCATTGGACAGGTATTTTCAGTAAAAATGTGCATATGAAAGTAATAAAGAACTAGATGCAATTCCTGACTAACGAAAAACATGAGTCGTGAGTTAATACAGAAAGAGCAGTTGGCTGCTATCCCCATCTTTGGAAAAAACTGTGGGTGTATCAGCATGTATTCATTGGCAGGAAATTAAATTTCTAAGAGAAGAAAATTAGGATAGACATAAGTCCTATGGTTTGTTAATTCATCAGCACAGCAGGATGAACTTAAATAGCAACTAGTGAGCACATGTTAAATCAATGCAGCTTGGGTAAAGAGTTTAAGTATTTGCTGACCTCCAGGTGATATGTGGATGTTTTGCCTAAAAATCAAGGTAAATTTTCAGTTGGAGTCTGATTTAACATTAACTCTTAAGGTCCTCCAATACACAATAATAAATTACAAATCTTACATAATTAGTGGTGAATCAGACCCCTACTTTTGGCTACTATTATAATTAGCTACATACAAAATTAATATTGGAAAATTACCATGGATCAGTTGAAAATGTGTGTCTAACACGAAAGCTTAGTTTACTCTTAGATTTCAGATTATGTGTGAAAAGCTTTAAGACAGCTAGGAACTGTGTTTTAAAAGTCTAAGTGCCTACTGAAATTTCATCTCCTATTCATGCAGAACAGCAAAAATATTCCTACCACCCTCCTCCCCACTATATTATTAGTCATGTTTGCCTACTTTATATCTTTTTTAGTTTCTTTAAACAGCATGTTACAGAAAGGATATAAGAGGGAAATACCTTCTTTAAAAGGTTAATTTTTCTCTACTACAATAATAAGAGAGAGAATATGGGATCCAAAATAATAGCAACAGCAGAAAGACCAAAAAGAATATTTGAAGAGGGAAGAAAGGAAAAGAATGTGGTTGGTCATGAATACCTGGTGGCATGTTAACTAGCTTTAACATGCAGTTCGATATTCTGCTGATTCTTCACAGAAATTTTTCAAAAAGCTTTTGTTTATGGACAATTCTGGTGGCAAAACACAAGATATTTATTTGTTTCTTTGGTTCACTTTTTAAATGGTAGGGACACATGCTTTGCTGTAGGATTGACTTTGGGTTGAATTCAGTAATAAAAAAAAAATACATGAAGATTGCCATAAAATTAAGGTACTTAAGATTCATTTAATTCAGCACTTTGCTCCTCTCATAAAGTCAGAGCCATTGCTGGGTAATGACCAAGCCTCAGAACTTGACTATTTGCTGTAGGGTGATTTCAGCCATGTCATATGTTTATATTATTCCATGCTTAGGATGTGTATTTGGGCTCCAAATCGACTCTTAAGCCTTTGTGAGTGCTTGAATAATCATGCACTTGCATCCGGTGGGTACTTTGCTTTTTGAGTGACTGTTTGGCATAAAACACTATCCTGTCCAAGTGGTTTCTGCAGAACTGCATCCAATATAGAGTAGTCAGTTAACAGCTTTGAGCACAGCTCCTAAAATAACCGGCATAATCAGATCCACCACACAAAAGGCAGCCTTCTCTTTCACCAAATAGGTACGACAAAGAGATCCTTAATCTGTCAGACAAAGAGGAGAAATAAGATCAAGAAATCCTTATGTTCCATCTATTCTGATTCTTCTTTGCATCTTTATCCACATCATTTGACCTTGGTGCATTAATTTTCCCTCTCTAATATATTCCCTCTATTACTAGTCTATTCATCAGTCACAATTTATGGCTTCAGCTGCTCCCATAAAAAAGTTTTAACTACTTAATCTTATATTATGAGAGAAAAGGGAAAAAAATATAATGTGGGATGACTGACCGGCTGATGAAAATGCAGGCTGTAGCATGCAGTACTTTGCAGCTCTTGTCCTGTGATAACCATTTCTGCTTCCAAATAGCAAATCATTCCCAGGAGACAAGCACACATGAACAGCAGCTTCACTCCACCAGTTTGTCTTTCTAAATAAAAATAGTTTCCACCTAAAAAGAACTCTGATAGTTTCTGTAAGCAGAAAACCTGTGATCTTTACGTGGAAATGATGATAGTTAATATTGTATAGATTTTTTTTATACATGGAATTTAGAATATTTCAGCTTTAAAATATACATATAAACTAAGCCCCTCCAAGGAAGAAGATAATTATCCTCTGGGAGTCTCAAGCATTAAGACTTCTGTACCATTATTAAGGCTGGTTTAAGTTTTGACTGACCACTAAGAATATAAATCAATGTCAGTCTTGAATCTTAAAGACCTCCCACAAATATTGCACATAACTAAATATCTCCACTGTCACTTCATAAGAAAGATCTGAAACTCAATTCACAGAACAGCTTCAAGGCACTGATTGTACATGTTCATGTGCAGATGTTTCTAAAGGAAAGCACTGTCTATACTGAAAAAAATTCATACAGAGAAATGGCCCTGGAAGATCAACAAAGAGTACTTAGCCAAAATAACAAGAATCTATAAAATATCATAAATTTAGAAAAATATGACACCATCAGTCAAGTGTGTTATCCAGCAAACCACAATGAAACACCATAGCCTACAATGCCTCAAAGGCCATGCACCTAATGTTGGGCCAGCAGTATCTTCTTCCATGTTCTGGAATAGCAAAATAGACAATATTTCCACATTTAGTCTTGGTGACCTCTCCAAATAACCTTTAGAGTGTTAGTTTTTAGTGCGGCTACACTGAGTGCAACACTCAGGTCTTTCTCAGCACTGCATTTGAGACAGCCCACATAAAATCGTGGTACTCTGTGCAAATGCACCATGTATAATAAATACAAAGGTATCACCAAGACCTTCTCTCATCATGCTGCTCTCAGCTCTCACTGCTTCCGTGAAAAAGATGCCAAGTGGGTGAGAACACTGGGAATTGCTCATATAGTCATCACTTTACTGGCCCAAGAAGGATACTGAGAAGGTTTTGTTTTTCTGAGAACACTCTTGAGTTTTGGCTAGTGTTCTAACGACTGTATTTACTTTCTGCTTGTTTATATTTTTTAGGTAATGAGAAGAAAATGCTGGTTTTAAAGTCTTCAGTCTGAGCGAGGCACTGCTATTATAAGAATTCAAGTTGTACTTAGTCTTTGTTTATGCTTTACTCAGAGAGTAATTTGGATTTCAAGTTCAGGGAAAGTATGAGCTGTCATGACACTTTGGTTCATATTATGTTTTGAGGATTAAGCTGTGATAATCTGGGGAGCTTGTATGTAATTTATGAGCTCCAGCTTTAATATGAACTCCGGATTTAATAACCATCTACAGCCTTATGTCTTTACCACACCATTACTGAATTGCCATTCGTACAAGTGACTGTGGGATGGACTGGAAGTCTCTCTACTTATTAAAGTCACTCAGCCAAAGCCAGGGCACAGTTGTTCTTCCCAGGGAACAGAAATAATTCTTAAGTATAGGGTTCTTATTGAGACTTCTCTTATGTGTTTTTTCTTGTTTGGGTTTCCCCCCTCCCGTTTGATAATGTTTGAATTTTCCACCCCTTTCTGAAGGGGAGAGAATGGGAATGATCCTACTCAGCAGACTTTGTTGACAGGAAGAGCTTCAGAGTGGGGAACACACTGAATCCACTGTGCTTAAGTTCCCAAGGGCAAGATTTAAGAGTACCTCCTTGGGATAAGGCAGCTCCCTATTTCCTATGTAGAAATTGTTGCTCTGAGCTTTGTAATCTTTCCACACATTGACAGGAACTGAAAGTGGTTTTGGATTCAACACTGAAAAGCAAGCAATAAAAATGAGAAGGGGTACAAGTCTGGCAGTGACCCAGGACTCTTGTTGATCTCGATAAGCTTCCAGAATAAAAATCTGGACATATTATAAGATTTCCCACCCAGTGTCAAGGGATGACAAGGAAGACAGAAGATAGCAAAGACTGACGGTGATGTTGGTCTCTTTGTTTCTTTGGTCTAGATCTCTACATTTGTTGTGTAATCTGATTAGTTACTTCATGTCTTTAGCATATATACTTGTTTTTAGCCATCAACTGTTGCTGAAGAAGTGAATTATAAATAGGACAGGAAAAGAATGTGTTTCACATCTGGAAACATTTGTGATGCTGACACTGACCACTGAATATTGGCAGTTTATCTGTAAGGGGGGTGGTTCTCAAATCATCACCCAAAATATGCTTAACATTGAGAGTTAGTCTGGAAAACTCCATTTATGTTAAGGCAAAGACATCCAAAGAAGTCAGATGAATGTCCAATAAGGGAAACAACCAGCAGTCAGAGAAAAATAATCAGACAACAATAGGTAAATGTGTTTTTATTATTTGTGTTTATGCTTCTTTGAGCTTTCTTTAACTTATCTAAGCATTCAGTGATTCTTGAGTCACAACTAAACTGTGACCAAATCATATTTCTTTAAAATCTTTTCTAAAGCTGTAGCAGAAACTATTCAGTTGCAGTTCACTTCCATTGAATCCAGATTATTTGGGGCACTTTCAAATGAAAAAAACCCCAAACCTCTGCATTTTAAACTGGTTCACTGATGATTTCATTCAGATTAGTACATAAGAAATTCTGGATTGAAAAAAGAAAAAGCTAATCAGAAAAAATGTAAAAAAAGGGAAACCTGACTGTCCTTTATCTTACTCCAGTTTACTCTGTTGAAGTCAAAGAAATCTGAGCAGAGTAATGAAATGATGAATCAGACCTAGTGCCTTTCTCCATTGCAAATTTAATGTTACGGAAAATGATATTAAAGTATAATATCCATACTTTAGGGCTTACCAGAAAATGACTCATGATAAACAGAGTGCCTTTTTAGAAATGGCATTAAAAAATAAATTTAACTTCTCTCTCAGGCTCATTCAATATTTCAGAGTATAATTTAAGCACACATCCTTCACTGTGCTCAATAATTCTTCCTTGGGAGTGGGAATTCAAAACTTTAAAAGTAACTTTCATATTCACACACAAAGTTATGAACAAAACTTGAAGTTAAACTGAACATTTCTGAATACAGAAGTAAGATAACATAAGGAAAGGCATGTTTCTCTTTCCCCAATTGCCTTTGAGTAAGGCAATGTAAGTGACATGAGGGATAGTTTAGCTTTTAAAAACTGCATTTAAATGTCCATTTACCTCCATATCAAAAACATTTTTTATTGGCTTGAACCTGTGCAAGTTCTTTCACATAATTTACCAAATAAAGTAAATAAATAAACATTAGACTTGCAGAGTGTAACAGGGAGGACTGACTGTTAGACAGCGGCTTGCCTCAGTCAAGGCTAGTAGCTATGAGGAGAAATCCATTTTTCTCAAAATACCCACCTAAACTCTCCCAAAACCAAGACCAAAAAAACCCCAAATCCCAAACCCTGTTTGACTGAAAGCTGCATGGTTAAGTCAGTCTTCCTGAGTGTTTGAGGATGACATGTTGTTGTTTATGGTGAGATATATTCTTTTATGAAACTCAGCTAAATTAAATAATAAAAACTTCTGCTTTCCCAAACACTAAAGGATCTTGCTTTGTACTTTCAGCCTGATAATACATATCTCCAAGACTTAGAGAGTTTAGGGCTATTGTTAAGCCTCTGTCATGTTTTAAAAGGAAAAGACTCTGGTAAAACTGTTTGGGATACCTCAAGAGAAAAGAAATACCCTGAAATTAATGTCAGGCAAATAGTAGTAACAATTTTCTTTTTACCATCACTAATGTCAATTTCAGAAATATTTTAACCATTTTTTCTTTTTTTTTTTTTTAAATGCCGCGTTTATTAATTTTGAAAATCAAATGCTCTTCAGCACTCCATAGTCGCAGATCAATTGGTACATTCACGTAAAGTGCTGGAGCAGTGGGAATGAAAATCAATCCGTGCAAAAAATTGCAGAGGTCACTCCATCACTCCACTGTCAAAAGCCACTGTCCCATGTCATGTACTGAAGAAACATCTGCGGCTGAAGAGAATTTCTCTTAAGGTCACATCCCATCCCAGAGCAGGAACATGGGGAAACTCTGCCCTGACAGCACAGACCACACAGAGGTGTGAGCTCAGAGAAGAATCACTGCAGGTTTCCTCTTCTGTTTGTCCTTCCCTTCTGACCACAACCACAGGCTGTCTAAGGAACTGAGTCTGAATGGTGCATTCAGCCTTGGCTTTGGAACTGTTTCTCCACATAAACGACACAGATTTTGTAAAATAAGCTCACAGCAAGGAATTTCCATGACAACATACTGCAGCAACTAAACTTATACTCGGAACCATTTCTCATGTTGGCCCTTAAAATATAAAAGTGTCTCTAGACTATACTGGTCTAACTACAATCATTAGTGGTCCAAGATACATTGTCAGAAACGTGTGAACTGAACACAGGGAGCTATCTCCAAATGCAACAGCTTCAGTTCTTTGCAGTTATTCTTAACTTTGATGTTTAAAGCATCCTCCCTTTCACTGGAGATCTAGTGATGACTGCTCCAGCAAGCAATGCCACCTGCAGCTGAGCTCTCAGTTCTGTAACACTGGCAGGTATCTGGCTGCTCTCCTTAATTCAGACACAAGTCTTCTTTTTATTTCTGTAAGCATTCCACGTTTTCCTTAAAGAGAGAACACATCTCTCCTGGAGTCAGGTGTGAGGTAATAAAGCATAACTCACCTCTATACAGTAAAATGTGGTTTCCTTTTGTGTTTCTCACCAATCTTGTGCTGGTTCAATGCCACAAAAGGAAAGCCATAAGGAGCAAGTACTGTCGCAGATTGCATCTGTTCTGTGGGGCAGGAGTGTAACAGCAGCATTGTTACTACACACTCTCAGACAAAGACCTGCTTGGTGGCTATAAAACTGATTCCTAATTGGACAATGTGCTGAAAGAACATTTTTAATATTCAAAACCTCATTTCAGATTTTATAGAGAACCTACGGTCTTGCTTTGTGCAAACTTACCTTCCTCAGGGGCCGTCATCTGACTTGAATTGCAGAGTGAATTTTACATAACTATAAACTTGTATAATGTAGCTTTGAGAGTCTATGGTCCATGTCAGCACTATAAAACATAGAATAACCTGAGTCGGAAGGAACACACAAGGATCACTGAGTCCAGCTCCTGGCCCTGCGTGAGACACCCCAAGAGTCACATCATGTACCTGAGAGCATTTTCCAAACACTTCTTGAACCCTGTCAGGCTTGGGGCAATGACCACTTCTCTTGGGAGCCTGTTCAGTGCCCAACCACCTTCTGGGTCCATGATAGTTCATTCCATTCCTTCAGCAACATAAGAACTGTAATCTAAACAGTTTTTTTTCATTTTGCTCCCTATTTTAGGTTTACTAATGTCTGCAAATGTATCCATTCATACTTAAAAAGAAGCTGCTGTTGCTTAGTTTCTACTACTGAAATAATCTGAAACTAGTCTTAGTCTTTACTCCAAATCTAGTCACAGACACTCGAAAGAATTTGTGGTTTGGAGTTTCTCTAAAGGACTTTAGTTAGCTGGGAAAAACTTTTCTAAGTGGCAAGAACTCCCTAGATGATGTAAGATGTCACACAGTACTCAGGGTAATATACTGAAAACATCGTTAATAAATAGACTTATTTGATTGCAGATACTAATCAGGACACACATAACTTTGAATTCTAACTAAACTGTTGCATTACTATATGAAAATTAGACTGTGAGTTTAAGTACTTTGTACATATCCTATAAGAAATGGTCTCTTTTAGTTACTTAATTCATACAGTGATTAAACAATTATTTTGTTTAATTATAAAAATAACAGTAACATTAATCAAAAGTATTTAGTTAATAATTAAAGAGAAGATAAAAGCCAATGAAATAATATAGTTAAAGGGTTGTGTGAAAATTCTAACACAATTTTAAAAGAAGTCAAATGTTTGATGTATTTTTTAAAAAACACCTTTCTTGATTTCAGTCAGTATTAATCTCTGACTGATGAAATAAATGCTACTGCTGTTTCTCTTTGACATGAATGGACACAAAAATGTTCAAAAGGAATCCTTTATAGACATCACATGTGGCAACATCAGAAACCTTAAGTTAAACTACATCAGAGTAAGAACATTAATAGTGGCCTGAAACAGAGGCATTGATCTGTTGAAACTGAATGTAGACTAAGTATCAAAAGAAAATAATGCCAAAATTATTTCCTTTTTAAAGCATATAATCAATTAATAAAATATTCTTAGAAAAATTACTTGGAAATCTTTTTTAGTTACATTTCTTAAAAAAATGTTCAATCTTCTAAACACTAAAATTCTGCTATAGGAATATCATTAGGTCTGTTAGAACATACCAAATAAATCCTTCTTCTAGACTGAAGCAACGACATATATTAACAGAAATTAAGATATAGTCAAGATTTCTGTTGTCTAAAGTGACTGTTGATTTTAAGATGCTCAGTGTTAGACAGGTTGTATAACCTTAGCTTTTCAAAGTTCTGGAAACTAAAAGATTTTCTAGTCAAGCTTATTCCCTATTCAGCCTCTGAAAATGCATCCTAAGAGTTTTACTAACATTCACTAACAGACTTGGTCAAGGAGTTGTGAAATCCCATTTCTCACCACAGTCAGGTCTTTCTCAACTCATGTGCCAAAAAGCCACGCTTTAAAATGTTGTGGGCTCCTCTGAGTGCTGTCCACAGAGACTGCTGCAAAAAGTCGAAGTGCAAGAGCACTGCCAGGCTCTGCAAAGATAGGTGTCTCCATTTCAGTGACACATTCAGAGGAGTGAAATTATAGAAATGCAGTTTGCTGTTTCAACTGTGCATAAACAAGGTATTAAGTTGATAGCAGTATAATAATTTGGAGGTAAGAAACAGTACAGGATTGAATTTCAGCCACTTTCACTCAGCATTAATCTGAATCAAGTTAGGTATATATACAAGTTAGGTAACACTTCATCAGCAGAAATGAATACTGAATTATTTTTTTCATGTTACTTAAAAAACAACCACCCAAATCTTAACCTTGATCTCTTAGTTTCTAATTTTTGATTTTACCTCATCCCAAACAAAACCCTGAACCTCACTTTCCTTTTATGTCAGGACCTCCATCTAATTAAAGTAAGGCACGATGCTCCTGACACAGTACACAGGATAATCATCCTACAATGTCCTCCCACTTGTTCTATGCCTGGCATTTTTATAATATTATAAATATTCACTATTTTAATAACTTTTCTTCAATGCTTCTCTTTCACAAAGACATAAAGAGATGCCATTAAATAAAATCTTTCAAATTGCATGGAGAACACTTTTTCCTTACTTTTAATTTTACAAAGTTATCAGGGAAAGTCAGGGAAGCTGAATAATTCCAAAGATTCTGAAGGAATTTGAGGGTGATTTTTTTCTGCCCTTACTCTGAGGTTGCCAGTTTTAGCTGTCCAATTGTTCAGCAGCCTCTCTGGCAGCTCAGACACTTCTCTCACACTGTTGGTGCACAGACTGTTCTACTCTCCAGCAAGTAAGTCCCTCTGGAGCTTGCAGGTTCTTCAGAGAAAGTTCCTTTCCCATTCTCCTGATACCAACACACTTCACACTTTTAGAAAGTCATCATTATACTCCACAAGTCCTTTCTTACACAGACAGAAAAAGGAGGACAATAATATTAGACAGTTTTTAACAAGGCATTTCAGTTTTTCACAGTGGGAAGTAATTTATGGAAAATAGTTTTAACTTCTTTTGCTATTCCATCTACAGAAGAGGAATATATACTAAGGCTCTGAAGAAATGTGTGAATTTTTTTGGTGAATCATACCCTTCACCAACACCCACCCAAATAACAAAAACAACAACAGTAAAAAAAATAATATTATCAAATTATGAGTTACTCAGAGTTTTCATCCAGCAGCTTCCACCAGATGTGTTTATAAAGTCCCAGAGAAAACATCCTCACAAGTATGATTTGGAATCCCATAGTCTCAGTATTTATTAGAAGTTGGTTTAGACCCATAGTAAAACAGTTCAGCCCAGATGGGCCAGAGGACACCTGATTAGATATCCAGAGAAAACACATGGGGGATTATGAGGCTGAACAGTTTTTAACAACAAACACCTTTAAGGTAACCTTAGACTTTGTGTTTTCTTGTGGATAATGATTCAGTCCAAACCAGTTTTCTCTTCTATTACACAAGCCTACTGAATGGAATACACAATATTCTCCAGTGAAGCAACTGGTTTCCGTGGATACAGCTAAGATTACACTTGAGCATATTTTTTTCTTTCAATTCAATGCCTAGACAAGCTCAATTTGGCTTATTAAGGAAAAAAAATTCTTTAGTTGTCTGTCCAAAATGCAGACAAAAGAAAGCAAATGTAGCATTCTAATGCAAGAAGTCTTATGAGGACTGCTGCCCTTTCAGTTAGAGATCATTAAAAAACGGTTGCAGACTTACAATAATAACTGTAATAGAAACTTATAATTTGAACATTTGGGGGGATATGTGCAATTTTAATAATTATTCTGAAAGTATAATATGCATTTAAATGTTTTCTCTTGAACATTTATTATATTTTTACTGATCTCTTGCCAAAATCCAGAATAATATGCTAAATGGTAGATCAACTTTTCTTGAAACAAGTAGACTGTAATATACCAGAGTAAAAAAAATCTGAGACTTTTAATTTAATGCAGGATTAAAAAATAATTAGTTGGAAGTTAGTTTTTATATATACTAAATACAAAAAATCCATGTATTTTTCATTCTTTCTTTAAACACTTTGGTGACCTAGTCAGAATTTTTGTCCTTACTGTTCAGTTCACAGACTCCCACATGTTTCTGCATCTCATTATTAGTGTAGGACAGAAATGTTTTTTCAGCTACATATATAACTATGATATTTAAATGACTCAGTTACTACAGCTTCAATTACTAAGATGCCTCCTTCATTAACTGGCTCAAAACAGCCTCTATTTTTATAAAAATTGTTAAACTATAAGACTTGGCCCTATAAAGCATACCTATGTATTCTAGTGATATCTTAGGCAATTTCCTGAAGATTCTTGAATCCAAACAAGATGTTCCATAATTTTACATACGTCACAAAAAAAATCTATTGTTTTTAGCT
>JAYRBT010000156.1:4034060-4048370 GCA_036023395.1 Myiotriccus ornatus
TCCTGAAGATTCTTGAATCCAAACAAGATGTTCCATAATTTTACATACGTCACAAAAAAAATCTATTGTTTTTAGCTTCCAAGGAGTCTGTGGAAGACTAGAGTTAACCACAATGTTAAGAAATTCTTATTCAAGAGATACAATGCAAGCACTGAAGATAAAAACTTACGGCTTCCTGTAAGTTTGCGTGCTCTTCATATGGTTTTTATTGTGATAAAAGATATTGATTTCCATTAAAAGGTCCTTATTTTGCTATCATCTCCCTTCTCTGTTTAAAGAACGAACATGGTATTTCTGCCCAACTTACATTTGTTCAACAAGTCCACAGCATTGAAGTATTATTATGATTTTATCCACTGAAGTCTTTCCTGAGTTTGCCTGCTTTTTCCCTGGCTGAATCACAACTAAGACACTTCCAAAGTTCTATCCAATTTATCATATCTTGTCCACCTACTATGGCACAATTCCTTTTTGCCTCTTTCCAGTGTATTGTTTGCTGATTAATAAAGGAGAGAGCTCTGTGAGACTATCCAGCAGCCAAAAGGCTCTCGGATTTCTTGCTCCACATTTCTCATTCCAGACAACGTCATGATAAAAATCAGTAGTGATCAAATTTCTGTTCTTTCATTGGGGCTCCCATATCTATATAAACCTTTCATGTTCTATCTTTCACAATGCCTAAAGTTTTAGAATAGTTTTATGCGTTTATTGCCACTTCTGTCTTTAATCTTGATCCCAGATAGTTCTTTATAGTTGTCAAAGGCTTGGGTGGGTTTTTCTGTTGGTTTTGTTTGTTTGTTTTTCTTTGTTTTTAACTTCAAATACAACTTTTTATTACACTCCCTGCACTGAACACTGACAAGCTGAAAGGAACACAGAAAGCACAAGGTAAGAGTGCATTAATCTGCAGAACCTATTGAAGATAAATAAGCTGTTGCTTAATTCCAATAAATAATTAAAATTTAAAAAAAAGTAGGGAATATCTACTTGTAGGGCTTGATAGTTATTTTATTCATATACGTTCAAACTGCGTTTTCAAAAATTTATCTTCCATGTACAAATTTAGGTGAACACTTTGCAGAAGCCACTTACATTTTAAGGAAAGTTTTGTTTCAATGGTCTACATTACTTTGTGTAGTTTTACTTGCCTACCCCATGAAAATATATGCATATATATAATTACTATACTTCACTTTCTAATTGTCTCTTTAAAGTAAATATGTTTATTTGACAGCATTTAAATGCTTCTTTCCCAGGATGAGATTTCATTCAAATGGCCATGTTCCATAGAAAATTTTGACCTCTCCAAAAGAAGCTTTTGTCACAAATAGGCCTTCCATTAAAAATGTTGCTACTACTTCAGACTATGAAGATTTCAGTGAAAAATGTTGTGATTCATAAAAGGAATTCTACTTTAATCTAAAGTTTAGGCTACAGAATGTTAAAAAATAATTATTTTCTTTTTCTCAATTGAAATAATAATGATACACACTGATGAAATACCCTATTAAATTCACACAAATATTTGAGGACTTTTTGCCTCCTGGTATTTTTCAATCTCAGATATGAAGCTTTCATCTTCACTGTGAAATTACATTCCGTCTCCTACTAAGTCCTACCTTCTGAAAATAGCAAGTTCTCTATTATCTTACACCCACCAATTGTTAACAAAGCTTAAGTCACTGGAAGAATTAAAGTAACCCATTTTGTACTTTCCTCCCTGCCCTCACACAACCTAAATGACTCTCCATGCCCACTGCAAAACAGTTACTGCCCATCCTTAAATTATTAATCTTTTCTGTTGTGGTTCAGCTCTGTCTGTGCCCCAGAGAGCCCCCCTTTATTTGCAGCAGCACCTCATGTCGCCGTTGGACACCGGTTTGTCCGCTCAGGGCACAGAGTGGATCAACCAGAAATTGTCTGGTGGTGTTTCTCAGTAGAGTATTAATCTGAGTTGTTCCCCATCCCCTGTACACCACTTGTCATGAAATTTGTAGGAACTTAATTATCTTTGAGACTTCGGTCCCTTTGTCAAATGTGGTTGAAACTGGCCAAGAGATTCAACATTTACCGAAGGGAGAGAGGGAGGGCAGGAAGAGAATGCTATCACACAAATACCTTTTCCTTAGGACAATAGGCTAAAATAACTGTGCAACAAATGGTTTGAAGGAAACTGGCTCATGAATGTACCAATTAAATCACAGAGAAGGGATTTCTTTTGCATGTATTATCATAAATACTCTGCTTTACCCTTTACAGAATCTCATTTAAAAGCATTCATTTTAAAAGAACAATTTCAGTCTGAGTTTTGTTTTTGCGGAGCAATGAGGAGAAAATGTTCTCTTATCTCCAAATGTTATTAACTGGAAATAAGTGTAACCTATGCTTTGAGGTCTTTATTGCAATTTAGATAGACAATTAGATATATGTCACCAAAAAGAAAGAGAAAACTTTGTAGTAGAGATTTTTCTCCTGGTGCCCCAGGTGACTACAGCAGACTCCCTTCTGTGTTCAAATGATTAAAAAGTACAATATCCTTTGAGCCATTTTTAAAAAGACATTTGTAATTGCACTATCAAGCAATATAACTTTTTCAAAATTAGCTTATGAGATTTACATAGAATTGGCCTTTTAAGAGGAAGGTAAGTTGTATCCTAATTTGCAATAGTTCTGCTGCTTTTTAAGGCTGGAAACTTGTAGTGGAGGCAACCACATCCTTCCTTCACATAACTGGATACAGGAAGAAGAATTTCAATCTTTGAGACTTGCAGTAGCTTCCACTACAGATACACATCACTTTCACCAATAAAAATACATGTCTGCTCTGTCACAAATCTATCCTTCAGGACAGTGTTGAAAATAAATTGCTTTATGGTGTAAAGTTATGTTTAAAAAATCTCCTTCTAGTCAGATCTTTGGAAGGGACACAAGAATAGTATCTCTTTACTTGTACCCAGGTGTTGCAAGCAGCTACATTCAAAGTTTTTACAGACGGAAGGAGCATTAGTGATTCAGTCACAAGGGATCCACGAGAAAGTTTGTGATTTAGCCACGGATGTTTTTGTGGTAGTTTGCATGTTGTAAATGGGAAACAGAACATAGTTTAAACAAATACTTCTTCGCAGCATAATTGATCTCCAAAATTAGAGGCATAAAGCTATATTAAGTTCAGTTCAAGAGAATCTGCAGAATCATACACTTAGAAGGGTTGATTTAGATGCTGTTTTGTCTTACACTTAGGTAATGTTGCTGACAAGAAGCCAGAGTGGAACAAAGAATAGAATAAAGAATGTTGGCACTCTCATGCCAAAAAAAGACAGGGAAAGGAAAAAAATTAATGCAAATTCTTTTACTTTACTCTAATTTGTAACTGTATTGTTCCATCATGCATAGATTTTATCAATTGAAATGTGTACTCTGTGAGGTTTACAGGGGCCACTAAGAAAATGTTTAATTTTTCACTCACATATTTTGATCAACATTGGATTTTGGGAACCTGAGAACATATGCTGTTGGTAAAATGCTCTTTTCATAAGCACTGAAATCTGCATAATTTCCTTTTGTTAAATGACTACTTCAACACACCACGTGCTGAGGGCAACTCATTGTTCACATTTGATAATTAGCTTTTGTTTAACATTATTGTTGTGTGTTTTTGGGCAGAAGACCTGGTGATGTGAGGGGATGACCCTGGAGAATGTATTTGCTTAACTAGAGCCCCAAAGTCCAGATGTTAATTGGCTACAGAGAGAAATGCATATAGCTAAATGAAAAGAGTTTCCTCAGTAAACTGAAAAAATTATGTGGCAATTAAACTCAATTAAACAGAATAAACACCAACAGCTTACTAAAATAACATTTTTGCAACAATCTAAGCACATTAAGAAATACCTACAGGTCAACTTAAGTAAGAATAATCTCCAATCTTCACCAGGTTGTCATCAGAAAACTCTAAATACTTTTCTCATTTTTTTCCTTTTCTGAAACAATACTTCTGGGATATTTAAAAATCAGCTCTTGGAAGGTAAATATGAAAAATCACCAGACTAAACCAACAGAGGAAAATATGCACCCTTTCAGAAATCCAAGATCTCTGGAAAATTAGAGGGGAAATGAAGAATTTTATCTGGTAAATGTTGTACTCTATGCATGCCACAGCCTACAGCACATCTGACTAAAGTTAATTGGCTACAAAAAAGTGTAGCTTCTTGGTTTGACATAAAAGCTTATAACCTATGTTTAACCAAAGATTTGTAAACTATCTAATCTAGCCTCTTGCATAGATGCTGCATTTAAATATTCAAAAAGTGACTTTTTAACCCTTTTTTAAAAAACATGATTTGACTGAGTGCTGTAAGACAAAAGGAGTCATTAATGACACTGCTCAAAATGTGTTCAGAATGCAAACATATGGAAAGTTATAAAATAAACCAGAGTTTATTCACTTAACATAAGTGAAAAACCTGTCTAAATGTCAGAGGAACTGGTGGCAGATGTCAAACCAACCCTCTGATTAACTTCAAAAAGCTTCACAGGAGGATCCTTGACTTTCTTTTTTGTTTGACCTTTGAAATTATTTGGCCTCCTTATTTTCCTCATTCCTCACTTCCTCTTCATCTCTCTTTTTTGAAGGAAACAATAAAAGAGAAAACACCTTCCCTGGGGACAGCAGAGGAAGAATTGAAGCTCCTTGCATTTTGCTTGAGTCAAACTCTGGAAGAGGATTATAGACTTGGGCAAGAGGGAAATGATGTAGAAGACTATCAAGCTTGTCCATGTAGCACATTAAAAGACTTTCTCTCCACTTGACTCTACTAATCCTTCCAGCCATTGTTGGGTTTGTGCATAATTTTCACACCATGACAGACTTTAAATTGCAACGTTAATATGAATTTGAGAAATCAATAAAACTTTTAATATCAAAATCGCTTTTTACAAAACATCAAAGAGTTTCTGTCAGAAATTGTGGCAACTGCCATTTTCCCACCAGATTGTAGGCAAATGTGACTGGCAGTACTTTGATTTTAAGTTGTATCATCCTGCCCGTTAGACAACTGGGAAAACTATTTTCTCACCTAACAGCAGTGCACCAGCATCTGAAGCTAAACTGAATTTGATTATCTAGTTTAATTCTTAATTTTTCCAAGTGCTTTGTGAAGCTTGCAGGAAAATAATAATAAAAAATTACCATGGAACTAGTATTCTTTATTCATTTACTCCAATATTCTTACCTCGTCATAAGTGTAGATTACGACCGTTTCTTTTTACTGCTTAAAAACTAATAATAAACCTAAAGGGTACAAAATGTCATATTTCATGTATTTTTAAAAAGAAAGAAAATAAATACTCAGAACATTCGTAAGCTGATATTATTGGGAACAACTTCCCTGTATCAGTAGAAAATCCTCAAAAAGGAAAACGTGAGTTTTTAAAATGGATGCACATATCTATAAGGCCAGTGAATAAGGACAGTTTTTATCAGGATACTTTCTATTTTTCAATCCTTAGTTTGTGCCATCCTTCAGAGCCTCAGCAGTCTCTCCCATTAAAAATCCAAATATTAGAAAACATGATGTTTCATAATCTTGACACATTAACTTGTGTTTTCAGTTTACTGATATAATTCTTTTTATTTCCAACAAAAGTAAATGCTGGCAAAATTAAATGTCTCAGAGGCAGACGCAGACTAGTTGAAACATATATCCTCAATTTAATGGAGTTGTAAATGCTTTCGTGCTAGATAGTGGAAGGTCAACTCCTTTAACATTTTCCTACACACATAATAGAAATAAATAGCATTCTAGTTAAATCTAGCTAGTCTGAGTTCCTAAAAACTCTTGTATCTAATTTAGAATCTTTTATTGTCTAATACTGAAATTTTATGAACTACAAAAGCACTACCTTTAATCGCTGTGCCACATACACTTTAGAGGTGTGCCTTGTGAGATCATAAATTTGGAAATCTTTGTTCTTATCCAAGATTTTTTGTAGCGTGACTTCTTACAGCTAAGAACATGTAATTTAATTTTAAAGAGATACAGCAGTGATTACAGAACTGTCAAACTGCATATATAATTATATTAGAAAGCAAACTTTGATGGAATTTATTATGAAGTTATTTATAAATCTTATACTTCTAACACAATTACCAGTAATTTTGCACTAATAAGCTAAAACTATCTAAAAAGACCCTCAGCAAACCAAACTTATTAAGATAAATATGGTAAATATTACACAGCATAATTTCAATTTAATTTTCCTTAAATGACAGTCATAATATATTTAAAATAGAATATTTTAGACTGCTACTGTTATTACTAGCTCCAGTTCTGGAGTAATTCTGCACATTCCTGTTCAGTCTCTGAGTCCCACATAACTTCTGACTACAAAAATAATCCCATTGTACAGGAGCAGATGTTTCAAGAAGAGCAGAAATAGATGAATACTTTCAACTCTTCATGTTAATAGAAATACAAATAGAGTTGGACAAAATACAAATCCTTTCCAATTTTTAGAATCCAACTTTCACACAGAGCTTAAAAACAACACAGCAAAAACTTGTAAGCTACTCCATTCATTACTTAGCAGACCATTACAGTGTTATTATAATTATTAACTAGGCTGAAAATCCTACTGAAGAAATACATAGATACGTTTATTGTTGCCTTACCATGGGGTTTACATATTTTTTTATAAAAATATATATGTATATGTATATATATATGTGTATATATATATTAATTGAAGATAATTGTTAAAATGAAAAACAAGGCTAGTGTTATCAGAATGTCTTACCTAACCACTAGCTACTGTTCTTTGTGTGTCAGTGACAATTTTAGAAGAGTATAAGTTTTCAAAGATAAAAAGAAAATATAAATAGAAGGTATGGGTAGCTTGTACTAATTCAAGCATTTTTCAAACTCTGTTTATCTGTCACAGGTGATATTAAGCCAATTTTTCTAAACCATCTTTGCTTATAAGCTCCAGATTTATTTCTTCTATTTTTTACCTGCACCAATTTCAAGATAAAATATCTCTTATGAAGTACTTTGCAGTTGCTGATGACACAGACATGGTGTGAGACACTATTAAAGTAGATTCCTGTATTTCCCATTCTCACACTCAACATGAAGTGCAAATAACATGGGGTTTTTTGTTTTGTTTTGTTTTTTTTTTTGTGTGACCTTCAGAATCATATCTTACCTATGTAAATCAAACTTGAAAATAAAGATAGAGAGAGGCTGTTCAGGAAAGAGCTGGGAAGGCATGGAGAACAGGTTGTGTCCTGTGCAGAGGAGCAGCTGGAACAGAGAGTTCATTCTCAGGCAGAGGATTGGCCAGGGGAGAGCCTGTGGGAGAAGATAAGGGACCAGCACAGGTGATGCTGTGTTAGGCACCTGCTGCAGAGCAGCTGATCAAAGGGAGGGTATAGGTGAAAGCTGAAGAGCTCTACCTTTGTCCCTAGAAGGGCTACGGAGCAAATCCTTCTGGAAGCCTTTCCAAAGCCATGTTATGCCTGACAGCTTGATTGCTTGCCATGAAAAGATGACAGGCTCTGTAGGCAAGGGGACATCAGTTGATGTTAATCTAATTTACAATTTTATCAAGGCCTTTGACACTGGTACTGACAGAATATGGTAAGATACAAAGGAAGTGAAGTTGGATGGAAAATTGGATCAACTGTTGGGTTGAGACTGGGAGTTCAATTCCAGCTGGTGGCTGGAATATTAGTGTCACTCCTCAGGGTCGGTAGAGGTAAATATGTCAATGATCTGGAATGGGACACAGTGCACACTCAGAAAATCTGCAGAACACCAAAACAGGGGGAGTAGCTGATGTTCTGGAAGGCTCAACTGCTCTGCAGAGTAATCCTGACAGGTATGGGAACCAGAAAGATTGCTAAGTAACAGAGCTAATGGAAAACTACCAAACAAGACAAAAAGAATTGTCAAAAATTTAAAAATTATAAGCTGTACAACCAATGCTGTAAAAGTTCCTTTGTTAACCAGTCCAATTCCTTTCAACAAGTTGAATTATTTGTGCATGATAGTTGCATTTTCCAATTTGCTTATCTGTATTAGGCCTTCCATGAAAAACCATGTATGATTTTTAAAGTGTACTAATTATTCAGTGATGTTAAACACAAAACAATGTTATGGGAAAAATAGGTGTTTAGGCCTGAACCATAACAACAACTTTTGAAGTGTCAAATTACATATTTAGGCAGTGTGAACATATCAGACAGAATACAACTGCAAATTAGTGTAGAAAGAAAAGAAAAAAATAAAAAAGGTCCCTAAATTGGCATCAAGCAGAGCCAAAAGACAAAGGGAGATGCCACTACTAGAGGTATAAGGGATTTTTTTCTATAAGTCGGGGAAGTTTAACAGAGAGCAGAAGGGCAGCTGTTCAAAAAATGAGCTTGGGACTGTTGTCAGCACTTTGATTATTCGTGTCCATACAGTACTCAGCGTGTTTGTCATAATAGGGTTCAGCACCTACTCCCATGACAGGCAAAGTCAGTCTTCCATAAGTGCATTCAAATTACTGAATTATCCACATATTTTCTTTAGCTATTTAGTGCATTTCTGATGCAAAAAAGTTCAGAAGGGAAAGTTTTAGACTTACTGGCTTTGGATGAACCAGCAAGAGTAAGCCATTCAAACCTATGGAAATCTCTTATGTTAGATGGCATAAAAAACTTTCAAACACTTGAGGGCTTAGTCTATACTTCTTTTCTCTGTGATTAATATATAATCAAAAGTGTAGTTCATAATTTAAGAAGTTATAAAAAGATTTTATGTTATTTACAGAAAATAAAAGCTATAACCACTCAGCAACTACTACAAAGAAAATATCTGTACATTGGTTCCAATATTACCTAACAAATGGCTGAGCCTTGTTCAGTAGTTATTTTTAAGGAAAGGCCTAATCCTTAAAGATATATGAATGCACTTATGATGTTTAGGGGCAAGGCATAATAACTAGATAAAGCATTATACATGAAGTAAATATATCCTTCAATCTGTTTATTTAAGGAACAACCACACCTGCAAATACGGTAGTGATCTTCCTAGAAAAAACTTCAATTAACAAAGAATGGGGAATTCAGCTTTTAAATGTAATTCCAAAAGTAACACAAGTGGTCAGTTGCTTTAAAGTACATAAACATAAAATATTTTAGTTTATTTCTTGAAGAAGTGTTAGAAAGATGACATGATGTGATTAAAACATAGCAGAGTTGAGGTTATGAGTAAGGGGGAAGTTAAAAATACATTGCAGTTTAGGTGTTTGTGTGATTGACTATATATGGATAAATATTCACTGTGGAACAGAGTTCTCAACCAAAACTTGTGCTCCTGTGATATATAATGAAATGATACTTAATATGTGAGTTTCTGAAAACCATGCCTTCTTAAATTGTGAGTAAAAAAAAGAGACAAAATACTGTTAAGACAACAGACCAGGGAGTGGCATTTTGGCCTTACTATGGAGGACATCAGTACAGTATAAAAGGAAACAAAGAAGAAAAGATAGAATTTTCCTTAGAAGACTTGCACTATTTTATAAAAGAAAGTGGAAATGATCATTGTGCATGGCATTAAGAGGTCCATGTGGGAAAAACAATCCCATTTAGCAAAAGCAGAGAGGCTGAAGAAAAAAGGAAGAAGAGATTGGGTGTGAAATCCAACCCTCTTTGAAGTCAATGGGAATTTTGCCATTGATTTCGCTGGGTCAGGATTTCACACAAGGTGGGTGCAGACTGTGCTTTGTGATATCCATATTGAATTGAGGTTTCTGATTTCAAAAGCTTCATTAAAGTCACCCCTCACAAAACTAATGTAGCAGAGTACAGAATAAACTCCATTATTTTTTAATGAGGGAAAATGAAAATATTACAGTTAAAGCCTTGTTTTTAATACAGTTAAACATGGACAGAAGGAAGGAATACACATTTCAGCATTTGCCTGCTATATCTATTTTGTATTTTCTCTTTTATTTTCCCTCATTGAACACCCTTATGCCTCCTTGCTTCACTCTCTATGCTCTCTTCAATGCTTAACTGCAAATTCCAGTGAGGAGAATAAGCTAGTCCCTTAAGCTGCACTGCTCAAGCTCTGGGTAAAGTTTGTCATTCACAGTTTTAAATATATTTTTACATATATTTTTCAGTAAGAAAAAAAAAGTCTCAGATGCTTATTTTGTTATTAATAAACCAAAATCAGATTTAAAAGTAGCATATGAAAATGTCAGCTTTGAGTGAGGTGACATTTGATGTAAACAAATAATATTAAACTGCTATTTTCTACTATTGTGGAAAAACAATAATAAATATGCAACTAATAATATAATAAATAATACTCTTTACAAAGAGGAAAAGCAGATCCCAAATGGGATCTTTCTCATGAAGTGCATTCAAAAATTACAATAAAACTTGTGCTTTTAGATTGGTTATCTTTACTCATGGGAAGATACATTTTCCCTTTCCAAAATTGCACATATCATAACAGCCAACAACTTTCACAGAAGCCATGTCCAATTAAACCTGAGAACATAACAAAGAAAAATAAAAGTTTCTGTGTTATATAAAAGTTTGCCTTCTTCTAATTAAAATTACTTCTGGAACCTAATGTTAAAAACGTGTGTTCATTCCACACACGTATTTAATGGAATGAGTGGTGCTATTTAATCAGATGCTGGAGATTTAAGTTAGAAATATGAATATCAGGCTGGGAAAGTACTCAAATATTCTTTACCTGCTTCTTTCCTACGGTTTGTTAAATGTATTTTTAATGCAAATATATCAGTGTGCTTTCATGTCTCTGCTGTCCTTCATGAAGGCAATCCCACAAGGGTGCAATGCTGGCCTCTCCCGTTCCTTCCCCGCTGTGCCAGGAGAACAATTAAGTTGCAGCTCTCATAACATGAATGATGCCTACCCAAACCTGGCAGATCTTTGTCAAACATACTTGGTTTAATTTAAAAATATGCTTGTTTTCAGAATGCAACAGTTCAGAAAACTACTGTACATGCAGCTGAAAAAATAAAAATCAAATATTTATGAGTCTCTATAGAAATATTCCTCCATTTCTTACCTGCAGAGGAAGACTGGATTCCTGAATTAAAAAAGACATCCTTTTGCTTTTAATATTAACAGCGCCAAACATCTGTTGAGTTCAGTGTTAGTTACTAATAACTCTAAGGATCAGACCTAGCAGCTCCTTTCTGTCAGGTAAATATTTTCTTCAAGGTAGTCATTGAACTTTAACTGGAAGGTGATCAAAATAGGTCCTAAGGTTAATTTTTACTTTCGGAATGTATCCAAATAAAGAATATCATTATTCACTATTGAAATACAAAGATGAAGAGCAGCTAGAAAATAAAACATGCAGAAAATTCTTTGACAAGGTTTCCAAGCTATTGCAATCCCTCAAAGACAAACCAGGTCTTCTCCATTTTCCTTGAGACTTAAAGCAAGCTCTTCTTCAAGGAAAATAAAAATCAGTAGCAAACCAACCAACTCACACAAACCTCTGTGTGCTTCACATTATACAAAAATCCATCTTGAAAAAAAATTAAATAATTTTACAAGGAACAGGTATTTCAAAATGTATTTAAACTCCAAATTCTTACCTGATTACATAACTATATTGCTACAGATGTCTCTATACCTAAGGCCTCTGAAGACTCATTCAAAGTTCTAATTTAAAATCCAGATCCTGAGAGATGTTAACTTGCTATGACTTTAGAAGATTACATCTAATGGAAAATAAGGGAAATCTGGCTAGTTTTGAATTTAGGGGATTGAAAAATTTGACAGGTTTTCTTTTCATTACAAAATTTCCCTTGTTTTATATGAATCTGTAAAATCTTGCCTTCCTGAAGAAGAAATCTATCTCTTTGAACATTTAATGTTTCTTTTACTAGATGAAAATTTTTCTTTATAAAATATAGTCCATTTCTTTTTTTTTCTGATAAAAAGTGAATGTTCCAAAGTTTATCTTTTTTTCTTTTCAAAGGTGTTTCCTTTCAAGTGTCCTTATGAAAAAGATGGCTCTCTTTAAACATTTCCAGAGGCATTTGCCACTCATTCAGCCTTTAAACATGTTCAGCTTAATGCTGCACATCGTAATATTCCAATCCTTCCCAAAAATTGAGAAAAAACAAGTCATTCAATAACACCTAAGGCAAGTCACTTTCTACTAAAGGTTGCACTGAACTGTATGGTATAATATAGTTTTCAGAGAGCCTTTTAAGACCAAAAACATATATGATAGGCCACTGCATTCAAGTTGCTGAAGACAATTATTTTGCCTAGATCTATCAGTTTTAGGGTTCAGAATGTTATTAAAAAATAAATAAGCAAATTATGTTGAAACACTTGTTTGTATCAATTCAATGGAAAAATAGTAGCTTTCAATCATATGTTTTGACTTTTCTCTCAAAACCAGGTTCTCAGCTTTTGTCCAGTGAGAGAACTTTGTTTTTGAAGGATAATTAAACACATGTAATAAGACAATGGTAATTATTTACCAATACTGAGATCTACAGTCAGCCCTGATGGTCATCTTTGGTGTGTTGTAATCATAGGAGTTACAGTTCTTAGTCAGCTTCTTGTGATTTTTCTCATTCTGTGTTTTAGCCCTCTGTCTTGACTTTGTTTGGGAGTCTTGGATTTTTTTCTAAAGGCTGAAAACAGACCTGGGATGGAAAAGTGGGGATGGAAAAAAGAAGAAGAAATGGTGGTTCTGTGTTTAGGACCTCTAATGAGTGGTTTAACTCCTACTGTCTCAAGGGAATGGGCCTACACATAAGTCTCCAAACACACTCTTACTTTCACCAGAGGACTCAAGCTAAGATGTTGCTGAGAAATCAAGACAAAATTTGTGGGCATTCTGTGTTTCAGAATTACTCTAAGCATCAGCTTAAATACACAATAAAGTTTATTTAGTGACTGAACAACTGTAATTTACAAATACTTTAGTGATGGAAACTACTGAGGGGGGGAATAAAAGCCATTAAAGCTTCTGATAGTGTTGTCACATCAGCATTAAAGCAAAGAAGAAATTTAGGCTACAAAGAAGAAACTGGTTTATAACTCCCAGAGGGGTGAGATGCTGAAGCAACCTTCTTGTAGGGTAAGGGGAAAGGGAGAGGAGGAAAACACAACAAAAAGAAAGAACACATTCATTCAAATGTAGCTTGCTGAATTTAAAGAACCAGCCTGGTGAGAGGAAAGCCTTTCCGAGCCTGTATTCCCAGTATGCTTAAAGGGATTGTTGAAATAACTTAAAGCCTAGTGAGGTTGCTGTTCATTGAGAGTTTAAAGGGGGTGAGCACACTTCAGGAAAGGCACATGATTGTTGGGAGGTCTTTGCAAATGAGGCCATATTTGTCTATTTTTGAGTTAACAAGAAAATTTTCAGTTTGATTGAAAATGAAACAACTCCCAGGTTGTACAGCAAATTCAATGAAAAACACAGGAACGCTCTGTCTCCACAATAAAGGCTGTAAAGGTACAGACTGGAAAGAAAAACGAGTATCATGAAGGTAATCCCTGTACCAATTCATCAGGTGGTTTGGTTGCTTGCTTTATTTTATATTGGGTACTACTCTAGCTCTGAGCGCTCAGCCTTTCTGCAAACACTGCTCCTCTTACACAGCAAGGTGTGAATGATGTAGCATTTGTACTTTAACAACAGTTGCTGCGGTTTTAACCATTTCAGAGCCTTTTGTGTAACATTCAACTATTATGCAATCTGCTCACCATGCCTCAAGTATGCCAAATATTAAATTATTAGTGAAATTAAGGAAAACTGATTTCTGTTATTGCAGTGAAAGACAAGGTAATTAAAAAAAAAAAAAAGGGGTAGCCTAGTGAATACAAAACATATGCAAGGACAATAGTGGAGAAATTAATGGAGAAATCAATATAATAACAAAATAATTTAGTCTTCACTAGAAAAAAGCTTATTATTTGCCTTAATTCAATGCAAAAGGAAAAAATCCTTAAGAAAACCCTGTGTGGCTCTGTTTTCCCATGACGAGGAAGAGCAGGTTGTGGGTTTAATCTCAGAAAGAAGAAACACTCACTGATTGCACACAGGCCAGGATGTCTGTGCAGTATTGTCCTGTTCACCGCAGATCTGACATCGGCTCCTTGGGATCAAAGCAGATCCCGAACACCACGGGGTTCAACATCAGAAGGGCCTGTTGGGCTTGCAAGGATGGCTGTTTTATGCAGCAGGTTACCATAGCAACCCCCCCACTTTACATAGTAAATGTAGTGATGGCTGCATAAGTTAATGG
>JAYRBT010000156.1:4048470-4085611 GCA_036023395.1 Myiotriccus ornatus
TGTTTTATGCAGCAGGTTACCATAGCAACCCCCCCACTTTACATAGTAAATGTAGTGATGGCTGCATAAGTTAATGGTACTCAATACAAGCATTCACTGTCGGTCCAAGATTTCAGATTATTAGCAAAGACAGAGAAAACTTTTATGTAGGAGTCAGGAGATGAAATGATCAGGCATTGCCTTTAAATGACTCAACCCATCTTCCTTACATGAGGCAGTTGATACCTTGTGCATATTCCCTGCTCACAACACTGAACTGCTAGCTTGGGACCCAGATTGCACACACGGAACAGGATTTTTTTTAGTGTGAACTTAGCCTGCACAATTGAATACAAATGTAGAATTAAAGAACAGTTTGGGTTGGAAGGGACCTTAAAGATCATCTAGATCCAATCCCTCACTAGATCAAGTTGATCCAACCATCACTTCCAGGGATGGGGCTTCTCTGGGCAACCTGTGCCAGGGCCTCACCATTTATAGGGAAAAATTTCTTCTTAATATCTAATTAACCTGCCTTCTGTCAGTTTGTCCCTGTCGTTAAGTCTGTCTCCAGCTCTCTTGTAGCCCCTTTAGGCCCTGGAGGGGTCTAAGGTCTCCCCAGAACTTTCTCTTCCCTAGGCCAAACAACCCCAGCTCAGTCTTTCTCCCACACAAACAAAAACTCCAGAACTTCTTGCATGGACTTTGAGACTAAAATTAAATTTCTTGGGCAGGAGCCTTGTGTCTTCTTCTGTCCTTTATTACTTAATTCAGGCTGACAATGCAACTTCAGAGTCTTAGTTCTAAGAGCATATTAGACATTTAACTGAACTGAGGGCAAGACTCAAAACTCAAAACTCCCCCAAAATTTTGATTAACATTGTGACTAGTCCTAATCAACAGCTATTCCTAATATAGATTAATTTATCTTACATCCTTTTGTAATCTTAGATGCACCTTTACACATTTCTAAAAGCAAATTTCAACATATGAAGGAACTACTGAAGCAGGGCTTATCAGTTTTGGACATGCACGATAAAGAATCAAAAATCAGATGGAAGGTCTTCAGAAAAAAATGTCTGGGCAAAATATAAGTTAACGTCATAACATTATTGAAAGCAAATATCATACTGGGATCTACAAACAAGAGTTAATAGTTGCAAGATACATGAAGTGACCACTTAATTACATAGCAAGGATAGAATTTCTCTTAAAATAGGAGTTTCAGACATTGTATTCAAGACATACATGGAAGAAAGTATTGGAAGGGATGAGAGGCCAAGAGGAATGTATACTGGAAAAACAGAGTTAGGTACTCTTTGGCTGGAAGGAGATGTCAAGTTCTTTAGGAGTTTAGGAAGCCCTTTCAAACAAGGAGGATATAATCTGTTTTTCATGTTTGTGGGTTTAAAATTTCATTCTAAAGTGGTCCTGGATTCCTTGATGGTCAATAATTTCCCTCTAATTGTGTTTATTAGGAAAAGTATCTATACTCAAGATAGTTTTAGGACCATATGGCCAGTAGGAACAAATTTGAGACATTCCATAATACCTGTTTGAGTATAAAATAAAAAAAAAGGTTATGAAACAATGCACATGATAGAGTTACACGACTCGTAAATACTGTTGATCACTCCCACCTTCATCAAGGAATTTCAGAACACATCATTATTTTAAGTTTGGAAATCAACTGATACCTATCTGGCATAGTTTTGTGCTTTCTTCTTTCTGTTTTTCCTTGTTTGTTTTAATAGAACATTCTGAAAAGAAAAATGTCTGTGGAATAAATAAAAATACTGAGCATTCTTAAAGAGTAATGAAGAATTTTAATCTCAGAAAAGAATATTGCTGCTATCTCTACTTTTCAACAAAAAACAAAACAAAACAAACAAACAAAAAAAACCCACAAAAACAAAACAAAAAACCCCAGCTTGTTGAAATGACTTCCTGAAGTGTAAGAAAGAGAATCTATATCTCTGAAAAATTAGCCAGAGGCTATTTAAATAGGACATGTTTTCTAACTTCGGGTAAGCAACTTCTAAAATTGAAATAAATAATTTCCAAGTCTAAACAACCTAAAGCTTCTTGAAAAATAACAGCTCTCATTTCATATACAATAAATGAACTACACTTCACTTAGACTTTCTTAAATCTATTGATTCCAATTGTTAAAAACATTCTTGAATGGGATTGCATATGAGCACGTAAAATATGGGTTGTTTCTTTGTCAAAGAGAAAGGCATCTTTTCAAGGAACTCTGCAGGAGTATTGTTATGCCCAAATTGTATTGTTATCCGGAGATAACACATTGAGTTCTACATTAGACCTCTGGAAACAGAACCTGGTCTTCTCTTCTCAGCCTTCTTCTAATAAATACTTTATGTATGGCTTGAAGGTGTGTGGGCAGGAGACTGAGCACTGTCTGGTCTCTTCAAAGTCTGATTCAATCATAACTGACTCAACCAGAAACCCTAAAGGATACTGAAAATATATGCAATATATATTGGAAAATGAGATACTTAACAGAACTGTGCTCTCTTTTCAGTTCTGCTGATACAAATGTGCCAAGATTTAGTGGTGGGAAATAGATGTGACAGAAAACATTCTGTCTCTGAGAAGCTTTAGCGTAAGAAGAAAAGGCTGAAATAGATATGGCTCATTACAAAGTTAATAAGACTCAGATTGTTACATGTCTTAAAAAGAAAAAAATATTTCCAAATTACTTTTTTTTTTCTGAAATACAGGTACAATTCCTGGTATATCAATAGCCCAAGGGCACAACATATTGAATGACTTTTTAAAGATTCATGGTACAAATTTATTTCTAACAACACTGCAGGAATGTGTAGTTTTCCATTAGAGGAAGCAATGCTTCTCAAAAGTGTTTACAAGTCTCAAATTGCAAAATTTAATTTTCAAATCAAATGAAGCATAATGAGCTTCATGAGCTCCTCATTCTTCACACCAGGCTTAGCTACAAACACAACACACCAAAACAAATTAGAACAAGCAAACCAGGTGTAACAAAAAATTCTGATGTAGTCAATAAACATTTTTGTCTTGACCAATGGCAATTCAAGAGAGTCAGCTAAAGAACAAAGCAGAGCCAAGCTAACATTCTATCTTCACCTCTAAGATGAGAAAAACAATGAAATTATATGCTCTTTGTTGAACATGGGTGAGCAAACAGGCATTAGATTAAAATTTATTTATATCCTTTCATATAAAAGCAGCTCACTGTGAGATGTGTTCCTACACCTACCTGTGTCTAATATCTTTGCAAAGGGCTGTGATTCTATTACAAATATTCTGCTTTTATGTAGCAGTACCATGGTGGCAAAGGGGAAATTGTAGGAAAAATTTAGCATAATGAAAACAAGAAGCACCAACCAAATTACAGGTTGATAAAGTGAAAAATTACTAAATCTGAGCTTTTGAGCCCAACTTTACAAGAAGAGAGACTGATAGAGTAGATCAATAAACTTTGGGTCTGCTTCTGTGTGAGTAGCACTGACTGGAAATTTTGAAATGTGATTATTTCCATTGATCCAGTCAAAGAGAATCAAAATAAAAGCACCACTACACTTCTCAATGAACTACTGTGAAGGTTACTACTGTTAAACAAAAAAACCTGACAAACCAACCAAACACCTGATTATGGTGTAAAAAATAGACATGGCTGAAAATTTTCACCTTCACACATTTTTATGTATTATTAACTTGCTAAAATATTACATCACAAATTATTAAATCAATTATGAATTAGTTTTTCTTACTTTTTTATCAATCATGTCAACAGATAGGAGAAAAAAAACTCACAGCAACTTAACTCTGAATTACTCAGTCCTCTAGAGTAGCTTTGTCTTGATGTCACTCTTAAAAAGACTAAAAAACATCTAACTCAAAAGTTAGGTTTTATCAGACAACAAAGTAGAATATTTGGTTTTGTAGAGGATATTAAAAACCCCAAGTAAACCCAGCTACAGTTATAAAAATAGCCTAAAAACAAGTACCAAGATAAATCTCTGCTTCCAAGTGAGTTTCAGTCTATTGTGCACCTTTCTGAGCAGAGGCAAAATCTTAATAATCCCTGCTGATCAAGGAAGGTTATTCAGAAGGCTGTCAAGGCCTGGAAATCTGTTCCCTGCTCTGCTCTGCCTCCAGACCCTCTGTGAGTGTCCAGCTTGCTGTTGTGACCCCGTCTCTCTCTCCTGCCTGGCATTACCTCCCCAGACAACACTCACGGTTTCCCCAGGAAAGACACCATCTCCCCTCTCTCCAGACACTGTCACCTTGCCTAATCACTCCTTTAGAAAAGAAATAACATGCAAATTTCGAACAAAGGACTCAACCAAATGTTGTCTGTCACACAACAACTTAACAAGTTCACACATAAAAGAAAAAAATAGGCGAGGTGTGTGATCTACAGTGGAGCTGGGAGTCCAACTGCACAAATAAATGGTAACTTTTTCAAAGTGTTATTAAAAAAAAAAAAAAAAGAACCACAAGATAAATTTGCATAAAACTTCATAAATGTCAATAAGTGTCTTTCCTGTGACATACCAATGTATAATTGAAGAAAAGCCCAGGAGAGGCAAGAGTTTAGTTTTCCCATGACACTCATTTCCTTCTGGTTATGCCGTGACAGCTGGAGAGTGAGTCTTAATATTTTTCAGAAGTGAATTTAATTGCTTTAGAGAATCAGTTTAGCACATCACTCCAGAAATGCCCCAAAGCTAAAAGTAAACCCATTGGTAGCCAAATAGCTTCTTATTTGTAAGATTCTTAGTTTACGGCTGTAGTTACCAAATTATGTTTTCAACACCTTACTGAGTATTCCACAGGTGGCCTCCAAATCTTATCCCTGTTGGAATATTTTCAATTAAAAGTTTTATGATAAGGATCCGTGTTAGTCTGAGAACTGTTGATGATAGATAATGGGCTAGAATCCAATGAGTTTGGGAATCAGTGGCTTAAAGGTTATCCTGGCAACAACAATAATCCACCGTGCCTAAGCAGTTCTAAGGAAATAATTGTTTAAAATATGATAATAATTTGTGAAGAAGTTGTAAAGTTCCTTTTCTGAAAAAGATAATAATTCTCAGCTTGAAAGTAGCTTATCTCAAATGAAACAAATATAGTTTATAATTAACAGTGATTTACTTCTGCTGAGAATATAAAAAAATAATAAAAAAATAAAAATTGATGGTTTATTGTAGGAAGTTCTCTAATTCGAATATCTTGGCTATTTGTTTTCGACTATATGCAGTTCTGGGATAAAGATGTGATAGATACTTCTACATTAACAGATTAGGTATCTCTACAGACAAGTATATCTTCTGGAGGCATTGATTTCCAAAAGCACATATAAAAAATAAAATAAGGTGACGTAAATCAGTACATAGTATTATACTGTATATTTCCCCTAAAGTAGAAAATTTCTTAGATATGTAAAAATTAGTAAATTTAATCATCATTTTGTATTCATCAGTAAAGTCATATTGATGTTCTTGATGTTGACAAGAAGTTTCTTATTATCAAGCTTAACCTTTCTCCTCCTTTCTGTCCTTCAAATTTTAGAAAAATTTTACCATACATAGCAAAGTTTTGATCAGTAATGAAAACCAAAAATACAAGCAAGCTCTCACAGTATTATGCTAAACTTATAGACTCTGATAACTGTAATTTTCATATTCAGTCTTTTTACCTCAAAATAAAATGTACTTAAAGGACATATGAACAATTCTGCTGACGTGTGCAATGTGATATTTAGGCCCATTTATTAATTTGTATTTTGCATGAGGGAATTTAGTAACTAGCTGTGAAATATAACTGCATTGAAATGTTACATTTGTTAGATACAGGCAGTCTCTTTACAGCTATTTATAGAGAAATAGTTCTAGTAATCTCATTTGCCTTTAACCCAGCATGGAATATCCTTATGTCTTATATACAGGAGAAGGTTATTCAGACTCAAGTCTTTTGAATTGGAATATTTATGTTTCTGTGTTCTGGGTCAGCTGGCCACAGACTTGCAGGTTGGTAGGACTCAATGCTGTGATCATCAGAATTGAGTATAAAGAACCACCAAAATCTTAAATCTAACACACCAAGGTCACCTTATTACAGTTAAAATAGTGGAAAAGACCTGGTAAATGCAGCATGCTGTGAAAATGCATGCCATGATACTTTCATTTTCTCACAGGCATGAAGGGCTTTGTGCACTACATTTAACTGTCCTTCTACCAAATTTCAAGCACTGAAAGCAGATTAGCGATTCCAATTGCTTCAATACTTTTCTATCTACTGTATAATACTATGGCACTCCTTGTTTCTACAGCACAGGTGAAGAAAAATTACTATTTCACCTCACAGAAACAGTCTAAATTTACTATCTAAACATTACAGAAAATGTACATAACCATGTTACGGGATAGCCGATGAACACTGTTCCTAGTAATAGTTTTGTTTCTTTGCACATTTGAGCATGTGGTTGATCCCTAACGCTTAGAGAATTTAGGATAGTTTCAACTACTTAAGTAGGAATCAAAGAATAAAAGCCTACTAATTCATAAACATACATTCAGTTTAAAATCCAGGCAAGATCAGCTCATCTTTGGTGTTTCTTCTCTTTGCTAATCCCATTCATATTTCCTGTGGCCTGTTCCTTTTAGTCTCTCTTCAAACCAGAGATCTTTCCATAGTTGTAAGTGTTCCTTTCTCCATGACTGGACTCTGTCTAATAAACAAGTTGTACTTACTTTTGTTTCATCTATCTTTTTGATGATATATATTAATAGCTCAGCAGTAAAAATATTTCTAGCCATAAACATGTATGAGCCACCATCATTTGTCATGCCTTATTGGCACTTCAATAGTTGACATTAAAACAAAAAAATCACAGAGCCCAGACAATTTAAACTGAATTCATAATCTGCTTTGGCAGGATTATCAGTAGCACGTTCCTGTGCTCTCACATTCTTAAAAAGAATATAGCAGGAGTTACCATATTGGTGACACGCCTCAGAAAAAAAAGAAATAAACCTATCTAATCTAAATGAGTGAACTAGGAAGAAGTGAAATAAAAGAGCCACCAGAGCTTGTTCAAAGATGATTTACAGATTTGTCATTTTTGCTGGGATACCTCTTCTTCAGTGCCCATTTCTCACTTAATGCTCTAAATTACAAGCATGATGCTTGCAGTCCATGACTTTTTATTATTTTTTAATGTGATTTAATTGCATCAAGAATGTGTTTCCATGATCCAGGCCAGACATCTACAGTATTCTATTCATATAGGACAGAACAGACTATGTCATTTAGAATGAAGTAAAATGCTCATCTAGTCCAGAAGGATGCATGATTATGATTTGTAATCTATAAGGCACCTAATAATACCACAACTGCTGTGTAAAAAGGTGGTTCATTTCTTAGCACATATGAACTTATTACACCAGACACGTATCAGACACCAAACAATAAAATGGAAACCCAAGAGTTTTCAATACCAGATTAATCTGTCATTCAGAAGTTCCTTTGACAAAATCACTGAATTCCCAGAGTCCTTTTCGAGAATTCACTAAGAGAAAGCTGTTCCGGTGTAATCCGTAGTTACAGCCTGTTTACAGCCACGATCTGCCCAGATTACCCCAAGCTCTTTTCAGACCCACTGCTCCAGATGTGGAAGGCAGTTGCATTCCAATGGGAGTAGCATATAATTGACATTGCAATTGAAGAGGTCAGAGAACATCAGCATTAATTTGGTCTCAGTCTGAATGGCAACAGATGAACTAAAGATCACGGATAAAACCTCCTGTACCAGGAAAAACTGTTTGGTCACTCGTGAAAATATTAACCATGAGTTTGCATGACAAATGTTGAAGAATAGTTTTCCTATGAAAGGACATGATCTAAGCTATCATTTAGAAAATTTTTTGAACAAACTGTATCCACAATGTCTTTGATTTAATTTTAACCCTGTTTTCATTGATCTGTGCAACTGCTATTTCAGAGCAATGTTAAAAAGCAGTGGCGCATGGGCTGAGCAACAGGAGCTCTCTACAAGCTTTTCTATTTAAAAACTCACAGAAGTATTAAAAATAATTGCCAAGTGCAGCAGAGAGGGGTCATACCTTTGTCTTCCCATTCCCACACAACCACTTGTGACAAATAAAAGGTGAGGAAGGAAATTTATAAATAAATACTTCCAGATTTTTACCATTCCTTTCAACTCTATACAGAAAACATGGCAATGGTTTGGAAGAAACTTCCAGATGCTGAATGACAAAGTCAGCTTTAATAAATTATACCATCATGATTTACATCTCTTATGGCTACTTTCAGTGGAGAAAACTAATTTAATATCTAGACCTTAAATACAAAGTTTTTGATGATAATTCCAAATTCTAATTCATGTTTATCTAAATATAAACTTACTAATTATATGGGCATTTCAATGGCGCCTTCAAGCTGTTCTTCACAACTGTGTTAAACCACAATGTAAATCTATGTTTATATTTAAAGACCAAGTATCTGTATAGCAGATATTTGGATTCTTTCTTCATTTCTGAATTTCCAAATAAGTGGTTTTGTAAATGCTGGACATCTATAAAGAAAAGTAAAATCTTCTGTGTAATTTCAGAATAAGCAATAAATCTCTATATCCTGTCATTTCATAGCTAAGGATTATTTTTTTACACCCAGAGTAATCCTGGAAAATCTCTTTTTTTTGCCATTTCTAGATGTAATTTGATCACATTAAGGGATTCTATTTAGAGAAAACCCTATTGGGATAAGATCATAGAATAGTTTGGGTTGGAAGGGACCTTCAAAAGTCATCTAATCCAACACCCCTGCAATAAGCAGGCACATCTTCAACTAGATCAGGTTGCTCAGCTCTGTCAGATCAGTTGCCAAATTACGTCAGCATGTCATTCAAACATAATCTTTATATTTTACTGCACATCTTAAGCAGATTTCTGAAAACTAAATTCGTGGACTGGTCAAGGACTGGCATGTTGAATCCTAGTCACAGAACTAACCCTGCGATTTCACCATCACAAAACCTGTCATTTTAAAGGAAAAATTTCAGAAAATTACTTTTTTAAAGCCTTACCTGTAAAGAAACAGCAGAGATATCTGGGAATAAAATATGTATTCTTCAGTGAAGAGTTCTTTTCATCTCAGGGAAAAGGACTTCAGAAAGACTTTTTTGGGAGGTCACACAGCTGAAAGATGTACGTGATGGTGAAATGCATAGATTGCAAAACACAGCCGGAGTAAAGTTCTCAACACACGAGCACATTTAGCTAGGGCAGACACACTTCCTCACGACAAATGTAAAGTAGCAGTACTTCACAATTGGTTTCTGTGCCAAAGCAAGGTTTTTTCAAGTGCAGAGGATCAGAACCAAATAAAAACTCACAGCCTCATCCAGTGCAGAACCTGAACTATAGAGAGGGACAATTCTACCACTGTTCCTGAAACCATAGAGAAAACTGCATTTGATGGACTTGAAAGGCTTTGGGATGACACAGAAGTGAATGCAATTGCATTCACTCAAGCTCTAAGCATCTAAGATATTTTTACTTCATGCAAACTCTGCCATTCTCAATCACCTTTTATATATTTTTTAAAATAAAATCTCCCCATAAGCTGACTGTGATTAAATTCATGAGTCCCCCTGGGCAAAGACATCACTTTAGAGTTAGAGAGGTACTTATCAAAATTGTCTGTGTAAAGGTTCTGTCCATGGTGTAAGCATTTTCTTTAAGAAAACAGTCTATCTGAATATTCAGCTGATTTTATTAAATCAGTTCTTCTAGGCCATCCTCAGATCCTTTGGGGTGTTTGATTTTCATGAGAGTTTGAGTGACTAACTTATTGCCATGCACATTTGTGCAAAGTTAATTTCAAAGCACTGTGCACCAGTGTTTGCAAAAGGAACGTAAAATCCACACACAAAGTGTTTGTGCTGGAAGTGCTTCCTGCTGTGGGACTTATCTCATTTACCAAAAAATCCTGACCTCCAGCAGTCAATACCTACTGAACTACTCATGATCTCTGGAATTCAAAATTATTTCAAAAACTTGATTATTTAAACCATTTAACATCTGTTAAAAAAATCTGCTCATAAGCATCAGTGAGAAAAGGAGACTCAAGATTTATAGTCAACACATTAACTACTTAGCTCCATCAAAATTCTGGTATAGTTTTAGTAGATACAGTTTTCATGGAGAATCATATTTTTAGAAGTCTATTGGGCTGGTTTTTTTTCCTGTTTACTTTCTGCATGGAAACAATATAAATGCAATGTTAGCTCCAATGCCAACTTTAAACGTACTTTATCCTTCCCTTCCTTCCATATCAGCTCCTAAAGAGTGAAATAACAGGTGATAGCTATTGGAAAATATAGCCTTTTTCAATTTATTGAGTGAATCATTGCTTCCCTGGTTCATTAAATTTCTTGGTAAGAAAATTCACATTCATGTACATTTTTCTCCATTTTCGAGTAGACATTTCAGTTGTGTTGCTCATCTACTTCCAATATAAAAGATGAATTAAAGCATTAATCTATGCAATCATTTTCTAAGGGAAGTAATGATAGTTTTATACAAAATTCTGTATAATGCTGTAATCACATTTTGAAGAATCTCTCATATAATCTCATTGATCTGGGGAAGAAATAGAGCCTCAATACTTGTCCTTATAGAACTTTACTATTATTTTCTGAGTTGCTAAACTGCACTTGGAAGAGATCCTTGCTTATATTTTCACTTCAGAAATATACTTTGATTCTGTGGACATTGTCAGGAAACATGCAAAGTAAAAATATGGAAATTGAGTTAAGGAACTCAAAGTTTCAACTAGGCTTCATATTCCCACAAGAAGACGCTCTTAGGTTACTTGTCACTGCACAATTTGTAGCAAAGGAAGAAAACAACATATCAAGTTCTGCTTCCTTTTTTTAATGTGATCAATGGAAAAGATGAGTTTATTTTCACTTTTTAAAGAGATAATAAAACAGTTATGTAAGAAATGAAGTTGGGTGCACAGCTTGGAATGGAATCATCATACCAGCTATTAAAGATATGAACCCTCATTGCTCATGTACAAGAGCACACTGCTATCACTTTTAATACTGAAAATCAAAGGCTGAAAAAGTTCAGGAAAAAAACAAGCACTTTAAAATCTGCATGGAAAAAAATGGTAGGGACATCCCAGTATTTGGCTTCTACTGAATCAGGGAGGCATATAAAATAGAGAATCGGAAAGTAACCTGGACAGCTCATTAGAAGAATGCCTCCAGCACTCCTGTGCTACTCTGCCTCTGTAAAATCTTGCACTCGTGCACAGCAAGTACCTCAGAAAGCAGCATGTCAGTGGGATTATTGGGTAGGCAGAAACCTCGCCTGAGGAGTATTGTATCCTTTTTATTCTTTTTCAGAATGTGATGTGCAGGGCTCACAGAAAAAAAAAAAAAACACAAAAAAACCAACCCAAAAACCAGACCTGAAGAAAGGATGATGCTAACCTGCAAAATGTGAAAGAAAATAACAGGTACTCTGAGATCCAGCACAAAACACAGAATGAGCACAAGATTTCTTATTCAGATACATGAACATGGCTACATTTCACTTCCCTCACACTAAACTATTCCCCTTCTTTCTGTACTCGTAGTTAACAGACAGTCTCCTGGAAATACTCCCTCCAGGAGCTTGTAAGGGGCATTATAAGTTTTTTGACCTTTCATACTTTTCTGCTTCAGGGTCTCACCTCACAATTACCAGATCTTTAGTCAAGGACTGGAGGCTGCCAGTCAGAGTTGGTTAATACCACTCCATGCAGCCAGGTCAGCTTGTACCACTAACAAATATTTAATTTGCAGGCCCAGTACACACATCAAGGCAAAGCCAAAAACTGTTTCCAATACAACATAGTATAACATATCAAATCGATCACCCAAGTTCAAATTTTACGTTTGATCTTTGATTTGAACACAGTTTATTAAGAGTTATCAATTTTTGAAGGTTTAATAAGAGCAAACTATCTTTCAGATAAAAAGTTAAATACATTTAGGAGAAAGAGCAATTTTCATGTAGATATTTTGCAAATACTAATTTTTGGATGATTGAAACCTGACTTGCTCAGGCTATGTGTTTGCCCACGTGAATGCATCTATGATAAATCCAGGGTACTATAAAAATTTCCAGCTCCAGTTAAGGTCAAACAGTTTGTCATTACAGCAGTAGATGAGAAATGGGAGTTAGAGAAGACACATAATTAACCTTTCTCCCCTACTATTTTGTCCTTCCAATTTGCATCTTTTTCTTGCATCTCACTCCCCTCATCTCTTCCTGGCAGGCAGCCTCACCATGTGAGCTCTCCTGACACAGCACAGGGAGAAGCTCCAGGACTGAATATGTTCTCAATGGGCTCATGTCCTTCCCTTTTCACTGTTACAATAATTTTAATAGCTGCTCATAATGTTTAAATAGCAGTTCCTGTAAATATAAATTTATCATATTTTTGCTGGGGGAAAAAATCGTTTGAATTAAAAGAAAAGCTTTGTTATTTCAAAATTTGTCAAAATGAAAAAGATTATAAATCAAGATACATTTACTCCTATTATATACAAAATTATCTATCTTTTGGCTGATTTTTTATCTTTTGCCATAAAGAGGACCTGCCTTGAACCTTTCACTTTGGCCTCACAGGTTTATTAATCCATTGTCACTGTACAATTGGACAAATGTAAATTGCAGGTAAAAGTTACCTTTCTAGATGGGTATGTGCCAAAATGTGGAGTTCAATGCCCCCTTTCCATTCTCACAAACACATATTAAAAAAAAAAAGAATGCTAAAGTTGCACACCGCAATCTGTAAGTTAGGGTTTGAACCTAAACATTAGATACAGAGTTTAAGCCTTCATTCTACAGACATTCCTCATAGTAACTGTAACCACCACCAAACTGATTTTGGATTGCTCATGACCCCTTCTTGGAACCTCTGGGTCAGAAGACTGGAGAGAACAGAAAATGCTGCTTGATGAAAATTCAGAGGCAGTGGATGTCGTATAAAGCTACAGTTGATATCTATTGACATATTGGTGTTTGGGAGCTTTGCAAAGATTAGGCCATACCTGGCCCTTGAGCCTCTGGCAACGTCAATGGATGTTCTGCAAAGATTCCTGCCTTCAGCATTGTCATCCTTTATCTTAGTAAACATCAAAATCTGAGCAAAAAAGACAGAAAATGAGCTATTGATTTTCCAGTATTGTCTTAACCTGTAGCTTAATTGAAGGTCAGTGTATGTATTCCTGTCAAAGACAGACTTTTGCTATTCATTGTGGGTGTCTGACACACAACTTTCCTCAAGAGGGAGAGCACAGATATGCTTTAGGCAATCCACAAAAGGGGAATATGCAACCCGACATTTTCAAACGTTCCCTAAGGAAAACTGTGGCATGGAGAAGACAAACTGCAAAGTAATTGGATTAGATGTGAAAAGCTTTACAGAAAGGAAGGGGGAAGAGGGAGTGGGGGAAAGAAAGAGAGAGAGGGAAGGACAGGAGAGGGAGTAAAAAGGGTCAGGAAGACATGAATGTGAGTTTGTCATTATAAGGTGACAAATAAATAGTCTCTTTAGAGAGAGTAGGTGACTGCTTATCCCCCTCTGTGTTCTCTTTCTCACTGAATGATGTAAAACTGAAAAATTGCCCTTTTCCTAATGTTGCAAAATGGCATCTTTTGTGAATAAAAATACTTTCTTTTATTAGAAGGCATGTAGAATGACAGTAAAACAGAAGTTGTCAGATAGTCGACAGAAAAGAAAATCCACATTTCTCTTCTTTTCTGTTATTGTTTTTGCTTTGTAATCCTTCATCATTCTTCTCTCATGAAGTATCAGATTTTGACATTTTATATTTGTCATTCAAGACAGAAAGATTAATTCTAAAAAAAAAAAAAAGGAGAAAAAACCAAACATTAGTAGACACTTCTAAGATTTTCCAAATAATTTCTGAAGCTTACACTTTTCCTCTGTCATTATTCTATTTTAAGTGCCTTTCTCCTCTGCATTAAATGAATTAATTTTCTCCTATATATGTCAATCATCATATACATTCCTCCTGTTTCCACTCTAAAGACTGATGCCTGGATAGGTGAGCAAAAGAAAAAGCTTTCTGTTTAGTTATCTTGATATTGCAGTGAAGCATTTCAGATTGTGACAGCCTAAAATGTTTTGGTAAAATCAGACAGTCCAGTAAAACCCCTTTATTTCTGTCTCTACAAGACTTTCTGAATGAGCTTCACACTTTTGTTGGATGACTTGAATGATCACAAGGATCCTGAACAAAATAGACATTAAGTCATTCACATTTAACTCACAAGATGTTCTGCAGCTGAGACACCACAAGGATACCTGGCCTTACTAAAACTTTTAAACATGGGTTACTTGGTGGTGGATGAAGCAACCATATTTATTTAGCTGCTATTTGCTACAGAACAAGCATATGCAAGGGCATATAATGCTGATAGGAGGGAACTGTTCATATTTGAACAGCCAGACCCTCTGTGTTGGCATTTAGACAGATTAGGTTTACTTTTATTCATTTATTTAAAACTTAATTACAGCCTCTGAGTAAACACCACAAAAATCTTAGTGATCTAGAACTGCTCCCTAGGGAAACTCAGTTCTCAAGTCCTGGAAGGACAAAAGGATTTTAAAGTATTAAATATCTTCAGACAACAGTGTTCTATGGCCATACAGACACAACACAGAAGGCAGATGTTTTATTCAGTAAGGAAGAATTTGTTTTTTGTATCATGATTTTATTTTCATTTGACCTCCAACCATTTTTGAACCTTTCCTGGCTCAGCTTTTTGAATAAAGGTGGAATGGATGGCACTGTGCCTCTTTCATAATGTGGTTATCATATTGAGTTTGCCATTCAGATTCTGATACCAAATTCTTCCTATCATTTATGATAGTTACCATATGTTTTTGAATGCTTATTAACTAATAAATCTGTTATTTAAAAAAAATATATATATGCTGGTCTTTCATTGAAAGGGGTCCAAGTATGTGGATTTGTATCAGTCAGAGCTAGATCTATGCCATGCATCAGGATTCTGGGTTTCTAGCACTTAGTCTTGTGCTCAGACTGCTGCCATAAACCATGCACAATGATGTGGAACAGCACAAAAGCTACTGGAGCAGGTGTAGGAGATTGGAGCATTACTCACAAACAGCAAAACTTATGAGTCAGCTCCGGGGAGCATCCTAAAGGAGTGCTGGTAACACCTTCTGTATGACACCCTCATGTGCACGGCATGTCTTCAGACCACAAGGTAATATTCAATAAGCTTTTGAAATAATTGAAATATCTTCCCCTATATCTGTACCTACAAATGAAAGACAATTACCACAAGCCAATAAATAAGTACACAGCATCAAGAAAAAGTTTCAAAGAATTCTCTTAAAGGATAACAAAAAGAATTTCAGCTGTAAGTAAATAACTGAAAAGGATTTTCAGTTCCATTTCTGTATTTGAAACCAGAGAGAACAGTGGGATGAAGCTGAGGAAATCTAAAATACTTGCTGTGTAAGACACATAGAGCTCAAAGAGGTGTTTGAAGTACATATAGGGAAGAATTAAAATCACTGAAAATATTATCAAATGAAGTTTTTCTGGATTGGGGCGGGGGGGCAGGAAAACAAAGTCTGCTAAATTAGTGCAGATTAGAAATTCTTGGCTTGCTTATGTCAGAAAAATAAAGGCTTCATAGAGGTAGGGTTCCTACAAGTTCAGGAGGGTGATACACACCAGAGAAGTAAATACCAGAAGAATTAGGACGTTGGAAGAAGAGCAAGTCAATATCAACCATAAATTAATAACTCTTCTAAGACATTAGGAGGTTCCCTAGTAGTAGGAAAGAGAGTTCCTCAGTAACTTATTAATGGTTTCTCAATTTATAATTTTTTTTTAGGCTAGAACTTTCAATGGTCCTTTATAGTCAATATGCTCTTACAAATCCACTAAAATAAATAAAAAATATGAGAACAATACTGTAAAGGTTAACTGACAGTGATTTAATGAAAATGAAAATAAACTTTTGTTTCTCACGAAGTTTGGAAAATGTGAGCAAAACTCCAAACGACACAGGGAATCATTTGGACACTGATGTGATTAAGAAAACAAATCCAGAAACAAAACCCCAAGCCCCCACAAACCCTGACCCTCTTTGGTTACTATTGAATTAAACGTGTATGTTCAAAAAAGAAAAGGAGAATATAACTTTCTCCCAGCTTTCTTTCAAAGTCTCAAAAGTCTTACTAGTATGAGAAAATATATTAATGATTAGAGAGAACAGAAACCATCCTAAAATGGCTAAAATTTGCTATTCTGCCTCTATATATTCCCTTAATGGGAAAGGTAGACTTTAGATAGATCAGACTCTCTTCACTTGTAGCACTTCCAAGATCTCAAAATAACATATTTTCCTACCTTAATGTCTATTTATTTTACTTTTAATTTTTGTTTGATAATTCTTTGTACCTCCCACAAACCATAAACATTTATGAAACCAAAAAAAAGACAATCATAAGCTTTGAATGTGTTTATCTCTCTGTGTTACCCCACACAGGGTATCTGTTGTTCATCAGTTCTCGTAATTATTCATTTATTATTTTTTCTTTCTCAATGAATTTTACCACAGGTGTTGTTTTAAATATTAAGATCCAAATCAAACTGCCAGGAAGATGAAATCAATTACTCTACTGGAAGTCATTAATTTTTGCTCTGTTTATTCCACCTGTTTCTTTGCTGTTCTTCATGTAAGGTATGTGCCCATACCAGCTATGACATTCTGGCCTGTTTCCTTATGCTTTCTCATTCCAGAGTAGGGAAATGTTTCTCTCAAATTAAGTTACTTTACTGTCAAATGAGTGTATTACTTCAGAGGACATTTCTAAAACTGGCATTTTATAATAAGATTATTTGATTTCAGACCATGTCTGAAAAATTGTCTATACAGTACCTGACGTCCATAAGATCTGTAGTTTCAAGGGTCAAAACTGAGCCATGGAAAAAGTCCTTTCTTTGAAGCAGCAGCTTACACTGAGCACTGTGACATGGAGAAAAGAATGTTTCAGAGAGCTGGATACAGGCGATGTACAAACATTACTGACACTTTGGTAATGTTTTCATGCTTCCTAAATTATTGTCTCTTGTCTTAATTATTCCTGTAACTATGAGAGGTGCAAGTCATAACCTGTGCAAATCACAACCAATTTCTTTAGACAAAGGTACAAAGATACAAACAAAAGCAAGCTGAGAAGAAAAACCTTCCTAAACACCTAAACACCTTCACAGCTAAAGAAATGTGAAGTTCTACATGATGCTGTAAAATTGTAGCAATTCCCTTCACAGCAGGAATTCAATACAAATATAAATAGAATACTTCATCTCATGATATTCTCCTGATGGAATATTCATTCTTCTGGGATTTCTTACTGCTTTTTTTTGAAAACATATTTTTTTCCCCCTCTGGTCCAAATTGTGAATTGTGATTACTACAGACGGGGGCATAACCTGGCAGTGAAGTGAAGACTTAGCTGCACATCTTTCTGGTTATATTTACAACCCACCACCAGTATATTTTGGATGTAATACAATTGATATCTACCACAGTGAGATTCTCTTGTGAAGACTTCTGTCACATATGAGACAGAATTTTCTACCCAGGCTCACAACACTTTAGAATAGTTTGTGACAGTAGGATTGATCCATAATATGTATTTACTGAAATATTATAATTATCAGTATTTTTCTGCTGTCCAGTGAGCTCTTTTACCTCCCTTTTTTGTTACATTTTGTAAACTAAAGATTGAATGGCCACACCTCAAGTCACCTACTCTATTTTTGAGTTCAGAATAACTAGTTTTTATATTTTTAGGGAAGACTGAAGAACATGGGAACCTGAACTTGACGACAAACTGAGAAGCTTAAAAACATAAAAACATATTTATCTTTTCAAGTAAAACACATCTGAGATACAGAAAGCAAGCTGTTCTCCGAGAGGTGGATTTTAACATACAAAAATTCTCATGCCAAGGCTCAGACTCAGAGGTATGAAATGACAACCACACCAGAGGGTAATCAGAATATACAGAATATAATTTAATGTAGAACCAAAAGCATTAACTTGATTTTTTTGTCCTTCCAAAGCTTATGAAATCATTCTGCTCCAGAATTTTAAAAATTGTGCTGATATGCCATACCTTCACAGTGGGAGTCTGCTTTTTTCCTTTTAATTACTAGGAAGCTGGAAAAGACTTGACTTCCCAAGAGAAAAAGGACTTGAAACTCAGCCAGGAATCTACAAGTGATCTTACAAAGACAGTACAAGCTGCATTTCTATACCATGATCAAAAGCCTAAAAGAAATGACTGGGAATGGAGTGAGTTTAGAAGTTCCTACTTCTTTTAGACTCTGATACAAAAGTCATAAATTTTCTATTTTGCCTCTAAATATCCCTGGAAAAATTTGTATATTATATTAATTTAAACTAACATTCTCATATTTTATATCTACTTTTATTTTTAGTTAATATTTTTAATTACACTTTTAGTTCTTACCTTTACATCCTTTTCTGAAAAATTTTCAGGTTATACTCAGGATTTATTTATTTTCTATCTCATCACTCCTATTTGATTTTCCCTTTCCTGCCTCCAAACTTCATACAACTTTGCATCTACCACATATTCTGAAGTTCAGGCTTTTCGCTTCAGCTTTCCAGAGTACTTTTCTGCACCGTTGCCTTCAACTTGGGCTTCTTTTTTGCCTGGTTGAATTTATCCGTTGTTTTTTATAAATAAGTATAAGCACCTGCAAATACTGGATTTGAGAAAGAAATCTCAGCCTGAGAAATTTAGGAGGAAATTTCTCAAGTCCTGACCTTTTGGGTTTGGTCACACTTAAGAGTCAGGTCTCCTCCCTTCACAGCTGTACCTATGTGAGAGTCAGATAAGATAAATGGAGGAAATGGTAAATATGTGATACTTCATACACCTTTTTTAGAATAATTTTTAAAAGTATATAGTTGCATTATTTGAAAAAAATATTGTTTCAAAGTAAAAATATTTTAAAAATCAATCTAGATAAGATACTTAATGAAACAAATATATGCTTTGTACTGTTTTATAAAGGGTAAGCTTTTCTTGATAGTAAATAAATTAAAGAAATGTTGCACAGAATAAGAATAGTTCATAGCCCCTACCTCTAATAGCACTTGGAGTGGTGGGAAAGGGAAGGGGGGGATTTTATTTTATTAATATTTATTTTTACAGTCTCATTCTTTCAAAAATTTGCTGCAGTAAGTATCAAGAATGCTCCCATACAGGGATATACTTAATTCTGGCAGGTTTTGGTGCCTGTTTTCTGGGTTTAGAGGATAAAACTTGGTGTTAGTAGTTCTAAAAGGAAAAAAATCTTTTTACTTCAAGAAAGAATAGTTGAGAGATCAGACAATAGAGATTTCATCTCATCTCATCCATGCAAAGCCTTGGACTTTTCATCATCTGTAGGTCTTTTGGAGCCAGTTCACCAGTAACTCTCTGTACAATTGTCTTCATCTCTCCCACTAAGCCCCCAAAATCTCCTTTGCACAAACAGAACGAAAATACTTCTGTGTTAGTTCAGCAGATTGTCTGTGCTTTTAGCTCTTCCTCAGGGATGTCTGAGTGTTTGATATCTCCTCTCTTTTCTTCTCTGTTCGTATGAATATCACCTATTTCACTTTATTACCCAGGGGTAGTTCACTATTTCTAAACTAAGATCTTCAGAGAGATTTTGGTATAAAAACCTCCTGTAGGTTTTGTAAACAAATGTAAAAATGATTCTTGGTTTTAAAGAAGGAGTTGGCATTGTGAACAGATATTTCATAGCCAAAAAGAATACAAAGTGCTGGACAAATTTCAAATTTCCAAGAATCCCATATAAATTCCTTGGAGTTCAGAAATAAATACATTTTGAGAAATCAAGGCAGCAATTGAAAAAAACCCCCACCATATATTCAATACTATTTCTTCATATATGGCTTTTTTTCTCAGCTTTTCTCATAAATTGTGTCCTTCTGGAAAACCTTTTCATCTTCATTTGATTGTTGAAATTACCTTTTTTATTTAACTGAGATGAGAGTTTTTTGGTTGATTGGTTTGGGGTTTTTTTTGGTCTGGGATTAAAACCAAACCAAACTCTGAACCTGTGTGGAAAAAAAAGTTAAACTAGTTAAGAGAGAGTATTTTACACATGGGAGGAGGAATTTCAGAAAACAAGTACAGATTAACTGATAGCTATATAAATTAATTATTGCAGTAACTAACAGAGGATATAATTCATTTTTCTGTCTCAGCTGCAGTTTTAGGGCTATGGTTTTGAAGATTACTTTTGGTGTATTACCCATAGTACATTAAATGAAGAGTGCCTGTGTGATTGTAAATTAAAAGAGTGAAATTAGAGAAGAGACATATTTGTACCAACAGGGTTCTTAGAAAAAGATATTGACATAATATTTACCTAATTCACATTAATCACACAAATACTTTTTTCAAGTATTATACATTTCTTGTTCCATTCAAAACAACCTTTCCATGAACATTAACCTTTTTCTTTCCATCTTCATTGTATTTTTAGATTCTTGTTCCCTACTACCTTTACAGCAGCATAGAGACCAAAATTATGGTTATGTTCTTCTATGTTTATATTAAATTTGCAACATTTTAAATACATCTCCATATGAAATTTACATAGGGACTCCTTACAAGTGAATATATCAGTTAAATACTCTTATTATTTTTAAACTGCTCATTGCTTTTCGGTACATTACATCAATTTCTCCAAAATGCTTTTAGTCCTCCATACTCAGTCTTAAATAAATAAATAAATAAATAAATGAAAAGCTGAGACAATTTTCTTCACCCAGTGCAATAACAGAAGTAGATGCTTTTGTTACCTCAGCCTATGTTGTATCCTGGTAGCTGATTTTCTCATTTTGCTGAACAGGCATTACAAAGTGATCATCATCAACACTCACTTTCTGCCTAGGGTTTGATTTTTTATTAATAAAGCATAAACACAGTAAGTTCTGACTGGTTGAAACTCAGCTTTTTAGACAGTTTGCTAAGTTTACTTAGCTCACACACACACACACAAAAAAAAAATCTATTTTTCAGAAAACCAGATCCAAACTACACTTGAGTGGATCTGCCTCGTTAAATGTTCCACCATGACCTTTCCATATGTTACCACACATGATGTCCAAAGTGTGTTGCTTTTAAAAGACATGCATGGTCAAGCTCATTCTTTATGCATAATACTCACCAAAGAAAATCTAATCACTCCACTTAACAGAGATTGTCCGAGGTCTGTAATGCTTTTAATGACAGCTGAAGAGTATTAGCAACCCTCGGGCAAAGCCCTTGGGAGCTCAGAGAAGGAACGTAAATATAATTGATGGTTAGAGGTCAACACCTTTCTATGACTTGACATTCACACTGCACTGAAATGCCAATTTTACCCTGCTCCTGCACAGTTTATTACAACCTTTTTCCAGTGTCAGAAACTTTCTGAATTTCCTCTCTATGGTCCTCACAGTTGCACCTTAACCCCAGCACAGTGCATCAGGAAAGCATATCAGCTGCTTTATTGACACTTGTCTGACATTCATCTCTAAAAGAACAGTAATCCTTTTACACATTAGTATTATCCTAAAGCACAAAAAAAACCTCCCAAACTGATAAAAAACCAAAACAAAACAACAAAAAAACCCAAAACAAAACAAAAGGGAAAGAAAACCACCCAAACAAAATCTACAACAAATGAACTCTGCAATTCCATTGATATTGTCTCTGTTAATCGTGTTCAGGGTAGGTAATTGTCCAGTACACAGCCTCTTATCTCTAGGACTACCATTACAGATAAAAAGCCCAGTATAAGAAGGAATTCAATGTAGAGTGCACAGAATATCTTTACTTTCAGTGTTGACCTACCTATAAAATGTGATACATTATGTTTACCACACCTATTATTTAACACATTATAAACTGTTTTGAGAAGTGCAAATAGAATGCATAAAATGAGATATCATTGTTTTACACTTATCAGACAAATTCTGAAACCCATTTTCCTTGTCTAAGGTGGGGGGAGCTTTTTATTTAATATTTGCTTTGAGGGAAAGCCACTAATGGAAAAAATATTTTTCCAGGTGCACTAATCTCAGTTATCTGTAGCTATGAAACTTTCTGACAGTTCTTGTGATTTAAAGCACACAGAATCTGTTGACACTCTTCAGACTCTTGGCAGCAGTGAGACTTTCCTGAGCTCATGCACCACTGTAACAACTGGGTTTGAAGCAACAGCCTCCCTAGAGCCTGATGGATCCCTGCCCAGGCTGCTCCCTTGACTGATTCACCGAAAGAGAAAGTGAAGGAGGAAAACTACGTCTGTGTTTCTTCTTGGAGGATATAGCCCTAGACTCAGATTTTATTCCCATCTACCTATTACCTGTAAAGAGGCAAGCGAAAATATGTTTGGTATTACCTGTATTACCTAGTATGCAGTAGCAGAGAGGATTTTGGTAGCTCATGTGTGAGCCCTGTCCTGTAGCTGTGCTACACTTTAAACTATGACACCCTTTACTTGCTCTCTGACCAGTTCAAATCCCACCCTCACCTCCTATTTTCCCTTCCACAATCTCCCTTGAGGCTCCTTAACAGCTCAGAGTATCAAAGTTACTGAGGAAAAAAATCTTTTCACCTCAGAAGCCAGCTGCTATTTCCTCCTCCTATAACACTGCTTAGCTCCCTACACAGGGAACTGGGAAAGCAAAATTAATTCTAACGGCACATACACTGCCTACAGCTGCAAGTCTTCCTGTATCTGGAGCAGCATAACTCTCCCATCAAGCACAGGGAAGATATCCAAGGAGAGATAGCTCTTAAGTATGTTCTCAAGCCATCTGTGAACATTATAAAGTGCATTCCAAAGCACACAGGAGACTGTGGTATCATTTGGAGTGTAAGTGAAATGCATGGCACATGGTTGGATCCAAATACATGCCTTCTATAGGGAGGTTAGTAGTAATCCACACAGTTTCTTTGAGCATTATTTACCTTTCCAGAGTTGTGACTGATGACTCTCAAGGAACAGTTTGCATCAGAAGGGACCTAAAGAGATCTAATCCCAGCCCCCTGCCATGGGCACAGACACCTTCCAGTAGACCAGGTTGCTCAAACTATCACACTGAATAACTGCATGCTTACAGATGATTATTTTGATTCATTAACAGCTTCCTGTAGAAAAGCAAATCTTTCATGGAGTTTCTTAGAAGCAAAGCCAGCAAGGTCCGTGCTGATGTTGAAGCTTTCTGTTTTCCATCCTAAGTGTACAGAAATAATGCATTTGGAGTCAAAGAAAAAACCTCAAAAATGCTACTGAGCATAGTCCTAAGGCTAGAAACTTCTGTCTGAATGAATTGCTTTCTTTTAGTAACTATGCCCAATTGATTTCTTTAAATAAAGGTTTCCTATAAAGGAGGTCCTGTTTTGTTCTTAGAGAGTAAACTCTTTTGGTAACAGCCTGCCTTTTGCAGTTAATTGCTGCTTGTCTCCTTGGATATCATAATTTGCATAATTGTGATTCTTTTCAATAAAAAGGGATTATGTAATCTTGGAGAAGCAAACATCATAAAATTTAAATTTACATGAAATTAAAGGAATAAGTGTTCCATGGTAGCTGTGCTATTAATTTACACCAAAGAATAAAGTCGTTAATATTATAATGTCAACGTGTTTACAGAAAATCACTTAGACTCTGCTGCTTCTCAAATGTCATGCAAAATTAAAACATCAGACCATACTTTGAAGCAACATTACTGAAATAAATGTTAATGCCAACTTTAAATGTTTATAATAAGGACACATAAGGTGCTCCTGGGGCCAGTTTTGTCTTTCTGAAATGGAAAATTTGAAACCCTTGTAAGTGAAAAATAAGCAATTGGATTGCAATTTTATAAATAAGAGTAAATTTTGAAGTGTATGTCATAGTAAGTTTTTCATGCTTTCTACTGGACACATTTGTATAACCCATGGTTATACAAACTGCAACGAGCTGTAGTGAGACTCTGAGGTTACAGCAGAGTTTTTCCTGCCAGGGTAATCGGACCATTTATCCCTTCCTTTCTTATGTATGGATTAATTAATTGTGTTTGTTCTTATTGCCACTAAAGCTTGAATTTGCCAAGAGCCTGTGGCAGGCTAATCTAATTAAGAAAGTGCTTTGTAAGCTGAAGAACAAAACCAAATCAGTTCAAAGGTCTGACACTGAGAGTTACCAACTTGAATTCTCTAACATTGTCAGAGTATTCTAAAGAATTCTTTCACAGTATATTGTAGCACATTTAATACTCTAAGAATTTAAATTAGGTCAAACTCCAGCTTAAATACAGAAAAACAACCAATTGCACCTCCTTCACATCTTGCAACTTCCAACTTCCCACAAAGTTTCTACTTTCTGTCAAGTCATCTCTGTATTTAGTATCTTAAAAGAATTTATTTCAATTAAATCCCAGTAACATCCTTGACTGTCATTCATATCAACAAGCTCAAATCAGTCAGTAGGGAGAACGTAGCTATGCAATGTAAAATAATATTCAACACAACCAGCTCTCCTTAGGAAAAAAAACCCAGTTTTAGTTAGTGAAGTAAGATGATGGAGACACAATTCAAGGCGCAATATAAAAAGAAAACAAACACATTGAGAATGAAGCACCTGTAACTGGTTTGAAGGTCATAAAATTCACTGCTCCAGCCTGATAACAATACCTTTCCTTTAACCCGTATATAGTTTTAAAGGGTAGACAGAAAAATGAACAAGCTAAATAATCTAGATGTCATCAGGTCTGAGGGTGAGTGAGTTGGAGCCTGTTCCCTCAGCACACCATGCAGCTCCTCAGCTCGGCACAGTGAGCAACAAAAGTTCTTCCTAGATAAAACTATTGGCCACATACCAAGGAGTCTTTGCCTTCTGGAATATTTTTTTTAGCTTAAGACTTTTCAGAAAGATGGATAAAATGCCACAGCCTGTGAGTTCCACCCTAGTGCTCTGAAAGAGCAACTGTATTTTAGTTGGTTCCTCAAATGGCAAAGGCTTTTAACCCTTCAGTTGAGAACAAGAACATCCCTGCCTACCCAGCTCTGTCACATCTGCTGGGAGGGTTTGGAAATCTATGAATTAATGTTCACAACAAAGTGTACAATATTGTCCCAGTTCAGTGTACATATTGAAAAAGATGTCCAGAACAATAAAAATAACTGTATTTATTTTAGGCCTGGATCTTGGCTAACATAGTTGGCTGGGAATACAGACAATGCAGACAATCAGGCCTCATGTGCTTTGTATTTGTCTTCCTCTTTGCAGCCAAGTATGCTAAATGTTCATGCATAAATTAAGCATTGAGGGAAAAAACAGTAACTAAATTCTGAGTGGGGAGATACTTTAATTATTCATTCAGGACAAGAAAACCCAAAAATTCTAGTTCTACAATAGTAAAACACTGGAAGACTTCCTCTGCAAAGAAACACCTTTGTTAAGTGCAGTGACATAAACACAACCAACCAAATGAACAGTAATTCCATGAGTGTCCTATCTTAAGCGTATAACATGATATAACAACACAGTAAAATAATTTCTGAGACACAAAGTCATATTTAACAAAGCAAAAAAAAGACACAGAAATAACAGCATTCAGGTTTTGAGAAAAGAAAATATTTACAAGTCTGTAAGACTGATTTCAGATAAAAGGCAACAAATTTATGTTATTCATTGCATTGCATTGCACCCCTGGATGCAAACTACAATTATGAGGTAATAATATACAGTTGAAAGTGCCTGATGAAAGTTAATGACCATGGCCATCTATTCTGCTACTGTCCCACACAGTCTTGCAAACTACACTTTTGTTCAGAAATATGGTAATACAGGAGATTCTGTACAAAACTTACCTGGACAAAAGATAAATTATATATATCCCGTAGCTTAAAAAAAAAAAAAAAAAAAAAAGGATAGGATGGGGTCTAATTTCTGGTTTAATTTATTGATTTCACAATTACTCTATTTAACATAAATTCCTTCATTTTTAAAAGTCTTGGGATGTTGTAAGTGCATACCTCAGTAAAATGTTTTTTTCTTTGTAACTAGAAAGAAACATCCCCCCTCCCCAATGCAAGCTGAGGTGTTATACCTAACAATCTCTAAATCTGAGATGGAAGATAGTAAAGACAGAATAAATAAATGAACCAAATGCCCACTCAGGTGACCAACAAACCCACAAAAACACACTCTCTGGTGCAGTGTGGCTTCATCTCCACGTCTCTGTAGTAAACTGACACAATCCATGGCAGTGCTGGAAAAGACACTAGAGAGTCTAGTCTGCTCCCAGAAGGGGAAGGACCAGAAATGGAATAATTTCTTTTAGAAGTGAAAGGACAGTAAGTACTGAGATAAAGTTACACCCACACATACAATTGTGCACAACCCACTGTGCTCGACAGGAACGGCTGCGGTTTCCTCAGAGTCGTGACAGCAAAGTCAAGTTTTTGGATCGCTACCCAGGATGTAACAATAGTGACAAAGCCACTGGCACCAGAACTCTGTGAGAACCCAGGTGTTCCACTCTTTTCTAGATTTTCTCTAACAGACAGTTCTTCTAGATAGACTATCTTCTTTTTGAGTACAGATGGCTGAAATTAAAATAGCTTTGACAGTTCATTAACATTTTGGGGGCAGCTGCTTTCTGTCTGTCCTTTCTGTCTGGACTCATTTTGTCCTTTGCCAGATCTGTTCCTCACTAACCCTGACAGAAACACTTCACAACTGGTTGCTTCTGGGAGTCGCTGCTGTACCAAGACATTGCTTTACACATCAGTCTGCACTGCCTGGCTCAGACTTGGAGCTGCAGCACAGAAACAGTCATTAAAAACCACATACAACCACTATCTTCAAAGGTTTTGTGTCAAAGTTCTTACACAAAACACCTTCAGCAATTGGTACTGCACTATAGTGTAATACTACACTGCAGTAAAATATATAAAGATGTATATGTATATCACAGAATCATGGAACAGTTTGGGTTTGAAGGGATCTTAAAGATCATCTTGTTCCAAACCCCTGCTGTGGGCAAGGATACCTTGTGGTAAACCAGGCTGCTGTGAGTCCCATCCAACCTGATCTTGGACACTTCCAGGGATGGGGGAAGCACAGCTTCTCTGGGAAACCCGTGCCAGGGCCTCACTGCACTCACAGTAATTAATTTCTTTTTAATATCTAATCTAAACCTACCCTCCTTCAACTTAAAGCCAATTCCCCTTGTCCTAAAACTCGTTGCCCTTGTCCAAGGTCCCTCTCTAGATCTCTGCAGCCCCTTAGGCACTGGAAGAGGCTCTAAGGTCTCCCTGGAGCCTTCAATTCTCCAGTCTGAACAACCCCAGCTCTCTAAGCCTGTACATTTCTGAGGACTTCTTCAAATATTCTAATGAAAAAATGGAACAAGACAACCGCAGTTTACTTTGGTTGAGAAAGGACAGCATTTTTAAAAAAGATAACAGTAGAACAATGTGTTAGGAGAAGAAGCCTTCCCAGTCCCTTCTCTCAGAGGGATATAAGGTGAGAAATTATAGTGCATCATCTGGAAAACATCAGATCCACCATCCAAGGAAAACAGTCACAAAGGGATGCATTAAAAAACCAGGGGAGGAAAACAGAGAGATCATAACATGATCATGTGCACAAATTATATTTAGTTGGGTATACTATGGGAGTAGGCAATTGTGTTTCAGGTGATATAGCCTTTGATGCTTGCTATTAGGAGTATAAAGTGTGAATATTTCCATGCCAAAAATGCAGAAAAAGCCATCTTGAGTGGTAGAACAAGTTTCTTTTTCTTGTGAAAATGGAACCATTTTCTCTTAGCCAAAATAAAAGAATTCAGCTTTTAGAAGACCCTACTACATACATCCACTTTTTAAATATACTCAGAACCAATATGCCAGATAAGGAGCCAGAACATTCCTTTAGATTTCTTTCCGTTTGATTTTTTCATTTAAATATTTTGAGTGGAGAAATTCTCCTTAAACTTTTTAAGAATATACAACTTCATATAAAACTTGAAGATTAAGTTCTTCTAACCTTAAAAGAACCATCTTGCTGCAACTTCAAATAATTGTTCGGTGTGTATTCAGCCCAAATCGGCCTCTGTGACCAACTAATGCTGGCAACCCAAATTAGTGTGTCTCCATGTATTGCACTGTGTGTTATTATGCAACACACACCATTATGGACTATCCACCCTATAAGTATAAGGAATTATTCCAACAATTTTCTTTCCTGGAAGAACAGCTGTATAGTCAGTATCCAAAATGTGCTGAGTGCAGAAAGTACAAAAGTTCTGCTATTGCACCCTGAAGAACACACAAACACTGGATCATGTTTCTTCTTATAGGAAAGAAAAAAAACCCGCAGCAGCAACAAAACAGAACAAAAAAACTTGAACACCAGAACATGGCATATCACTACTCTTTAGTCCAGATTTCACAAAATCTCAGCTGTGCATTACACCCGATGTGTGATTTTAAGTCTGAATTAAAGAGCTATTAAGAGATAAGGATCAATGTAGAGTGTTCAAATGCACAGCAAGCCCATTATTACACGCAGGCACTACAGACTGCAAAGGAGCTCTGCTACCTTTTCAACTTCCAACAAGTTAAATGTAAGTTATTGCTGCCACCAACAGGATGTTCCTTGGTATATTTTGTCTTAATATGTCTCAAGATTTGCCTTTCTGTACAACCACCTGTATGCTTGCATTTGGAAATAAGATTGATTTAATATGATGTGATATGAAATTCACAATCAGCATTAAAAAAGCTGCACAGTAATTGATTCCATGTTCCCTATTAAATCTGGCAAGTGCCTAACTTTTCCTCCTTCTAAAAACAACCCAAAGAGAACAGAGTACTATTGAAGTTCAAGGTTGAACTCAAAGTTCAAGTCAATTACTCTAAAAATAAACCCACAAAAATCCCCACCCAAACAACACTGAGGAAGTGAAGACAGGCTGTAAAATGGATGAAGGGTTCAATGTGGTGAGTGTCACAAAAAGCAGCAATGACACTGAATTTTTAGAGTAGCAGCAGAGTCTATATACAGATAATGTCATCGTGATGCAACTATGACTAGAATGAAACCAACTGAAAACAAAAAGCAAATTTTGTTTGAAAAGCACTGGTGAGGTTGACAAGGAGATCTTTCTTTTCATATTGTCATGTTGATCTGGCCTTGTTCAGTATAGATGTTTGCTTAAAATGAGAGACGAGCAGAGGAATTAAAGAGAAGGAACTGTGACATTTCATGTGGTAGACAGAGGGATGGACGTGTCACAAGCGAGACTGTCCAAGCTTTTGAGAGTGACAGACAATCTGGATGAGGAGATGCCAAACAAGGCTGTACTGAAAACGAATAATAAAAAAAAAAAAAGATTAAAAAAAAAAGGTAGATTTAAAAAAACACATTACATCTGCTATGAAAAACTGATAACTATCAGACAGATGATAGCAAAATTATTGTCTGTAAGAACAAAGCTTTGACAAGACAAGCAGATTTATAAACAAATCAATTCTAATCTGCTGAAAGGTCATCTTTCCATTAAGACTGAATAGGAATGAGATTAAATTACATGGTTGGCTACAGATATCTACAAGAGGGCACCAAACAGGGAGAAGGTTAGGATCTCAGTTGCATATAAAAAATGCAGCAATACTCCATGGCTTTGCGAAGAAAACCCTCACATGAGGCACATTTTGGTGAGGTCAAGTTTGAAATATATTGAATATATTCTTCCACAATAAATATTTCTTTCCTATAAATTAGGTCCTGCTGCCTAAATGTGCACTGGCAACACTCAGCTGAAGTGGATCATTCTCTGCTGTTTTTCTTCCATGAAAATTTTGCCTGATAAAGAGCTCTAATGAATTTCTGTTTTTTAGAAAAGGAGACTGATTACAAAATCTACAGGCTAGAGACAAAAGCAAGGGATGTGTGTATTCAGCTATACTGGGCAAAGGGGAGAAGAAGCAGGAAAGGGACAGAACACCCACTTTGCCATCAGCACTCACAAGAAAGGTTATGCCCTGTTCAAAAGGACAAATGATGAAAAGTTATGAATCTGGATTACTCAGCTCACTCATCCTGTCTCTGGAAAGTTGAACATGAGTAGGTCTGATGCAAATCCCTCGCTTTGCTTAGTTGGTGGCTAAACTGCAGCAGAGGTGAGAGGGTTTTTAGGCTGCAGACACCACGTGTAGAGGCTGATGCAGTCCAGTGCCTGTGCTCTGTGCCAGCTTCACTGCAGCATTCCCTCTGAAAAAGGGAAAAAAGCACTTTGCAAATGACTATGAAAAAACAGTTCTTCTCCACTTCTGCCCCAGAACATCTTTTAAGATTTCCTTGCTGTTTCTACAGTAAAGAAAGCAGGTAGATAATAAAAATTCACTATCATAACTTATGCACTTTGATGGGAATTTTTAAATGTGTTTTTCTAACGTCTCCTTTAAACCTGTCATTAAATGCTTTAGCTTAATTAGCTTATAGTGGCACCTATTGGTAGAAAATAATATTTGCATGCTCCAATATCAGTTATTGCTTGTTCTTTAGTCAACATCAGAAATGCTGTTTTTGGTTATTATTAGTTTGCATTCTTCCCACTTTATTAAGAATATGTTTTTTATTGTTTTAATTGTGTGATGGGACAGAAATCAGTGACTAAAACCAGACTTTGCATGGTATAGCTTAGCATAGCAAACCACCTTCTACAGCAACTGTTCAAGAGGTAATTAATAATTACCCTTTGAATGGTAGTTAACTAGAGTAGCAATGCTAGAAAGAATAAACTACACCCAAATTAATATACAAGAAATAAAAATAATATTTATGAAAACTATTCCTGAAAGGAATTTTTTTTTAACTTTCTTTTTTCCCTTGTTTGAGTATGGATACAATTAGCTATTCAGAAGATGGAAAACTCCATTCTTCAATGGCAATTTATTTAGATGATAATATCAGGAAACTAAAGCAATTTCAAGGATATCTGCAACTGTTCTCTTGAGTGCACATCTCTTTACTGAAAGGATATCACCTCCAAAAGTACACCCCAATTTGGAGACACTCTTTTTTCTCCTTCAGGGGCTTAGCAATATTTAAGATTATTAAAAATTATATAAATTTTTAATTCTATTACATTTCAGTTTTGTAACAGCTATTTTCTGCCATTCCCAGAGACATGGTTTTACCTCCTAGAATCCCAGTTTTTGGCTTCTATAAAGGCCACTACTCAATGATTCAGTTGTGAAAGTAAAGGTGTCTTGTGCCTTTTTCCATGTTCATATGTAGCCTCCAACTGCTGCTTCCAGAAGAGTTCTGGTGTCCTGTACATCCTCTGTTACACCTGCTAGCCCCACAAAGCTGTCTTTAATATAAAAATAATTGGTTTTGGTTTTCAATGTTTAGGCAACTAAACTTTTAATATCTAGAAGAGATTCACCAACATAGTTACTTCTCCTGTCAGCATGTACTTTGTGAGTCATACATATTGCTAAGATGAATAAAGAAATTGATGCAACCCCCTGAAGTTTCACAGAGTACATTCTGTAACTGTTGTTGTTTATCCTTTCTTGTTGACTTTTCTTCAAATGGATTGTTCAGCCAATCTAAGAAATCAAATCAAATGGCTATGTCACACATTCCAGCATTTATTGTATTTGTATAATGAATTTAACTAATATTCAGATGTTGCTTGTATCCATTACACAGGAGCTGGAATAAAGATACAGAGCAAAGCCAAAAAAAAAAAAGCTGAAATGCATGAAGTATTTTTACGGAGCAGTACTGTCCAGAACTAGCAATAAAATGAAGTGCAGGGAAGGAACACAGTGTCTAGTAGATGTTTTGACCATATCTTCCTTCACTTGGAGCTCTGTAAAGATGCCCTAAGCACATATCTTTATGGTATTGTGGTTGTGATTTCATTTCACATCATAAGCTGCTATCAACACAGCCTTGTCATTGCAATTTGTCACACACAGAAGCGTGAGTTTTCTCTATCTCACTGAAATTTTTATCTCACCAGTCACAATCACAGACTGTAGTTTAAAGCAGAGCTCTCAGACATTATGAGAAGATGAAATCACAAAAGATAACATTAATAGACATTGCCACCACCATAGAGACAAATACTATGGCTTTTCTGGAGGTTATGAAATCGAAGCTAATACAGTGTAATAGCCAAGCCCTCACATATGTATATATGTATGAGTGGGAAATGAGCATCCACTTACAACACTCCTGAAATTTTCATGAACTTATCCAATGCAACATCTGTGAAGCATGAAATTTGCCCTTTTTTCTTTCTTTCTTTTTTTTTTTAGGTAACAATTTTTAATGTCTCCCCACTTCCTCCCCATGGTGGCAATCTCAGGGAAGAAGTTGTTTGCATTTCTCAGCTCTTGGCTTTCTAACATTATTTTCTTACAGTTACTGAGATTTGCTCTGATCATGCTCTGTTGTACCATGGACTGTAAAAGACAGAAGCCTTAAGCCAAAGATTTTAAATCAATTGAGGTATGGATCAATAAATGTTCATCCTATACTAGAACATATGTAGAACTCTAAAGAACAAAGACCTTCTGCATTTTGTGGCTGTAAAATTCCTGCCATACTTTGACTATGGTGCACATTCATGATTATTAATTTGTGAACGATTTTCTTTAAGGGATCTATTATTATATTTACAAATATTAAAGGAGATTGTTTTTTCACTTGTATCTCAAAACGAGCTGAAGCATTTCACTGAGACTTACTAAACTGAAGTCAGCAGTCTCACCTACACCATCAGGCACTCCTTGGTTATATGTTCCTAATTTCTTCTGGTTTCAAGTTAAAAGGTGGGCAACTTTATCAGTGGGATTTATTATGGCTATCAACTTCTGGTGATAGCTATAGAGAGTAAAGGACTAAACAATTCAAAGTATTTTACAATCTACTTCTCATTAGTTCCCAATTATTATTCTGAAACTGATTGAAACACCAATAAAAACTTTTTTTCCAGAAAGCATTTTAAAAGAATGAGCTAAACTAAAATTCTCACCTTGGGTCAATATGTCACTCTCACCCATGTATGTAATTAAAGACAGGATACAAGTAACTGCTAATTGTTGTTACATGAGTGAATCTGGAAACAATCATGAGCAGCTTGCATTGTCTTGTTTTTATTAGTATTCTACCTACATAATTTTTGTTCCAAATTCCTTTATTAAAAACTGTCAAAGAGATGTTTTCATTTCAGTTAAAGTCAGGCAGCTTACTCTTCAAACAGTAAATTATTCTTATAAACAGAAACCTTTCAGTTTGGTTTTCTCTGGTTCTGTCCTTTTTTTTTATTACTTTAACTATAGAGTGAATCAAAAAAAATACTGTAAAAATGTTGGGGGAAAAAAGCCAATAGCCTAAAATATTCTGCTTTGTGCATTACTGAACTTCTGTTCTACACACAAAAACAGCAAGACAGACAGGACATCAGTTTGCTGTTTAAGCAATTTGGCCACATTCTGTGATCAGCTGAGGTTCAGTTTAGCTACAGTTTATTATGTCAAGAAAAGGGGATATGACATCCCTGCCCCAAGCAGATGCCTTGTGTTCTCATGCATCCAGTCACAACAACCAGCATTTCAAGTAGAATTTTACAATAACAAAGCATTTTCATATTTTTCTTATAAATGACAGTTCAAAAGATCCCATACCTATGCAGAGTTACACTTAATGAAGTACTTAAATAAAAGCTAACAAAAAAAACCCCAAAACAGTTTAACATACAGTCACTTGATTTGTCACAGTCTGAAGCTTCCTATTAAAATATTCTCCACAAAGGGATCAAATTAAAACTAGAGCTTCTGAAGGTTTGAAACTTTTTTTGCTGCTATGACATTTTGTATGTTCTGTAGTTGGATTTATTCCAGTTTTTGCTTTCTTTATCATTGTTTGCACTGTAAAAACCAGATGCTTTTCCAAGGATGTACAACCTTTAACTTTACTTTAAAAAGTATTTGTGTGACTCAAAAACTTTTGGGGTCTGATATTGGAGTTTGCTTTCTCTACAGAAGACTGGCATTTCTGAGTAAAGAGCAATAGCTTGGTCAAAACCCACAGGTTTTTAAGAACACTTTCCATTTTTGGGTGTGAGATTACATCTCATCCTTATTAAGTAGGGTTATAGAAATGGGTTGTGTATAGATAACTCCATCTTTAGCAGATATCTAAACTGCTGTCTGGAAAGGCAATGGCAGATTTATAATATTAACCATAACCACCTCTATTATTTCTGTGTATTTCTCCTCCTCCCTCTGACAAAACTTCAGGGATTCTTCTAAATGGAAACCAAATAGATTTTTCTAAAGACTATTAAATGTCACAAAATTTTACAAGAGAAATGAGTGCCTTCCTCAAGGCTTGGCAAATATAAAGGAGGCTTCCTGGCACGTAGAGATATTGCTTAGTAAGATTAACTGTTCAGGAACAGGAGATCAAAAGGATAAGCAGTGGGAAGGCTGGGCTCTGGACTATCAGCAGTTTGGATGATGAATCTCTTAAGCAGTTAAAAAGAAGTTGAGGGGGAAGGTAGAAGCAGGAAGCTTTCATGTTAAGTGAAGCACCAGCAATTCAGAAAACTTCTATACATCTACTTCCTTTGGTGACCAAAGGAGACATTCCTGAGAAATTTCTGCCTAATACACTACAGGTCCCCTTGTATCAAGGTCCCCTTGTATCCCCCTATGTATCAGGAAACAAAAATTCTAATGAAAAATAATCAAATAATAGAAGAATACAGACATAATGTTCAGCTCCTACTGAAGAAAAGTCAAGCAGAAGTCCTAATGATGGGTCTAACCTTGGGTAAGAGGAAAAGATTATCTTATTCTAGACTTTGTTTAGTCTACAAATTTTGAAGAAATAAGTCAGTATGTGAAGAGAGAAGGTGATGCACATTTATCTGTGAACACCCTTTCTGTGATTTTTTTTTAATAGTATCCAATCTAAACTTCCTCTGGTGTAATTTGAGGCCATTTCCTCTTGTCGTGTCCCTTGTTTCCTGGGAGAAGAGACTGACACCTGCCTTGCTACTCCCTCCTGTCAGGGAGGTGTAGAGAGTGAGAAGGTTCCCCCTGAACCTCCTTTTCTGAAGACCCCCCAGCTCCCTCAGCTGCTGGTGCTCCAGACCCTTTCCCATCTCCATTCCCTTCCATGGACACACTCCAGCCCCTCAATGTCTTTCTTGTAGGAAGAGGCCCAAAACTGAACAAAGTCCATAAACTTATGGCTGCAAACCATCTTACCAGTGGAAAAGGTAATAAACTATATTGCCATACATATGCAAGTAATACCACTTTAAAAATCTTCAGTATATTAATAAATTCGCTGGAAAATTAAACATTGGTAACTGCTTATATTTTTTATTAAGAATCCTCCCATCCTCTCCTGTATTACTGGAAATGATTTCACCTTTTTAAAGCTTTTTCTGGAACACTGATAGAGAATGACTAGGCGTGAATCAGTTAAAAACTGAACTAATTTTTTTCTTCTCAATTTATCTACTTATTAATTGCCTACTATTAAGGATATTACAGTTTAAAAGTCTTCCCTTACCCTAAAAATTATGGCAGTAAAATAGTTTGCAATCAATTTCAGAAACAACTCACATTTTTGCTTTCAGATATGATAAAAACCGAACTCATTGAAAAAGTATTTCAGCACAACTCCCATGTCATACTGGCAGACAGATAAATCCTAGAAAAAAACCAGGGCCATTGGTGATCTCAATATGCTTTCAAAATGCAGAATATTAATGTTAATGAGTTAATGTTAGCTGCAAAAATCTTGAATCCCTTACAGCCCCTCAGTGGTAAAAAAGGGCAAAATTATCCTAGAGGTAATATCCTAATTATATAAGCTAAAATGATCAAAGGTTGTGATTTTATGGTCTTAAAGTCCTTAAGAACTTGTTCCCATAGTTATACGATGCAAACCCTTTGTAAGTAAGCGGAAATAATCCACAACATCAAATAAATGGAAATATTTTACTTTACTGTGTTATTATTTCAATTCACTTAGTTTAAAATGTCTTATAAGACAGACTTCAAGTTTGGAAGTACAGAACTCTAGAGCATAGAATATTCCTTTTAAGACAACATGTTTATAAATAATACAATTTTCCATATTTTCCAGTTTAAAATAAGAATAAATATTTAAAAAGCTCTGAAGAATCATGAAAACTCTGAAAAAAAATCTTTTAACAGTTTGCAGAAACATTTCTTTTTCATAAGTCAAATCTTTCAGTTTGTTTTTTTTAGTTTCAAATTTAAGGAAATAGTTAAAGTTCATATGGTTTTGATTCTGCACTGCTATTTGGGGAAGCAGAGGGAATCCCTGGGACATTACTCCCTCTGGGAGAGGGGAGGTGGAACTCCGAGCTCAAGGACTTTCAGCTGCCTGTTTGCAACATGTGCTATGATGGTGCCTGTCCTTTTCCAGCTACTGGAAATCATAAAATGTCTTTTATTCCTGGAAGTTAATTGCAATCTGCTTTGCCCTTACACTCCTAAACACAATTAAATAGATAAAGCACTATAGTGTTCAGGAGATGTCTCTGCTGATGAAATAAGCTTTGGCAATCAGAATTCACAGCTAAGAGGAGAAAAGCTTGCACTTAAAGCAAAATGTGCTGGTGCAATAATCCTGTTATTTTATTATACCTCTGACAACAAAGAATATCTTCCATCTGGATGGGCGGATGGCTGAGATGGCCTTAAGTACTTGATAAATGCATTTCCCAATCTATAACTGCAAAGAGTATAATAATCACATGTCATTTGGATTTTCTGTAACTTAATAAAATCCAGGGGACTCCCTTAGAAATATATTGTTTAAGCTACAGTACTTTTATATAAATTTAGTTAAAAAAGGTCTCTTGTTGAAAAATTAGATTAAAGTATCTGAACTGTC
>JAYRBT010000156.1:4085711-4162773 GCA_036023395.1 Myiotriccus ornatus
GGAGAAATACTTCATTTCTTTAGGAGTCTCTATGGACTCTTCTGTTTGCAGTAATAATAGGAGATTAATCAAATGTCAATTGTTTACAATATGCATCATCACAAGTGGACCTGCTATCTTAGAAATGTGTAAAACTCAAGTTCTTTCTAGTACAGCCTAAAGACAGAAACAACATAGAGAAAACCAAGCTGAAGAGCAGATGGCACTGAAAAAAATTGAAGCAGAAAACCAAAATAAAATGAAACAAAATAAAATAACATTTTAAAAACAAAGGAGCACACTTCTGAAATAGGTATGCTTCCATAGTGACACTGTAATTCTTTTGGTGGTAAGCTAGTTTCTGGCCTGTAAAAGGCATACAGATACATCTTCAAGATAAGTCAACTAGAAGTCAACTTCTGCACCAGAAATAAAGAGCTCCCTGCTCCAGCCACATTTAATTAGCTTGCCTAATGAGGTCTTTTAACATGACTGCTGAACTATTCACCTCCTGTACTTTTCAGGAAAAATCTCAAGTACATAATTTCTATTTTGTTGGAAAAAAAGAAGTTTGTTCTTTTTCTGTGAAATGGAAAATCATTCCATATTTTCAGACAAGCCTGGAACCTCATGAAAGGTACTTTGGGAACAGTCTCCTCTCAACTGTGTTTAACCTTCTGGGATTTTTTTCTGTAATTATAATTATCTGGAGTGTGAGCTGACAAAATGAATATGGAGTGGTAGAGTAGCCACTTGTCAGTGAGTGTGTAGTGAACAGAAGAAGTTTGACACAAGAGAATTTCCATGTAGAGAAACATATTTCAACAAAAACTTGCCCCAGTGTTTCAAGTGAATACCTCTGAAGGAATTAAAAAAGCAGAAGGTGCAGTCAGCACCTCACTCTGACAGAAGCTGATCCTACAGCACAGACCTGTGTCAAACAACACACGGAATTTTTTCCCCAAGTGTAACACAGGGCTGTAGCTGCAGTAAATGGACAGCCCACAGAATTACAGTCAACAACAAGGAGTGAGGTAGAGGAGAACAGTCACAGCCAAAGCACACCGAGAAGGTAAAAGCCAGACATGAGACATTTCTTACCTGACAGAATAAACACCAGTCAGACTCAAAGGCAAGTCCTCAGCTGGTCAGGAAAAGCTCAGCAAAGCTGATCCTCAGACAGTCCACACAGGGAAATAGCTGAAGGGCTCTGAGGACCCTCTTTCCCTTAAATGTGGTTTGTATCCACCTGATTGCAACCTAACCTGGCGATTCAAAAGGCCACATTATTTTTGTGTCCTATACAAAACTTGTCAACTCTGACTTGCCTCACATGACTTTCAAATAGCTCCCTGGGCTCAGCCAGAAAAGTCTGAGATTTAATGTAAATGCAATTCTATAATCAGGTAAAGCAGGGAGTCAGACTGTAGAACCACAAATGGTCTCTTGTAGCCTTACATATTCTAAATATTATGTGCATTGAAAAAAATTAATCCAAATTGACAGACAAAAGAAGAACTGCCAGTGAACAACACCTTTTGATTTAGTATTCCAAAGACTGTTACCACGAAGCAGAGCACTGAATAGACTGAAAGCTACTGACAATAAAATTGTAATACAAGCAGCAGAGTTTATTTCACACTTATGGAATGAAGCCTACCAAAAATGAAAGTAAATTAAACATTGAAATCTGTCTTGGGGCCTAGAGGTGCTCTCAAGCAAGAAAAGAATAGCTATATGAAGAGGGAAAAATAAGCCTAAAAGAAGGTTAAAACCCACTTTTTCCTAGACTTGAACCAGGAATCTCAGTCAACCAGACATTTTAACAAGTATAGCTTTCATAGATCAAGAGCAATTCACTACAAGCAAGTGAATAATAACACATAAAAATATACAACTGACAAAATGGGATGGGGGAGTGGAAGAATCAAACCAAATATGTGACTCAGCTGGAAATATATAACAAGAGGAGAAAGTGTGTTTTCATGAGAACTATGTCCACTATGATTTTGTAACATACAGAATTTCTAGGTCTTTAACTGAATATTTTCCCCCGACTTTTAATTACTTATGGTTCAAGAAATACTTTATAGGAGTGTCATTTACAGTATATTGGATTTATTGTATTCAAGACCTAAAAGTAAAATTTTTAATCCATTTATCAGTTCTCATACAGAGTCCCTTATGTGCACATTTTTTATTTGACTAGACCTGCTCAATTAGTGGGAATAGCATGAATATAGTGAAATGAATCTGTAGAACTTCATAGAATTTTTGTTCATGCTATGACTTTGATTAGAGCTTAAATCAAGCGAATACAATAATTTCTGATATGTGAAACACTGCCCATGCAAACATTCATGTTTGCTAATTTCCAAAGTAAAAATAGTGTATGGAAAAAATATCTTGTCTTACTTTTTTTCCTTCCAATAAATATTTTTGTGTTGAATTTGACCTGCAGTTTCTTGATCTGTGTTGCAAATTTTGTATAAAATCACTTCATTAAAGACTGCAGGTACTTTTTTATCTCTCCATTACTTTGCTAATTTTAAAATTTAATAATCCTTTCCATCATTTAGGATACTTGATTGGTCCATGAATTTAATCAGAATGTTTATTAAGCGTATATGTGGAAAACAAGGGTCCTCATTAAAAGGAACTAGTCAAGCTTTTACACTGACAGCTGCTATCCACGCAGGTCACCAGAGGTTCTGGACAAACACTGATTAAAGAAAGGTGATACAAACTAACTTGTTGCTCTGACCTTGATTTTTTTGATTTATTGTTCAGTTTTTTGGGTTTCTCTGTATTGCAATACAGAAATACTTGAGTAATGTCGAGGAATGACCTACTTTCCAAGATGAAAGTCGCTAACTAGTGCAGTACATAGCTCAGTCCACCCTCAGCTAACTTCTTTTTGCCCAAAATTTAGCTTCAAAGTACCATCCAGGGCCTGTTGTCCCATGGAAGCTTTCTTTTCACAAAAGGACAAATGGTCAATCGAACACAAGAACATTATGCTCATTTTATTATGTTGGCTTCCAAACAGAATCTCAGTGAGTGAAGGATTCAATGAGGTATTGAAGTGCTCAACATCTCCAGCTTACCAAGTACAAGTCTGTATTATAGTATTCCTCGTATGCAACCATTTTTTGAGACTTAAAGGGCAGAAGGGTTAAAGAGCAGGAGGAAAGGTCAAGCCAGATAAGTAAAAGTCCATATTTCATAGAATTACTGTTTTACTTATCACTTTTCTTGAGATTTGACAGGCATACTGGTAATTAGGTTATCACCTTCAAATAGATTTATAGGCTCTCGGGAATTTTTATTCAACTTACCCTTGGGGATGTCTTAATATTCTGTCTCTATGTTGGCATTTGTGATTCTTAAAGGTCTCACAAAATAATGAAGAAAGACATATGCAGCAAGTATCTTTGGATTCACTATATATTCTGATAGCAAATACATAACACCACTTCCAGCATGCCTGTTTGCATTGCACTTTGCTTTTGAATGCACACGGTTACTGTTCCAAGATAGTTTTAAGATAGTCAAAGTAGAAATACTGATTTCCATTCACTGATTTTGGTATTTGTGATCAGTGGTCTTCTTTGATGAAACATTAATTAACTTCAAGGGATTTTTTCGTATTAAGGGGACACGTGAGCACTGAAGCAAGCACAGTAATGGATCTAAACTTCTCATATGAGGGAACAAGTGTGCACACCCTGCTACAATACAGCCAGCAGGGATTTCATAGGGCATTTTGAAAAAGCTTATGACTTTTTTAGAACAAAATGCAGCTGAAGCACTGCCTTGAAAGTAGACATCATAAGCCTATGGATTCACTCAGCAGCTGATTTCTCAGAATATTTTCAGTCTCTTTTTGACAGAACTGCAATCTTCACCCTAAGTCCTTAAAAAGATGGTCCTGCCAAGTTTGCCACAAAAGACATTGCCATCTCTACCAAGAAAAAGAGCATCAGATTCCATTTTATGCAAAATGCTAGAAGCAGCAAACAGAAGTGACAGCAAAATCCAGACAGACAGTTGCCTGTTCAGCAGTAACTCTCCTCTGACTGATTTGTGGGCTGCTGTGTTTTATTATTCTGGATTGCAATGCTGCTTTTTGGTAGAATCAGCCAACAGCTGTAGGAAAGGCCTATTATGATGCCTGGACAACCACTGTCAGACTCATTTCAATTGTAAAGATTTCACTCCTATCTGGGTGACCCACCCCTCCAGTAAGAAGTCTCTCAATTTAAACCTAATTTTAGTGTTTCAGTTTTACTGAGCCAATGTACAATGCCTACACACAAAAATGAACAGAATCTTTCTTGTTCTTTGTTGTTAAGACCCATCAAATATTCATGTGGTTTGTACAGACACCTCAATATTATGGCAACTGTTCAGAGCGGGAAAAAGAACATTTCCCCACAGGAAGAAGCTTACTCAACTTAATGTTTCTTCAGCTTCAGAAAGAAGATCCCTCCTTGTTCAGAGGCTGGGGAGGGAGAGGGGAGAGAACTGTCACTGTTCCTTTCAACCTTTTGAGACAAAAACATTGACGGTCAGCGAGTTTGTGACAATTGGCTGTTATTAAACTCCAACTTGCTCGGGCCAGCTGTGCCTAATTTGAGTCACTGGTGCAAAAATAACCAGTCAGCAGGAATTGAGGCAATTATGGGTAATTCTGCTGTAGAGCAGTCCTGCATCAGAATCCCAGGATTAACTTTAGGCTGGCACTCCAAGGTGATTGAATGAAGAACACAAGGCTTCAGTAAAATCATCAGTAGCTGAAATCAGTTTTCATATAAGCCGATTTTGGCAGTCTGTAACCTGTGTTTTAATTTACTTACAGGAAGGGTGTCAAAAATCCTTTACAGCTTGGAGATGCATAGAAGTACATGATAATATTTTCAGGGGGCTATTTGCTTTGCTTTTAAACATCCACCCTCTTGTTCAAATGTTAACATGCAATACTTTTAGAATCTAAACAACATATATTTAGCAATTTCTATACCTTGACTTGTTTCTGCTCAGCTACACTTCAAAACAATACATTTAATTTCCTCTTTTTTAAAAACACTCAAACCTTTAATTTTAAGAAAATACTTCCTTCTTCCTTGTTGAAAATTGTGCAAGGCTATTTTTGCAAGTACTGCTAAACAATAAAAAAAAAACAGAGAATAAGTATTCTTCTAAGCAGTCAGTCTTGAGTTGTGTTTCTATGTAAAAAAAAAAAAGAGTATGTACAAATGAAATTTTAAGTAACCATGTCATTTTGACAAGCAACTGCAGAAAAAACAGGTACAATTTTATACTGCATGACATAGTTTATTTTAAGCTTTTAATATGAAAACAGCAACTAGCTGTGCTGTATCACTTCATTTAAAAAATAATGTGCAAAAAACCTTATGAAAAGAACCCAGCAAAAACTTTAAATTTCACAGAGCCATTAAAAGCAGTATCAGCCAGATCAAAATAAAATACCTGTAGCTGTGTTTTCAAATATGGCACCTTATGTTCAGCCCTTCTGACTCTGTTGTGTCACTGTAATAGACATAATTTTTCATAGAGAAAATTAATAGTATCTTTATTGTGAGAATTACTACAACTTCTAGTCTTTCAACTTCTTAAGATATATGTGACAGACAAAAATATCAGGCATACTGACACTGTTTCCTGAAGTCAGCTTCTGTTGAAACAAAGCATAAGCTCTCTACCTCTAACAAGGTATAATTTAGGACATCAAGCCTCTATTCAAGCTAATAAGTAGATCCATGTCCTTTCAATTATTTATTCCTCTGGCAGACAATTCCATTAACCCCCTCCTGCGCAATAATTTGTTCTGCCACATGTTACAAAAATTATTTTCCAGCTGCTCAGCAATGCTGCTACAGTAAATTGAAAGTATTTTCTGGTAGACAGCTGATACTCACCAGAGAGGTGAGCAGTGACGTCCCATACGTGGAGGGTAATGTAGGAGTAAATAGCATAAGACAAATGTTAAGTTTTTCCTGCATAATGTTTGTGGACTGACAGCAAGAAGACATGCAAAAGTACTGATGAATAATTCACTCAGCTCAAGAAATATATTTAGCTGTTGCTGCTGTACAGGTGAGACTCAAGCACGGAGTGAACACCAACACTTGTTACACAGAAGTTAACTTAGTAGTAAATAGTACAGCACAAACATGTTTGAGTTCACCCACCACAACATCTGTAGACTTACAATGGTGAGACATGTAAAAAAGTAGTGAATTATTCACCTACCTTAGGTAAACAAGAAGCCATTTCATTTTCTGCACCCAGGAGGACTGTTTGGTGAGTCGATACAGACAAATGTATAGTGACAGCAGCCCCTGCTCCCATACTTCATTTTATAGAAGACTGCACAGCCCAGAAAGCTACACATCTACTGGAGGTTTTACACAAGGTTTTACAGCTACACCAACTGGTATGGCCTCAATAGGTCCAAGTTTTTGAGTGGGTGTAGTTCCCACTATGATGGAAATGAGCAGCCATGAAGGCAAGACAACTCAGGCTTTGTACAAATGTCCATTCTTGAGTTAGAAGAGCCCAGGATTACTGCAGGGTCATACAGTTACCCCTAATATATGACCGAAAAACAGAGAATTAAGAAGCAGCCACAAAAAACCAAACAAAACCTCTACATCATCCAGAAAGCCCAGTCTCAGGGCTCACATATCAGACAGTTCTAAACAGAAGAGGTATCAGCAACTAGTAATCAAGACCAACTGGATGATTTCCTCTTTTATTTTCTCCCTCTCTTAATTTTCCTGGAGGACTTATTTGTTTGTATTGTTTTTACAGGTTCATGTCCCATATATTTAATCAAAAGAGATAGAGCTATGTTTTTGGTTTGATTATACACACACATATATACATACATAAATATATAGATAGATATAGAGATATATATATATATGAGTTAATCTTGTCCCATGGTTAGAAGATAGGAGGGCTCTTTTCATGAGAAATTTAACCAGAAAGACATTACATCGTTTTAAAAAAACATATAAAGAAAGAGAAACCCAGGCACCAGGAGAAGCTGGTTTAATGTAGAGAAGAAAAGGCACAGCATGCTTTACAAATGCTATTGTATGTAACAGAAAATTATCAACCTCATTTCTCAACAAAAAATTTAATATTCCAAGTTTAAATTGTTTACCAAAAATTACACAATAAGTTACTGCTAAATTCTGAAAGGAATCCCAAACCTAATTCCCAGACCACAATGAGTCCCTAGGGAATTACTTATGGATGTACTTTTCACTGAAATTGTGCTTTCTCTTGTTTCCTTTGCCTTTAATAGAAACCATGGTTCAACACCCTTTAAATTTATTATATTATATTTCATAAGCAGCTGGCAGAGATGAGCAGAGACTGAAGTCATTCCCTCACTCTTTGCAGGTCAGTCAGTGCTATGCAGATCCCACCCTGAGGAACTGGACTCCTTTGGTTGTGTGAGGGGTCCCTGAACCCCCAGGTCACTGCTCCCTCCCAGCAGCCCTCAGCTGAACCCAGGCTGCCAACCCCCCACCCGACCTGAGTCCCTCTGCACTCCTGAAAAACAGCCTCTATAAAAACTAAATCCAGGCTTGAACCAAGAACTGCATGTTTGGGAAATTTTCATGAGTCACTGCAATGTGTGAATAAAATTGGGAAATAGGTATTATAACCATAGATGTAGAGCCAGTAACCTACTACCCCTATCAGTTGTTCCTCATGCTGAAATGGTTCTTAATTAACTTGAGAAATTGTGTACCAAACAGTGGCTTTAAGCTTTCTACATCACCTATTTATTTGTTTATATTAACTGTAGCTAGAGCCATTATTTTCTAGATCATTTTAAAGCAAATTTAGGGCACCATAAGGAAATTTTATATATCCCAGGATGATTCCACTTACACAATAATAAAGCTGCAGCTGAAGAGGGCTTGGTACAGGCACATCACTGAATTCAGCAGAAAAATCCATTTCATTCTAGAATTCAGGATGCTGCTGCCAGTCAATGGAAAAAATAGAAGAAAGTGTTCTGACAGTATGGGAAGACATGAAATATCGCTTATATGCTTATCACCCAGACTAAGAGGGACACTTAGGAAGGACTGAGCGAGGACACTGGGATGGAAAGCCTATTTCTGAATATAGAGGGAGTGAACTAAAAATGAGTTTGGGGAAAAAACTCCTGGTTAAGTGAAGAGAATGAACAACAACAAAAAAAAAAATAGGCAAAGGTAGGGAGAAATGGCTTCTATGAAGCATTGCATTGGATTGAGACAGGAAACTGAACATTCTTTTTACAGGAGATATCTGAAATCTACCAGTACATTTGTTTGTTCCAGTTCCTGTGGAAACTGGAATGTAAATGTATCATTATTAAAAAGAAAAAAGGTTTGTCTGATAGCCAGAACAGCTGAATGATGTTTTAAATTACAAATTAGAATTGCTTTTGTTGCACAATTCACACGTAGTGCTGTGCAATACTTTAATTTAAGTTTTTATATAGCTAGTCATTTTCCCTTGGAAAGTGTGGTATCTTCATTAATTCCCAAACACATAGCTTTGAAAATTGATCTTGTTTATAGATATGGTATTACAGCATCTAATCAAGTCACTGAAACTGTGATATAAAAATACAAAGTTCCACATTATTATGAATGTGTTGAAAATACCAGCATTTGCTTTCTTGTTTTGAGCACCCAGTATTGAGAGAGTATTTGTATCTCCTTTTTGTGTCCTGATTCCCTAGTTATAATTCCCTTGCTAGAGGGAGATTTTTCATCTTATTGTCTTGACAGTAGAGTTTTCAAATTCTGTACAAAAACCAGATAGAAACTAATTCCACCTTAATAGCATGATTTTACTTGCACATCATAACTTAGGACAAGAAAAGGAACAAAAATGAGCATTATGTGAGCACTGAGCATTTTGTTTTAAAGGAGGTAGAGTCCAGTGGAAATAACATGATGATTATTTTAAAGACATTGAAATTCAGATTAATGACAGGCTGATTAAGAATAAACAGACAGCACAAATTAGAGAAAATCTCAACTCTGTCAAATTTGAGTTGGTGTTTAGACAGCATTTTGTTTGCAATACTAACTGTATGTCTCAACATTAAGCAATGTTTAGAAGAGTAGCTGGGGTAGAAAGAGTAGCAAAAGGATAAATCAAATAAAAAAAACATAAACCCTATAAGTAGTGCTTATGAAGCCTCAATTCATGCTAAGAATACAAATGGAAAGTTGTAAATATCTTTTTTTCCTTGTCTTTTAAAAGAAGTGAGTTAGAACAAGCCCAGAGAAGGATGATTGATGGAATATGTTGGTATTATGAGCAATATTCTGGAAATGTCTCAACAGAGAGCCTATAAATTTGAGTTCACACATCCCTGCCTTTCACAGATCACAGTTCCACAGAGCAGTGTCTTCTCTATGACCTTCCTCTGTCACACTTGCTTTATGTATCATCTCTGTCTCAGTGCAGACACTCATACTGGGGTTTTTAGCAAATCAGGAGGGAGGGACAAACAAGGGACGTGCTGAAAGGTTGCCCCAGCCCTTCAAATGAACTGACTAGAATCCAGTCAGTAGTCAAGAAAATAAATATGTTTTCAAACTCAGTATATATTAATAAGAAGAGATGGGAAGAACTTTTATTAATGCTGGAGAGAAAGTCAGGTTGGTATTTTTGCTTTCCCTTAGACCTACAACCTGTAGATACACTTTGGGCCAGCCTGTAGAGCTCAGCAGATCAGAAAAAAACTCAAATGTGCTGGCTCACTATTTATCTACCTTTGCAAGTTAGCTAAGGGACAAAAATCTTTTGGAAAAGGAGCTTGGTCATCAAGAAGAATTTAAAAAAAAAAAATTCTATTATATCTGATCATGGTGTCTAAACCACTAAATAATTTTTAATAGCCATCATTTGAAGTTCATATGGATACAGAATCACTGACTTTAGGACAGAAAGATTTCAAGTACATAGAACTGATATTTGAGACTTGGTTAAATACCAAGTATAATGAAAAGAATTTCTGATTGGGAAGCTGAAAGTGTGTATAAATGTTTTCACAGCATTCTTCATCTCACTTATCAGACTAGTGACACAGAACAGAAAAGGAAAAAATCTTTTTCTACATGTACATAAACAGAAATATCCAAGGTAACTGATTGTGCCTAACTCCAATGATGAATTCCTTAAAAAGTGACAAAATGGAGATAAACAGATGATAATAATCAAATATTAAATAAATGGAAATATTAAAAAAAAAACCACTTGTTTTGGAAATTTTGCTTTGTAAGGAATTTCAGTTCTCTGAGAGTTGCTGTATTAACTCTGTGTCATATAATGTAAAAATTTATGAAAGGAGATTTATAAAAGGTTTGTCTTTAAGACAGTGATATTCTGCTATCTCATGCATTTAGAGTACACTATGAAGTCCATTTGCAACTAATTTTAAATGAAGATTTAGTGTAGTAAGAGATTTGATCTGAACTTGGTTCTAATTACCTGTACAGTTTGTCATAATGAATTGGCTTGGCTTTCATCACATTACTTGGGTGGCACAAACAAATGAATATAAACTGGCATAACATGTAATATACTTAAAACACCTTACTAACTCTTACATTTTACTGTAAATGAATGAGGTAGTGGAACAAATCTTCCCCCAGGATGGCAATTTACCTCTTATTAGGGTTTCAACTGTTAAGACCTCACTCCTGGTAAGGAAGCAGCTTCTGTGACGAAAAGTAGTGGAACTTTTTGAAAGCACCAAGACTGGAATCAAAGAACATTTTCTGAGATCTCATTAAGAAAGCTGAAATTGGAAGAAAAATTATGCTTTTAAAACCCTGATTCAAGTGTCAAAAAGATGTGGTTTAATTGGGACTGGATAAAGTCTAACTGGATAATGCATTGCCACAGAGCCAACTTGTGCCTTCTAACTTGGAAACAGGATCTGTCCAGTAAGGTGTGCAATCCCACATAAGTAGCAGTACAAATAGAAAGTCTTGAAGTGTTTAAGAGACTGATTGTGGGAACATGATGTGTGCTGCTTTAGCAAGAACAAGGAAAAGCTCATATGCCATTGGGAAATGTGCCCTCTGAAATATTAAAATTTGCCCAAAATGTAATCTTAAGGTACACCAAAACAAATTTATCATGAAATTACATACTAAATAAAGACTTTGAAAAGTAGCTTGCACATACAGAACTGGATACACTGTAAAAACAATAGCAATTTGAAGTTCTTTCAAAAATGTAATTCCATTAATTAAAAAGGATATTACTTTATTGTTCTGACTGTTTGAACATCAACGTAAGATAAGCTTTTCAAAAGGGCCCCAAATCTAGGCCATATCAATTAAGAAGTTCAAAACTTTATGTTTAGTGCCCTATTGGGTGAATATGTGTCTAGCTGAAAATTTTATTTTCTTCTATTCTGATAATCAAAAAGACAATCACAGATGACTATCACAACCAGAGCCTGGGTGGTAAAATGATATCATAACTCTTGATAGTACCCTTCTTAAGGATCTTCAAGAGTAACTTAAAAAAAAAAAATATTCCTTTGGCTTTCTAGCAACACATGGATTACCTGAAAAACTGCTTTCATACACAGTTTAGTTTAAATTTCTTTCCTAAGCACCATCAACTGCCACATATACCTGCCCACAAATGGCTATATTGGTGTTCAAAAACTGGGTTCCTTATAATGGAAGCTAAAAATGTTTTACAGGACAAATCCTATCTGCATGTACTTGCTTTACATTCACAGTTCCTTTTTGATCTTAGAAACTATGGATGTATTGAAGTACAGCCATGTTTCCCCAATATTACATCAGATATAGTGCTGACAGAGATTGTATCGAGCAATTTGAGCAACAGGAATTTCTTTAATAGGAGCCTCAATTAATTTTGTTATTATATTCACAGGTGATAAGGCTAAACCTCTTGAGACTGAGCAGAGTACATCTGAGATTGTACACAAAAAGACATTATTATTCAAAAATTTGTGTTTGAACAACACCATGGTCTCTTGGTTTTGTGCCTAATAGATAACAAAGAGGACAAAGAATGAAAAACATTATGTTACCCTGAACTAAAAGTTGTAAAACATTTAGAGGAGAACAACATCCTTCTATCTAGTGAAACTAATAACAGTCTTCCATTTCTAACGGGAAGAAAAACATTGAATTCCATGAGTTTTGTCTTTTGGTAAACACACTCCATATTTGTTATATCTACTTTCCTTTTGTTAAATGCAACCCTTGTTAGTTCAACTAATGACTAAAATGCCTTAAGCGACCGGTATTGAAAACTGGTGACAACTCTGTTCTATCTAATGACTGGATATCTACCCAAATATATAAACCACCCTCATCACTGTGGCATGTGAGGGCACTGAAGTCCAAGCCCATTTTGTGCATTCATTGATGCATCAGCCTATAAACCATCTCTGGTTTACATTTTACAAGACTTCAATCCGTGTCACATTGCATACATCATCCTTCTTCTGACACACAAAAGCTACATTCTTGCTAAATATAATTTTCAAATAGGTAACTATCAAATGAATTTGGAGTTATTGTGCACATACTAATATAAAGAAACCTTGAGAAGTATTTAGTAATTTTTTCAATTTTTTTTCCTGTGCCCTGTCATGTTTTGCTATCACTGAATTGCATCTCATTCACTCCAAGAATGAAACACATACAAAAGGTATATTTCTACCTCAATAGAAATTTTGTGTGGTTCTTTGTGTATTCCCAAGACAGAAAACGTGATATTAATAAAATGTGAAACATCATGAATTACAGGTAGTAAAATATTTAAACTTACTTGTAGCTGTTCTGTTAAGTATTACACCCAGTCCACAGTAGAAGAATACAAGAAAACTAGTTGGTGGGTTTTTTTCTTCTTTTTCCTTTAAATGCAATTATTAATGCACTTAAATGAACTTACTGAATGCAATGGTTTTTTTCAGTTGATACATTATACTCATCTTACAGTTTAGAGATTTTAGGGGATTAAATTTATGGCACTGCCTCCAAAATGTCATGGAACCAATACTTGGGAAATGGATACCGTAGAATAGAATAGAATGACACAAATTCGTAAGATGCCATTATTCCACATTTCTAAACTGACCTTCTTAGGTCTTAGCCTGGAGAAAAGGAGGCTCAAGGGTGACCTTATCTCTCTCTACACCTACCTGGAAGGAAGCCGTAGCAAGCTGGGGATCAGCCTCTTCTCCAAGGCAACCAGCAACAGGTCAAGAGGACACAGTCTCAAGATACACCCGGGGAGGTTCAGGTTGGACATCAGGAGGAATTCCTTCATGAAAAGGGTTGTTAAACATTACAATGGACTGCCTGGGGAGGTGGTGAAATCATCCCTGGAGGTGTTCAAGAAACAACTGGATGAGGCACTTTGTGCCATGGTCTAGTTGACATGGTGGTGATCAGGCAGTGGTTGGACTCGATATCAGAGGTCTTTTCCAACCTCAGTGATTCAGTGATTCTGTAATTCTGCCTGATCATACTGGGAGTAAGTTTTCAGAGTGCTTACATAACCATTTCACAGCAATAGTCGAGGATGAAATTTAATTAATTTTAAAATAAATCCTGAAACATTTGAAAATAGGATTATATAATTTAATTCCTAATGATAGAGGGACCTGGACTCCCAAACCAAGGTACCTGTTATTTCTAGTCCTAACATTTAGTGTGATTAATTCAGCAGAATTAATCTGCAGACTAGACATTATGTAATTTGAAAAGTATGATTAGCCAAGATAATTTTTACTGAAATCATGTTCTATACTTGTCCTCGTGAATGGCTCATGTTCTAACTTTAATTTGGATGTGAACAATGGTAACACACTTCACATCACCTATTTTTAATCTTCTCTCCCTTCCCACAATGAATACGATTTTTATATTTCTTCTCTGACTACATAGTGAACTCATTTATATCCTGTTTCAGCTTCCTATCTGATTAGTTCTTTCCCCTACAGATTTAGTTCTGCTGAACCATAATGGTACCACACAGACAGCAAAATAAAATATAAAATTCATACATAATCATGTAAGCAGAGATAGAATACCTGCAGCTGATATTCATTTCAAAGAAACTGCCATTGTTTAATACCTTTAGAAGTTGCACCACTGTTTATATTCAACAGAATACCTTATCCTAGTATAGAGCATTGAATAATTATCAGCAGATGAATGCACACTGTAAAATAAATATCAGAACTGGCACAAAAAGAAATACCTTCTCTGCAATCCACTCTTTCTCCAGAATAATTATGTAATCTTCAGAGAGGGGGGAAGTCTGAAAAGACCATTGACTGAAAATCTCCCCAATGCTTTAGGTTTAACAAGGGTGCTGCTGAAAGGACATGTACAAAGCTGGGAAGGAAACTGTGAGAAAAGCGATTGAATTTCCATCAAGATTCCAAAAGATTTTAGTACTATCAGCAGACTCAGATAAAACTGTATACATAAGCACTTCTCTGTCTTGCAAGAGTATATAATAGAAAAAGGAGCAGCAGATTTTGTTATAATTGTCAGTTCTATTCGGATAAGCATATAGTGGTACTGTTCCCTCACATGGAGCATTTTCTGCAATTTATAAGGCCATTTGGAAATGTAAGCAAGCTGGCAGTTTATTACCAGCTGCATTTCACAGAGCAGAGATGGGGCAAGCAATTTCCATCTAGAATCAGAACAAAGTGATGGCAGTCTCCTACTGCCAGTAACCACATGGTCTAGTAGGCTGGATACAAAATTTAGGTTAAAGGAGACCTATATTGCTACAAACTTTAGCAATGGGGCTCAGAATCTCCCGCGTGACCCAGTATTCTTTACACAACATGTTGGTACCACAACTACAGCTGACTCTTCACTATGGCACATATTGTTCTTATGCTCTAAATTAGCTCACAATGAGAAGTAACATAATTTTTTTAAGGTACAGCAGTGTCCAGTAACATCTCCCTACAGAAATTGCTACTACTTAACATTTATATTGGCATCAATATTGGTAGAATTTAATTAATATGGGTTGTTACTACTAGTAAATTTATAATAAAAAAACAGGACAGCAGCAGTGGATGAAATTATCTTGAGTTACCAGGTTTTCTGAGATTGAGTGTGAACCTTTGGACACTTAAAAAAGCCTGTATGCAAAATTTATCTGGTTCATTGTAAATTTGAGGCCAATATAAAGCCTCAAATATCTCTCTTACAAAACGGAGACCTATTCTTCTCAGCCTTTTGCCTTTAACCTATTTGATGGCAAAATTAGAAACCACTGGGTGAAAATTCAACCACGTGAATGAAAGAATTCTTGAGCTGGATCAGAGGAGTGATATAGCAGCAGTTCCTCTGAACAGTGAGAAGCACCTGGAAGTCTCTTATAGTTATGCCACTTCCCATGTTGCCCATTAAGGATAAGATGGCACTAAAAGTGGGTCACAAGTATACCACTTTGTGAGAATTGAGCCCTAAACAATTAAAATAGAGCTACTGGAATGACTAGTGTGTGAAGCAGAAATGAAAAAGGTTAAATATTTGATGGAGTGGTGTCAAAGCATCCCATTAGTATTTTGCCCCTGCTTCATGGCTTTTCTGAGAAAACTTGTAAGCTCAGCAGCAGCACTTCAATAGCACTGTCTGAATACATATAAGCGGTCTAGTGAAACTTGTGACCAGAAAATGTGCATGAAACTGAGAAAGTGAAAGAGAAATTTTAAACATTTACAGTTTGATCATTCAAGAATGAGTTATTTCTTCAGTTAGCATGATTCAAGGTAATAACCTAATCTCCCTCAACTTCTTGCTGTTACCCACTCATACTCCAGTGCAGTTACTGAATGTCTTCCCAACAACTGGTAACTTTTACAATCTGAGTAGTTCACACTTCAGTGGTGGAACTTAGATTTAAGAGTTGCTGTTACTGAAGTGCATGATTATAGCCAAAGAAAATTTGGGAACAGGGTAAGTGCCCCAGTCCTGCAAACAGATACAACTTCCAGGTACTCATTTGAAATGGCAGTAAAGAAGTCACACCTTTAAGCTGTGTGTCACAGTTTTTCACTTCGTATCTGAAGTTCCGTTTAGGGAGGTAAGAGTTCTGCAGTAAATGGTGACTTTACAGGGGAGCACTGAAGAGGATCTTTGGCAGCCCTCGTTTCTGGGCCAGAAGGTGGTGGTTCTGTTTTCTATGACAGCCTTTTGGGACCCAGCCAAAACTAACACTGCCTTCTATTATGTGCTATACTTTGGATGCTGTAGATTTGGGTTCATTGTACAGATCTCACTAATTGTTTTGAAAACAGATGGGGATAACCAACATTTCCTGGCCAGCATATCCTCCATCATAAAACATAACTGCAATATACCTTCTGTCACCAGAAATAGGATGTCATGCTGAAATCTATTTTACCAGCCTCTGCTGGTCATATCAGAACTGTCACTCATGTGACAGTCTCCCGTCACTGTCACCCTACCTTTACCAACTGATTCCCTCAAGAGACGCTGTATGATTTCAGACAAACTTCATTATAGACTACGGAGTAAGCAGAGTTCTTACTCTCTCCTTTGAATTACCTGTCACCCCATTTTGAGCTGAGGCAAGTGGTCAGCACATTAGTTTTTTAACTTAAGGTAAGTGAGTAAGCAGCTTAATTTGTTTCCAGAGAAACTTCGCAGGCCTTGGCACTAGTATTTTTTGGATAAGTGTTTTTAAAAATCACAAAACACTAATAACTTAAGACATTTGAAATAGTACAGAAATAGCTATGACAAACCAAAATCAATTATCATGTGACCAAATGTATTGCTGAGTAGTAAACCTGCTTTGAAGATTCTTTCATGATCCACAACAGGGAATTTCACCCTGACCTTAGCTAGAAATATCTTTCTATAACCCAATAATTTGGATTCTTTTCAATTAATTAATTGTAGAGCCATATTCTCATTTTACTTTGCTCTACTAAAAGGAGAGGCACAAGGAAACCTCCTATATACAGCTTTTGTGTCACTTTAATAAGTCTATTTCTACAGGAAAGTCTCAAAAACAAACAAACAAATAAAACATTCTTTAAAAAAATCACAGTAGCCATTTTCCTGACAGAATACAAAATCTATTCTCTTTTTTTAGTTCTGTCTACTTTTTCACAGGAGGAGAAAGATATCACAAAATATGAAGCGTGAAAGGACAAGAAAATCCACATCACAGACAAAAATTTACATGATTTTGCTGGGATAGTGCATCCTAACCACCAAATAGCTTTTGAGAAGCAACCAGAGTTCAGAAACTGCCTTCTTTTCAACACAGCAATGAAACTGCATTTTCACAACTGGAAAATACGTAATTTGTTCTATGCTTCTTTCCATATCCTTCTGTTCTTGCTCTCTAGGGATGAGTTGGAAACTGAGATTCAGCATAAAACAATACACGTAACATCATGAAAAAGAATCAACTCCTTGCTAACTTCAATAGAAAGAACTCTTTTCCAGACCAATAAAAGTGATATTTGTGTGGGTTGTTATTTTCGATACCTCCAGGCATCATCGTGCAGTTAATTGGATTCAAGGGAGTGCCACAAAGTATAAGTGGTATCTGTCAATAATAATTGTTGCTAAAAGTAGAGAGATGTCTTAGAAGTAAAATTACAGACTAGATATTCCAGGAATGCTTATTTTTCTACTGAGAATACAAAAATATTTATATACTTTTATAGCTCTATAGCAGATGTCATATCATTTCTGATTAAAATTGCTTGCCAATAATAAATTTCTCTTAGGTACAGATTAAAATCAGCTTCTGTAGCTAATTCCACAAACTAAAAATTTCCACTGCATTTCCCAACATGTCCTCCATATTTTCTGACAAAAATAGGTAGACAGTACAAATAGGATATCAGGAACTGTAAGTTAGGAGCCACAAGTATTCTGAATATCTTCTGAAAGTTTGTACATTTAGAGACCCCACTACCTGTGGATAATTTATGTGTGCTCATTCCAACGATTGCTGATTTAAAATATTAAGACAGCTCACTAACCTAAGTAAAGAGACTCACAGGCTTGAAAGATGGGATAAGGCAAAAAGAACAAGCTTGCTGAGCACACCAGATGAAAAATTTATAATTTTAATATCTTTGTATTTCTGTATTCTATGTTCATCAGAATCTGAAGCATGGAATAGCAGTTACTTCATTTCTTTTCTGCCTCCAGGTATACACCAAGGCATCAGGCTGATAGGTTGGTTCACATAGCACCAGCTCCCTTTTTACTCCAGATAATTTATTTATAATGAGGATCATGTGTTTTCCCAATAAGATGTTGATGCAATATGACTGCCTTTTCCATGCCTAAAGATGTATAATTGTTAAAGGGATAAAAATATTGATGAAACATCATTCCTTACACAAGAGCAAATGTGTCATACAAGGAGGGGTTTCTGTGATGAGTCCTAGGAAATATACTGCACACTGTGATTTTCCACCCAACAAAAAAATTCCTCAGCATTTAAGGTCTAACTGCAGGGCAGCTCTGAAATTTCCACCTCTACATTAATTAGCATGTTCACAATCACCTGCAAGTCCTCACTGCAAATAAGAGTGCTGTTAGTTCCTGGGGAATGGGCACTGAGGCTGCATTTGTGACTTGAGTTTACAGAAATGCAGAGAGGTGCCCATTCCATGTATTAAACCATTATATATATAGTGGTCCTCTGCCATAACAAGATGCACAATATATGTGCAGAGCACAAAGAATGTCTTAGGAGAAATGAGGGGGGTAAGTTACTGCAGGTCAACTTTGCACATAAGACTTTACGTGCATGTGCATGATCATTATCAAGGAGAGGCTGATTCCTTGTGTGATTCAGGCAGAATCTGGGCCCTACAGTAGAATAAAAAGCACTTAGAAACAGTTCATGTTGCCTACACAGCAAGGTGATGCAAAAAACAAAAAAAAAAAAAGTATTAGTAATCATCCCTCACCTTATAAACTCTTTAGAGAATTGAATGCAAATCTTTCACAGGTTACTGGAAGTGAAAGACACCCAGACACCTTCTGAGAAGGTGAATGTGAATCAAGTTGTATAGATCAGTTGAATGAATGAAAAATAAAAGAAAGCAAATGAAAAAAAGCTGTACAAATTTGAAGATATGAAGATATAGTTACAGTCGGTATAATCTTCCTCATAGGAAAATGAGGTTTTAATTGTGATTCTGTTAAATTCTCAAAATACATTAAAAAATAATTTTATAACTTTAGAAGTTAGACATCAGCCCAGTTAGATGAAAGAGCAGTACAACATTTTTTCAGCTCAGAAGTTACATTGTTCGCTTGGACCTTTGGTTTGTGCCCAAATGACTCGGCAAGACTAAATTCAGTGATAATGAAACTTCACAGATTTATAGACATCCTGAAAACAATAGAAGCAAGTTCAGTACTATACTGCAGGACATAATTACAGTACTCTCATATTCTGATTTAAAAAATTTAACCAAAAAAAATTATGAAGAGGAAGAGACAGAAATTGTTCACAGAATTGAACAGCCTTAAAAAAAGACACTTTTAAAAAGAAATCTTACTAGCCATCCAAAAGTGATATATTCATTTGATCTGGTGCTTTAAGTATTTAAAATTAAAGTGTTTGAATTTTAAAACATCTACACCATTCACTCTGATATGTAAGAAACCGTGACTTAACTGAGAACATCACCAGGTAGCTCTGCAGTAATTAGCAGTGTATTCTAACAGTGCTTAACCACAGGTCATGATGTCCTTACCAGAGATTACTCCCGAAAGATAAAGAAGTCCAGTCATTTTAGGCAGCATTTTAGGATCAAAACCCAGCAGTGAAGGAGCCTGAAGTGAGTATACGAAGAGCAGCAACAAAGTATCCCCAACACTTACCATGTCATAGAGAGGTGAAAAACAGTTTAACCTTCTCAAGCATTTTTATTCCTAAAGTCTGAGTTTAGCCGTATGAGATAATCTATATCTACAACAACCAACCTCAATAATGTTTTCTCTTTGAATTTAAAACACAGCCCATGACACTTTCAGAGTCTCCCTCTAAGGAAAGCTGTAAAATCCATCTGTTCTGATGAGCAAAAATAAATAAATAAGCCCCTAACCCTTTTCACATTCCAAGCATGTCCGTTAACTTTTTCTATTAACACTCTTTGGATAGAAATAGCATAGAATGCGCAAGAGCTAATATTGGAAAAGCTAAACAAAAGCTGTAATCAGATTTTAAAACAGACAATATAAAGCATTGTAATTAACTGGGTTGGAATAAAGTGGTCTTTATTAGTGCAAATGAGCTCATCTGCTATAGGAATGAATATTTCACAATCTAATCCAGAATGTATTGACATCAGCCAAACATTTACATTTCTTCCATGGACAGATTGTTATTGACCTTGTGATGTGACATATCTACTGTCACTAAGCTACAAAATGGGAATCTCATCCTGCCTCTCCTCTTTTATATACAGAAAGCAACTAATTTGTCAGCATGCCAGGTTTAACTAGCTGAGATGAAGGTAAGCTAATTTAATAGGAACTGTTCAATAGCTTCGACCCACCTGACACTGTCAGTTAAGGCAGCTCCACATTGCAGTGTCTTTCATTATTTCCAGCTCTTTCTTCAGACTACTTGAACAGCAAGTCAAATAATATGCTTAGGAGTCAATAGGCCTGACTTTTTCTCAAGGACATTCTTTTGATGCCAGGAACCGTCAAGTGGGAAAACACGTAGCGTGAAGGTGAGAGGACACTAATTAAATATACATAGCTCTGGCCAAAGAAGAATGAGGCACAGCTTGCTATCTGAAAACTCAGTTGCCTGCTTGGCTGAGGTCACAGCTGTTGACTTGTACAAGTTCTTAAGTTGCAGTCTCAGTATGAGACGCTTTAACACTCTTAAATACTAGACAAAGGCTATCCTCAAGGATTCTGTGTACAGTTCTATGTGCCTTTGTAGTTTAAAGAAAGACATAATGGAGTCCTTATTTAAGTTCAGCTAAAATGAATATGTAGTACAGTGTCTCCTGAAGCTGGGGAAGAATCTAAACTTGTTACAACACCAGCAATATTATTAATCCTGTCCATACAGAAACTGACTTTCTAAAGGATTATTTCAAAGCATGAACATAAACACAACACCCCTTAATATTAAATTGGTTATAGAGAACAACAAGTGAACAACAAGTGTTTACACACATGCAGTTGGATTATTTCACAGAGGTAACTGTGCACATTCCCACCCATGTAAAACACTTTCAGGCCATGAACTAACATAAAAACATCAAAAAGCCTAATCTTCTCCTCCCTTCCCTCTGTTTTCTTTGCACTACCAATTGCTCCCATTTAATATATTGCCTAAAATCAAAGTTTCTATTACCCTAAGCTGGATATTTGCTTTGTCTACATTACTGAAGTACCAGTACAATTTTTCTGTTGGACATCCTTGTGCAGTGCAAGTATCTGCAGAGTTCCCTGGAGGGTGGTGCCCTGCACTCTTACACTGACACTGCTCAGTGCTGTGCCAATGTGCCACCGAGCATCCCAATTATGCAGTACCATAAATAGTTCATTTACAGAGTCAGAGTTCATCAGGACTTACTGGCTTGAGCACTCTGGTCTCTAAGCTGTTATATTATATGTGGACTGGTATCTCTGCATCTACTGCACAAGGCTTGGAGCACCCCAGCTTCATCCTGCTGTGATGCAGGTGAGTCCTCTGAGATAAACAAATAATAACAATAGTCATGGAGCTGAACTATTTCTTACATATCCATAATACAAAAAACATCCAAGTTCTATTGCTGCAATACCACATCCAAAAGCTGTCAAAAGACTATTATTTTGACCTGAAACTTGTACCCTCTAGGCATCTTCCATCCTGGCCTGTAGAGTGTTACTTTTACCCTGCCATGTGTGACATGATTTGTGGATGTTTGTCCTTTCATAGATGCCTGGGTAGCAACAGCCCTACCTACAAAGGCATTTCTGGTTTTACTCGTATCTTTGTGCAGGAAGAGGAGATTCTGTAAGGCTGTTTGCATGTTTCGAGGACTATCCCTCCCTTCAGACTCAAGGGTAATCAAAATCCACATTATCTGCAAATGGACAGATGAGGAAGTGCTCAAAACTGGGCTTGTATGAGAGAAAAATTATGCAAATAAGGACATTTAATAGTTGCATAATTTCACACTAACAACTAAGCATTTAAAACTCCAACATTTTCTATTCCTAGAACGTAAATATAATGGTGCATCACATTCACTCTTTATTGTTTCCAGCCTCTTGCAATTTTATCAGTCTGTGGCCAAGGAGAGTGTTTTCCTGAAGGCTGAACTCCTCCTCGCAGTTTTCCCTGCTGACCATGCAAATAACATTGCCTGCTTAGTTTATGAGAATGACTTTTACTCACCAGCCATCACAAAGACAAAAAACAAAGGGAAAACTGAAGTTCTTTCTTTCTTCAGAGTCTGGGCTTGACCTCCTTCTTCCTTCCACCGGACTTTTCTGATTCCAAAGCTGAGGGATTAAACACCGTCTGATGAATTACTAATATACTATTTATCTAAGTCTTTAGAACTATTTGAGAGCAATCACAGGTCTCAGTTCATAAGCTTTTCTAGTTAACAGCCTTTTTGCACAGGTTGTAATTTCATTTACTCTCTGAACACATTTATATGTAGGTTGAGAGCAATACAGTTCATACTTCTTGGGAGCAATATGTAATATACTATTGCAGAAGTCAAAATCTCCACAAGATTAACACATGCTCCACTAGATCCTGTTTTTCACTTCCTTTTACCTTTGGTTATGTTTTTTCATGCTTACTTGATTAACAGTCGCTGTGTATATGCACCAGTCCCTTCAGCTCAAGACTTAGCTGTCCAAGGATAAGCAGTTTCCCCACGGATGAGGGATACCCAGAAGCTGCCTGCATTGTCTTGCCTGAGTTCAATCTCTCCACGTGTTGTTACAGTTTTACAAACATAATGCAACAGCAGACACTTCCTGCCTCATTGCAATTACAGATTTTTCAGCATCTTGGGTGTCACAAGCACAGATCACAAAAAGCTGGCTGAAGCAGCTGTTAAAACTAAGCTTTGTGGGTTTGGAGAGGCAGCTCAGAAGACACTCCCTCCCAAATCCTCCTCTCATGTGCTGAGACTTTGCAATGATGTTGTTCTGCTGATTGCAGAGGAAAGCCTTATATTTAGGAAAATGTAACTCATAGCAAATTTTGTCCTTTTGGACTTAAATGCAGATGAATATTGGCTGCAGTTGCTGGTTTCAAATCCTTTAACACATTGCACTCCCTATTCTGATGCTGCGCTACAATCACCCTTTCATCCAAAACTACAAAAAGAAAAATTATGTGCTTTGATCTTTTCAAAGCCATGTATTATTTCCAGAGTATTTTTGAAGTGTGGTAACAGAGAGGGGAAATACAAACACAGCCATAAAGAAAACTGTAAGCCACAGTAGTTTGTGATAGGGGCAAACAGGACAAAGGCAAAACATTCAAGAAAAATATTCTTGACTTACCATTCACCCTGAAACAATTGGAATATATTGATGGTAGATAAGCAAACTGAGATACCAAGATTTCTACAAAATAATACATCAACTCTCTCCCCAGTGGCAGTTCTGTAATTAGTACACCTTAGGCACTGACCCATTTAAAAAAAAAAAATAAATAAATATTTTCCTTCTTTCATTTCTTCAGGGCAGGAAACATGTCAATGTTTGTAAATTTTTATGTAAATGCACAGCACTACATAAATTTTGCTAACAATGAAATAATCCCATTTCTGTGCACAAAATCCAGATATTGAGAGTAACTCTTTTCTAAAAGCTGATATCCCAGTAGGGCATAACAAAGGGAACCCCACGGCAGTAGCTTTGTTATGTCCCACAATCTTGCAGCTTCATGAGCACATTAAGGGTGGTCTCAAGACTGGTCTTAGGAGGAGCAGCTGCTCCTCAAGCCATCACTTGGTGTCCACCCTGACTTATGTGTGAGTGGCTTGGTCTGTCCGTGAGGTACGTGCTCTGCTGTGTCAAATAATGTCCAACCTGCACTTTGAAGATGGAACAAGAAAATTCCCATTTTATTGTCACTTTTGTAACATAAGGATATCCCTTTCTTTTGTTTCTTTTGAATAGTATAGTAGGTAGTATATGTGATAAGATTAAAGTTCACCTGTAGGATTAAATCAAAGCTCTGTTTAGGAGTGAGACATATTGTATACTAACCAAACCTTGCTGAAAAAAAACCAGAATAAATCCTGACATTTATCTACAGCTTTTACAAATTATCAGTAAAGGTTTTGCAAAACCTACAGAAGGTTCATATTTAAAAAATAAACAACATAATCTGATACCTGATTTCATAACAATAACTTGGAAAACATGCTGTTTAAGCTTCTTAGAGCACCACATCCGTGTGATCTGTCAAATGCATGTAGAGTCATTGATGATACTCATTTCTCAGTGTATTCCTGTACATTCTCTAGGACCTAAGAAAATAGATAAGTGAAGTTATAGAAATTCTAAAATTTAAATCCTAATTCATACCCTTTTCCTGCACAAATGCTTATTCCATCCACACCAGAGGGTAAAACTTATATTTTTAAGTGTTACAGCAGTGAAAAATTGCATTCACACTAGGTCTTAAAAACATTACTCTGTCAGTTTAAGGGCAGAATCCTCAGCCTTCAGCTTCTAGAAGCCAGTTTTAAATAGGCTGGGGGTCATCCTGTCACATGAGCAATCCCTTCTCACTAGAAAAAGACACCGGTTCTCCTCATACTCATGATATCCTTTCCTTGGCACTACAAATATTGGCATTTGACCTGTTCCAAACCGACATTTGGATGGAACTGAGTGCAAACGGGTTCTCACTTCATCAGGGAAAACCAACAGCCAGCAGCTGATGTAGATTTAGATTGTGGTATGATCTTCATCAAGAGTAACAGTGCTATAAATCTGCCTGGAAAACGTTGACTGAAGATGTTTTAACACCACTTTCAACCTCACTCCTTTGTTATAAAAATCCACTGAGAGTATATTATAAGTTAATTTGATCGATATATGGTATTTAGAGACATCAAATATTTCAACATTTTGGTCAAATCACAAAAATGAGATGTAAAGAATTTAAAAATCACATCCATGGTTACCACACCAATGCAGCTCTCATTCAGACCATTCAGACTTTGTAGCAATGTTTAGATTATAATACTATCCCTTAAATTAATCAATCAAATTAATTACACAGTTTTACAACAAGAAGTTATTTAAAAAATCATGTTACATTTATTGATTTGAAAAAAGATAAGACAGGAGTATAAGATAAAGAATTATATGAATCAAAATGCACCATCTCATCATAAATGATCTGAAAGCTAATGAAAACTGGGAATTAATTATTAAAAGAGCCTTTTTTTTTTTTAATATAATACATTATTAACACATGGAACTCACTGCTTCCAGGCACCATTTAATGAAGACGTTTATAAGGTTGGGGGGTTTTGTGTGGATAACAAAAATTTTCATATTTAATCCAGAAGGCATGTTCTGCTCCAAGACCAGGAGTATCATTCAAAAGGCAAGACTCAGAGGACTTCAGGTTTATAATTCAATAAACCATGAATGTGCTACTGTGCATTTTGCCATTAGAAGTCACAAATACATGCACTTATAAAATTTATCACTGTATTAAAAACACTTCTATTTTTAGTATGAAGCAAAATGACAAATCATGGCTCACCCCAGAAAGCAGTCTCTGTGTGGACTCTGAAGGAAACATTTGCATGGAAATGCTCCCACCATCCATCAGTCTGAAAGCTAAAATGTTTCCGGACTTTCTGAGGTCTTTATCTATTTGGAAAACCTGAAAAAGTTTTCCCTGCAGGAAACTTTCAAGCCTCTTCTGGAACACATGTATACTTTAAGTATTCTTAACATGATAGTAAACAGAAGATACTTTTAAGAGAAACATCCTTTTCCATATACAGATATTTCCATTTACCTACATTTAATGTTAAAACTTCATTATCAGAGCTGTACCTCCATTGGAAGATGCAGTTCCACAGTATTTTTCACTTCTCCAGGCGTACATGCTGGTCAAACTTTGGCCTCATCTGTGCTATTTTATTGACAATGGGAATCACCACAAAAGAAATGCCAAGCACATCTACTGTGACACTAGCAGAGTACTGGGTAAACTTAGATATTTTTCTAATACTAAGGCTTAGAAAAATTGACCCTTGAATTTTTTTTTTTAAATTTTTTAAAATTTAGGAAATACTTTGCACAACAGATTTTTCTGAAACATTTACACATTGTATGGAATTAAGATGAACAGAAAGTGGAAGAATTAAAAAAAATGGAAAAAACACCAGAACACCAACACAAATTCACATTGCAGTGCAAACAGAAATGCTTAGAAGTTTGAAGAAGTTTGGAGAGTGCCCTAATTATCAGCTACAGGCAGAGCTTTTCTGCTTCCTTTGAAGATGTAAATACATAAAATGAAACACCTTCAACAAAAAGAGTTGAAGATCCTCTCTTTTAAAGCTTAACCAGTTAGACTAATATTTGAAATCTGAACTTGCACCTCTCCAACCTTATTTAGTGCTCTTATCCTTTGAATATTAGGCATAAACATCATCATCGAGTTCGCAGTTGCACATCTAGCTCATTATTCCCTTTTCTTTTCTTGCAAATAACTAAAAATAAAAGGTGTAAAAGTTACCACTTTATCTTGTGTGAAGTAGTTCATGACACAAAAGACAACTAGACGTAAAGGTTCCTTTTATTATTTATTATTTGGAAATGGAAAGGACAGTGAAAATAGATTTCAATAGATTTCCTTAACTTCAAGTTTGATTACTGAACAAAAAAATGCAAATTCAATTTGCATAACACCAGAATAGATTCTCTCTGACAAAATAAGAAGATATAAATATCAGCAACCAACAGCTACAATAAAAAGAAACAAAAAAATGGACTATAGACTGGAACGATGTCTATTGATCTCTGCTTAAGGAGACCCAAGCAGAGTTTTAAGACTGCAGGCATTCCTCTGTTTCCATGGAAGGGGAAGGAGGAGAACTGAGAATATGCTAATAGGCAAAGTATTCCACAATATGCAGATGGTAAGAAGCTAATTTCCATCTGACTTTTTTTCTCCACTGGGTAATTACACTCTCCCTAGCAGAAGCTTTATGTCTGCATTGAAAGCAATAGCCAGTTCTCTGTAAATAACCTACTTCCTATAGTGGGACAGAGGAAAGGGAGTTTAGCAAAAGCGTTTTTATCTTTTTTTGGTTAGATTTTTTTTGTGCTGTAATTTTACTTCAAGTGGCTACTGTAATTACAGGTTAAATTTGGTGCCTACACTCTACTAATCTAATATTTTCCTAACTCATTTAAGCTGTAACATAAGAGGAGAGAAAATTGGTTTTAGGCATCTGTAATGTAATTATTACCTTTTATAAAAAAAAGAAAAAGCATACCCAATTAGTAAATAACGAAAACTAATTTCCTTTTGGCAGTTGGCAAAAAAAATGTGCAATTTCATTCTTACAAATGTTTAAAATTACCTGCTCTATATGACCAATTTTTCTTTCCCATACTAAGTTTGTAAGGACTTCTGCACAAATAAACATCAAAATTCTATAATTACAAATTAGAATCACTGATTACATGTATTTACAGTAATTACATAATTAACAATAATTATGTTAATTACATAAACAATAGACTGCATTGAGCAGCAATGGAAAACAAGAACATTCTCACATGTAAAAACCTGCTTTGAGTTAGGAAAAAAGGATTTTATCATTACCACTAAAATGCAGACCTGAAGCAGAGAGCAGCACCACTGTAGCATGCCCTGCTTTGTTCAAACAGTGAAAATTCTCTGGAAAATGATGGTTACAAACATGATGATGTATTTTGGGATACATACATCCCAAATAACATGAGGAGCTAAGAAATACTCAATAGATGTGGAACACATTAGGGATAGTGATTTCTCTTTCAAAGTCCCCTAACTCCTATTTTCGAGAGTCTGACCCCATGGCTGCACTATCAGCTTAAGCTGATCATGCCGTGGGCTGCCAATGAACAGTGTGACCTTGCCGTTGGCACTGATGCTCTTCCTTCATGCTCCCACCCTTTCCCTTGCACTGTATCTGTTGGTGTGACCACAGAGCTCAAATATTCATGATGACAACTATTTTTATTTGGCCCTGTTAGTTTTCTGTCAAGCTGCTCCAGATCATCCTATGGTTCATTTTAGAAGGGAGAACAAAACTCTCCTTTTGAAAGGTAGCAGTATCTTGGACTCAGTGAAGCAGATGGTGAACTTGCAGATTTAGGTGCTTAAATTAGATGACCATGGTATGCAAAACCAAGGGAAGTTACACCTGGAAGACAAAGGTACTCTGGAGACACCTCACTACACGTCAGTCATACACAGAACGCACTGCAACTGAAATAAGAAGAGGCCACCAGAAGAAAGCTAAGAAACAGAAACATACATTTTCCTAAGAAAATTTAAACCCCCATCTTCTTCATAATTTCATCTGTGACCAGTGAATGGTTACAGTTACTAACATATTGAAAGAGTATTTTTAGTCTGGACCTTCTAAGTAAGAAACTATGGTTATATCTTCACTGCTAATTATGTCCCTACCGAGGGAATGAGCCACAGATTGCAGACAGCTCGTGCAGAGTGGCCCTGGATTCCTCTGAGCTTCACACCATGGTGTCCCATTCTTTCACGTGGGGTATTGTGGGGGGTTTTTAATCAATATTGAAAAGATGTGAGAGCTGTGTTGCAGCCCACATGAACAGAGGCATCTGTGCCCTACAATGACAGGTGTGCTCTGTGCAGCTGTGAATATGCCTTCAGAGCACATGAGCTTCCAGAGAGTATGAAGCTTGCCACATTGGTGTCCAAGGGAAGGGAAAACCAAACCTGAGTCAGTCTCCTCCACGGTGCTCAGTGGGAGATGTCCCCTACAGCAAGTGATTCCCAGAAACTCACCTGTGTTTGGGAGAACTTAGACAGAAAACTAATCAGTTCAAAGCAAAAGAGAGGTTATCACTGAATTAATATTTATGCAACACAGACAATCAAGGGACCAGGAAATTGGACTGAACAGGGAGATAAAGTCCTTGAAAACATAGTTTCTCTCATTTATCAGAGTTGTATTGGTATAAGGAAGAGTGTGAGGCAACCTGGAGTAAGTCAAGGTAGATTTTCTGAGGGTTTCATTAAATCCATGATATCTGTATTTTCTGTTATACAAGCACAAAAGAACTCAGGCCAAAAATTCTTAAGTTAGCTTACTCCTCCTAAACATTGGGAAGATCTACAAGGTTCGATAAATGACTAAAGCTTCTGGGGTCCACTTGGATGCGTATTTTTCCTTATCTGCACTAATCCTTATTCCACAAAACTACAATAAGGTACAGGTAAAGTGGTTACTGTTTAGAAATTTAGCTGCAGCAGTCTGACTAAAACACTTCAATTATGCAGTTCCCATGCTACCTTTGTATTTAGTGAATGACAGCACTGGTGAAGGTTTAATGAGCTGTGAATGACTGTACAAAACTTAGAGGATCACAAAACCTGCTTCTGGTAATTTACATGAACAGTTACATCTAAGTGGCAGAATCTATGTCATGATCCATTGTTAATATACTTCTTAAGACTGGTTGGAATATAATTATTTTTAAGTCTCCAAGCTAAACCTGTCCGTTCTGGTTTTTCTCTATCTGAGGCACTCATTGATACACAAAAAGCCTGCCTACAATCACCTCCCTAGAGCTTTTAACAGTTAAAATATTTGATGGGTTCATACTTTCCACCTCACACAAGGGTTTTGTTTTTTTTTTTTTTTAAGAGAAAATGCTTTACATTTCTGTTTAAATCTGTCACATTCTGCTTGCGGATTTGCAGACTGCCAGTATTCCCTGCTGGAATACCTGTAGGCACGTAGCACTGCTCACAACGCTCTTCAAGAGTGAACTGATGCATTACCTTACTTTGCACATACATTTGATCTTGTGCTTTTTCCAGCTACCCAGAGTGCCAGAGCGTTTGCTCTTTGCACATTGTAGCTGAGAACATACTATAGCCTGAATTAAGGTTGGGGTTTTTTTTCTGGTATTCTTGCAAAGTGTCCATATCAGATATAACACTGCTTACCTTCAGAGATTTAAAAATCCTATCTCAGAGGGACATAGATTAACATAGTAATCCTTTAAGCCTTCAGATAGTGTTATCTCATTATTTATAGTTTTTCCCTAACAAAGAACTCTTCATCTCCTATATTCTCATCTGCACTTCTATCTCTACTTCTAAATAGTGGCCACATAATTTAAGAAATTCCTATTATTAAGAAATCCTCTCTTTGAGTGTTCTCAGCTCAGGAAATGACTTGACATCATCTATTCATTAATTACATAGATAATCAAAAGCTACATCCCACATTAACAAGGAAAAGCTGTAGGAAACAAAAAAAACCACCAGAACCAGAACTGATGAATGTTCAATGTGTCCTTCCTGTTAAGACACTTCAATTCAAAATATAAAATATATGAAAATGCATCCAGAAAAAATCTTTTAATCCTTTATGTAAACATACATCCATGCTGTTACTATAAAAGCATCTATTTCTGCAGTCTACAAAATGCTCAAAAATAAGTTAGAGAATGACTTAACTGTAGTAACGTGGCTAAGGTTATAACAATGAAATAAAAAAATAAAGTCAGAAATGCTGGGAATTAAAACATTATTGCAAACCTGAAGAAGATTTAAGAAAAAAACTGTAAAAAAAATCAGAACTTTTTTTTTACAGTTCTGCTTAGAGAATTATTAAAACCAATTATAGAAATATAAAATAATTATCTAGAAAATTCTTGCAAAGAATCTTGCCCTTGATGTTACGAAGTCAGACTCATAAACACACTTTTAACCCAAAATGTTTCTACAATCCCTACAGCACACCTGTTTAACTTCTTCTGCTGAAATAACTCAACATGATCAAAAATCCCAGGAAAACAGGAGCACAAAAAATAGAAATTTCATTATGCAATAGGGAAATGAAAGACACACAGAAGAAGAAATTTATTGCAGTCTGGGCTGATGTGGATGTGGAGAAGTGAATGTAGGGTTGCTGTTCAATCTCCAAAGATGAATCCAAAGTAAAGGCAAATATATTTCTTCTTATATGTGAGTTCTGGTTATCAATCATTACATACGGGACATAAGTAAAAAATAGGAGAATATACCGTGCAGAAATAATTCACTTTCTGAATGGCTCAGTTTTGAACTGAATTTAAAAGCCTACACTTTTAATTTTTGTCTGAATATTTAAATAAAGAATAATTGATTGCAAGTATTTAGTGTCAAGTGTCCATGAGTGTATCTGTTCATGAGCTGTTGCAAAACTGCATATCCACACTGGGACTAACCCCAGCTTAAATTGTGCTGTGTAGGGAGTCTGTTTTAATGTCAAAGACACTTGTTCTCTAGCATCTTTTGCAAATTGATCATGCAGATCAGTGGGCAAACCCCAATTAACATAATACCACAACTCAGTAGTTACAACTCTATGGTGACCTTCCACGGTGTTAACAAGTACATGATGATTTGCCAGTAGTGATACGCGCATTCCCAGAAAAGTATTTAATTATCTTGCTACTTTGAAAAATGATAGCCATCTCCATCTAAAACATGGGAAAAATAATACACTTGGAAAACAGTCCAAAATTCCTAGATGTAGGTTTGTTCCCATTTGGAGAGACCATTCATTTTCCAGAATTTCAGCAATTCAGGTAATGAGTTCCCTACACAAAGCACAGGAATGGTCATGAATATCAGTCCAAAATTGCCTAACCAGTATAGCCAGCAGGACACAGTAAGGAAAGGAGTATTTCTTGCCCCTGAGCTATTTCCTGAACATTATCCATACCCTCTTGTTTGGATCTGTACCTCTCCTCTAGAGCCGAGTGCCTGTAGCTGCACTGGTCACAGTCACCCTTCTAAAACAATATCCTCTTTACCTCCTTGTTGCATCATCCTTTTTTTAACAGAGCTATTGTTCTTCATTTAATTCAGAAGACATAATTTAGAAGACATAATTTGAATGTTTACTGAACACAAAACATAGTTAATAAATAGGTAGATCAATTAATCTGAAAAGGTCTTAAATTGCTGTTTCACTTCCCTTGAAAAATTACAAATGATGAAAATTTATTTGAAGACAGAATTCTGCAATAGACTTCCATAATTAACAATCCAGTGTAACAATCATTCTGATTCCCAAAGGTCCAGAAGATCAATTTTATAGAATTTTTCTCATTCAAGCTTTATTTATTCATAAGTTATTTTTAAATTGCATGATGGGGTTTTTTTTCTGCAATATGATGATTTGTCAAAGGTGAAGCTTTTTTTTTTGTTTTGTTTAACACCAGCAAGGTGCTAAAAAAACAAGAAAATAAATTCAAGCCAATAGACTGCCTGAAACGCTACAGAATTTTCTATTCCAGACACGTATTTAGAACTGTCTCTCTTATATCTCAAGTTAGTGTCCTAATCTAGTGTCAACATTGTTTCATTTCCCTCCTCTCTCACTCCTAAAAAAACTTCAAACAAAACCCTACAACACAAACTTATGCTTCCATAAAGATGCATACTTCAAGAACATTTAAAGCGCCTGAGCTGATAATGTTTAGGAGGTGGACTTTATATTCAATTTCTAAAGGAATAAAGATATGTCATGAATGCTACACTTAAGCTGTAGTCAAAAGGAATTACAGCATAACAACTGCAGTTGTGAGACCTTTCAGAGTTCATCAATAAATCTCTCTTTGATGCTATATGAAGATATGGGGAAGTTTAATCAATAATTAATGTTAATCACATTCGGTTTTAATCAATATCAGAACTACCACTTTTTGCAAAGCCCAGAGACAGTTCTGTTGGGTGTAAAATCAAATTTAATTAAAGCTGTGCACGCAGAAGAGAGTTTTTAATGCTATCATAATTAGTTTGTTTAATACTGAATTTTCCAAACTCCTCTGTACATTTTGCAGAGGACTTGATTATTAAATTCTTTATTTGCACCTGCTGTAAGAAACAGTTGGGCTGTTCATGTGCAGTATTCACACATGAGACTCCAGAGAGAAAGAACTTCTCTCATCCTTCCAAGCCCATTGGAAAGTTTGCCCAGAAATAAGTCGGTAGTACCCGGAAATCTGAGCCTTTCTGAAGATGAAAATAGTCAGTGGAAAATGCATCAGAGTCACTCACCTGTCTGCTGTCAAAAGTTGGTTTTATATGTATGCTATGGCTATCTCACCCTCCCAGGATCATCAGGTCACATTGTGGAGAATAACCATTTCAGTCACTGCAAGTTATTGGGGAAAAAATTTCTTCTTCAACTTGAGGATTAAAAAAGGTAAATGCTGTCCATTACTCCACCTGATCTCTTGAGAGATGTCAAACTGAGCCTATTTCCCTTCTCTCTTTAAAGAGGAGGTCACAGCATATAAGTCAAATATTTAACAACCCTCCAAACAGTGTATTCAGTGCCTGAGGACCTGAGTCAGGGAAGAGGGGTAAACATCACCTGAACCGTGCCCTTGGAACGACTGCTCTCTTTCCATTCCACTCTGCTGTTAGGTGTCTATTTCCACACATTATAAATTAGGTAAATGTTAACCCATTCACACTGACAGCTGCCTATAACGGTACATTTCACACCCCATGCAAAGAAAAGAAGAAAAAAAACCCTGTTTGTTCTTCCTTTATTTCTTATTCACACTAGCAAATGTCACCAGACAAAGGACTGTTTGATAACGTGGTTTTGCTGAGAAGCAAGACAGTGGTGTGCTCTGATTTTTACTTGATTAAGATCCAAGTTTTCCTTCTGAAAAGTAAAATATTTATAATTTTTAATTTATAAAGATAGGAATTCTCCCTGCATTCAGTTCTAGCCCACTTATGTGTTAGTGTAGGAATTAATATTGCAACTCATAGCAATATTCTCAGTTTCATCCATTTGAATAGCTGCCTCAAGCTCCCAGGTATAAAATTCAGCAAGTAGGTAGAGATCTGTGAGCTCAAGACCTTGAAAACACAACCATTCTTTAGCAGTCAAGTTTAACTAAAATTATCAGTAAAAAATCCTGTAACATGAAATAAACAACCAAAAGACAAAAGCACAAAATGGAAATTTTGTGAGCAAGTGTGCCAGCACACACAATGAGGAATCCCATCGATTAGCTGCCTGAATGGCTGTTATTGCACCTTTTTTTTTTTATTTTATTTTAAATTAAGCACAGAAAGAAATTTCTTCTGTGTATTTTTCTGCCTTAAGCATTCCTGATTGCCTCAAGATTCAGTCTTATTAAAGTGCAGTCTTGCATCATTATATATTTCATTGACCATTTACTGTAATGCTGAATGACCAATCAATTGGCAGTTAAACTGCTCATTAAGAAAAAAGTACAAGTTTCTCTAAACTCAGCTGCTCCATTTTTCTCCCAATCTTTTCCTTGGTCTATTAACGGGCAGCTTTTGTCCTGCTGCTCAATAGTTCAAAGTTAGATTTGCCTTATTCTGCTTAGTGTAAAGCACTTAGGCAGTTTTAAAGTGAAAGTACTTTATGAGAAGCTTTTTTAAAGCAAAAATGACAAAAATTACATCTTAAATGCTAAATTTCCATGTTAAAGCATCAATTCAATAATCTGTGATCTGTGAAAAAGCAAAGTTATTTTCCTGTGATTTTATTTGTTACAATGAACTGAATGCAATTCCCAGGAACAAATTATGCAGGCTATAAAATTTAAATTTAAAAATTTGACACTAATGGAACCTTCAATACATGGACAGAAATCTACTTAGTCAGCAGCCACAAATCAGGACCAGCATTTTCTTTGAACAACCTTTGCAACCTGTCTTGTAAATTGAAAGGGCTTATTAAAGGAACCGAAAGCAAATTCTCCCAAAGGTACAGCCCCTCAATTTTTCAACTCTCCACTCCAGCTCTGCAAGGTGGAGTCTATACAAAGCACAAGAACTTATCCGTGTCACTTCGGATGGTCCCAAGTTATAAACATCGTAGAAACCTCTTTTTTTGTTCTTCTTTACAAGATTGGGACTCACATAAACATAGATGTTTGTATGTATAATTAAAATACATGAGCAGGTCTTCAGAACTGAGTTGTTAATGACTCGTGAAACACAGGTTAGTGCTCATCTGCATAAAAAAACCATAAAACTTATGGTTAGATTGAGCACTGCATATTCCCTTTTTTTTCCAGATAGATGAGTTTACAGCAGTTTGGCTCCAAGCTGGAGAACTGGATGCCAAAAGGATGAAAGGCACCTGTTTGCTCAAGCTCAGAAGCAATTCATCCATCTTATAACACTGCTACCAGTCAAAACTTGCTAAAGGCACTATTAAAAGTTACATGTCTCCATTCACAAGTCTGTGAAAGAACAGAATTATCATCTCAAACACCTGCACAGGAAAATGTGCCATTAAAAATCCCTACATGTCACCGCATTGTTGACAAACTGATTTCCACAGGACACAGAAGCAGTGGAGGCACAAGTGAGGAAGGATGCCTGAAGAGCATGGAAACCTTTGAGAGCAAACCTGTAGGATTCTGAAGAGCCCAGAGAAGCAAGGGGACCATGAGAAACTATTCGATGTTGGGGAACATCCTGACCAGAACCAGCCTGGAACAGAGGCACCATTCTTGTTCAGTTCTTTCTTCCTGGGGACATTCACAAAAATTCACTCCCCAATTCTTCTCCACAGAGAAAATGAGGTGTAAACTGAAAACTGGTGAAAAAGTTGAGCTAAAAAAATAAAATAATAACAATAATAATAATAAAAAATAATAAAAAAGGAAATAGTGTATCTTAACAGCTATACCCCAACTAGTACTGTTTGCCAAACAGCATTTTAGAAACAGGGTGAAGCACTTTTACTGATATTTTTTCATACTACTTCAGTGCAGATGATAGAACTAAAGCCTCCTGTATTTTTAAACAATTCAGTTCCTTAATACTGATGTAAAATGCCTCTCATGTGGGTCTTTTAGTCAGATTAAAGGTGCGATTCTCCTGATCTGCTTTTTTTGATAAGCAGTCATTTCTATATGGTTTCTTCTTCATTTGTTTAAGTTGCAAACTCTGACAGCCTGAATCTCATCAGCCAGAAGAAAATAGAAAAGTGATACGTCTGGACCTTGAAACTGTGACATTTGGGAAGTAGATTTTATATTTTAGAGGAAAGAAACCATTCATAATTGAGCACAAAAATCAGCAGTTGTTATTTGGAAGCACTTAGAAATCTGTTATATTTGTAGCTTTGCACAGAATGTATCCAGATCACGCAAAGAAAAGTTTGCCACAAAAAATGCACTTTATTACCAGTTAGAAAGACTGTAAGAGAGGGAGCATTTGTTTACATTTTTGGTTTGAAACTCTGGCACCCGTGATGGTGATGTAGCTGTAACTCATAACAGACCCTCCACATACAATGCCAGTTTAATCTAATTTTGAGAATTTTCTAACAGCAAATGGAAGTTGGGGGTTTTTTCAAGTTTTGAAGGGCAAATTATTGAATTTTTAGTATCGTATATTAAATACAACTTTAGCCCTATTTTTGGTGTGGGTTTAACTGCCAAAATTTCATAAAATCTCTTTAAGAATTGATGACCGCTTCAAGTTTATATTACTGTTTGTTGCCATTTACCACCAATCAGGAAGACAAAATGCAAATGTTTAGGAAGATAAAGTGGGAATGATAATGAAACCCAGTACCTCAGTTATGATCACACACAAAAGTCCCTATTGAGAAGAAAAACCTGAATTAACACACTTAATCTCATACGAACTAAAAAAACAACATTTATGTTTTATTCAGAGAATAAAATAGGCCATAGACAGATAATATGGAGTCATCTGTCATGATGAACCAAGTGTGGTGACTGGGAAAGTAACTGGACTCTCAGTTTATGAGCACGTTACACACACTGCCTAAACCAGCAGGTAGGATTGCAAATGAAATAATGTGTGATGTACACACCACCAACGAAAACAAAGACCCAGCCTTCTGATATGTAACTGTTTAAGTGAATCCCTATCCTGTTTAGTTTTTGTGAGCTGTGTTCTTTCAGCTGGAGCTTATTATGGATAAATGCAAGGTCTCTGACCTTTACACTCATTTCACTACTCTAGGTAGAAGAATTAAAGTAAAACATGCAAGTAGCTGAGGAAAACGTTGGAAAGACATTTAATATGTTTGTATATCCAAACAGCTCTTCATAATAGTAGCATGAGCAGATTTTTACCTTTACAGATTTTTTGCTTTTCTCTCATTTTGGATAAAACCTTTGTTTTACCCAGAAAACTCCAATTTCGCTCCACACTAATTCACAGTTTTTCTTCATGATTCTCAAACACAGGAACCACAATTGCACTCCACGTCATAGTCATAAAAACAACCACCATAATCTTTACTGAGATCCAAAAACATAACCTCATAGTCACTCTAATAAAGGCATCTTCAGGCACAGATAACACTAGTAATTCTGCTCTAAAACTTTCTGAAAGAAACCCAATAAGGTTTCTAAAAAACTATATAGCTTTTGTGATTCAACTCTATTTTAAAATGAGAACAAAATGTGCACTCAGATTAGTCACTCCTCTCTCTCTGTATATGTATTTATGTGAAACTAGGTATATATTAAAAAGCCTTTATTTCTAGATCATATAAAGTTATAACATAAACCAAATAAATGTTAAGAGGCAGATTTTACTTAAACGTTGGGCCTAAAAGCTGTAGCTGCCCCTTTAACTTTTAAGGATAAGTCTTTCTCACAAAAAAATAGTCAACCACCTCCCCACTGAACTATAAAGAACAGATTTAGTGGATACATTATTAGCACTCTACTCTGTTCATAGACCTTTGCAGCAGAAAGCCAAATTAAATGCTGGCCTAAGCAAGATCAATTCAGTTGCAGTCAGCAGAGATGCATCACCTTCCCTGTGATCACACCACCATTTGCAAATGAAGAACTGCCAATGCTATATAAATAGTGATGAGCGTTACCTGAAAGTTTTGTTTCCTTTACATACACGTGGCTCTTGAATTAAGTCCAAAAGTAATGATTTTATTACCTAATTGAAAACAATGGCTTTTAGAAGCTCTATATATTAGCGCTGTTGATTCTGACAGCAACCATAGCAGTGCACAAGAAGGAGGAATTAAAACATATCCTTCTGTTTCAGCCACTGTACACATTGCTTCATCACACTTTTCAACACAGAAGAAAAGAGATATTAAACACATACTAAAGAGGCTTAAAAATGAAGGTTTAAAGTGAGAAGCAGCTTTTTAGGATACCATAAAGTAACAACAGGAAAGATCCTGTTGAATGCAGCAAGATTCATGAGTATATGAATAAATAGAAATGAAATGCCAGTTTCTTGGGCTGTGTCGTTCTGGAGCAACATTCCAGCATTTGGAAGTGGCAGAGTCAACATGAAGATCCTAACTGCCTTTGAGATGTAGCTTGATAAATTTATTTTACAATCTTTTCCTTATGCCTGACTGTACCAGTAGGAAACTGGATTCAGTCATGCAGGGTTTTCCTTCCAGTACTCTTCCCTGCTCTTCAATGTTTGTATTGTTTAATTTTAAAAAATCAGTGGAGTGAATTTTCTAGTTAGCTGGAGCTCTTATACTGGTACAGAAGGAAGGAGGCTTTGCCAAGGTAAGTATATAATTTGCAGTGACTGCAGTTTGAGTGTACCTGGACAGAAATGCCCAAGGAACTCTATGATGAACTGACAAGTTCTTCTCAAAATACAGGGGAAGTAAATAGCTGATCCCAGCTGTGCACATTCCTTTTAACCAACAATGTTTCAGCATCATCCTGCAGAAATTAACACTGATACACAACTATGTAAAGGGACTTTGTATGAAGCAATGACACATTTTCCTAGGTACGGATTAAACAGTTCAGCAAAACTTAAAGCCAATCTGATTTGATATCTCTCCTTGCATGTGTAATTAGTCACAGGCAGACTCGTGTTCAGGCACCCTACATGTAATATCTGAGACTGCTTATGTTGTGAGCATCACATTAAAAGCTTGGTTTTGCTTCTGGAGGCATCAGCTGGATAAACATCACTCCTAATTCACAGATCAGAGGGTGGTGATGCACAGTTAAGTCTGGGCAAGGAAAGCTACACCTTAAATTATATTTTAAATTTAAATGCTCTGGGACTTGAAAGAAGCTCTCAAGGACTAAATTTTTACATGATGCCTTTTGCTAATGCTTGAAATTTTTTCTCCACTGACATGCTGAAATCTTTCACATTTGTTATCAATACCCAGAGTGGGCCCTTCCATTTATGGAATGACCATAAAGGATGTTTAAAAGTATGAAAGAAAGGGTAAAATGCAGATAATTGGTGTTTATATTTCTTAATGAGTTAGTTAGAAAATTAGGAAAAGAAAGGTGTTCATTATCATCACTGTTACTTTTATTCCCAAGATTAAAAATTTTGTACATTTTATTTTTTTCTGTGGATTTTTTTTTATTGGTTGGTTTTATATATATATATATTGAGGGGAAGGGGGAGGTGGTTGGTTGGTGGGTTGGTTGGTTTTGGTTTTTTTTTTCTTTAAATTTATTTTCTATTTTAAACTGAGTTGACAGTGACCACACTTTTTAGTATGGGTGTGCTAGGAGTAACTAGAAAGCCAACTATAAACTATGAAGAGATACTAAAGGTTTACTGTATTGTAGTATACAAATTCCATTACAATAAACCCAACACCATAAATATTCAGTTGTTTCCAACAAGTCTTGAGTTGTGCAAAATTTTAACTCATAGGTCATTACTCTGAGATTATATTTTTTTAAGTCTTTTAAATTAACAAAATAAATAAAGATATGGTCTTCCAATTAAAATTTAATACAGTCCTCTTCTAAAATGCCATATCATTAGGTTGGATTACACCACCATCTAGCTCGGATCTTACAATACATTTTTAATTAATCACAGCTTTTGGGTTTTTTTTTCTCTCATGAACTTCAAAGCTTTATCTAAAACACTGTAATCTGGAAATGCTTCCATGTCATATCATAGAGCTAATAACCTTGCTAACCACTTAGATGCTGACAGAACACACTGTCCTTATTTGCAGAATGTAAAGAATTTAGAATTTGAAAGGAAAAAAAAGCCTTTAACAAGGTGCAAAGCACAATTTTTAAAAAAACCTTCATCACCTAGCTACATTCAGACAATAGCCTTCTCTCCTCTAAAACCAGTCTAATTAAATACAGCTGGAGATAGCACAAAAGAATTCCATTAATTAATTGGCAACCTGCTGACACTAATTAAGCTATGAAAATTCAACTCCCTCACACCAGATTTTGAACATTAGTCAGTTACATTTGCTGGGAAGTTTGCCTTGCGTCTCTACCATCAGAAATGAGAAAATTAACTTTGTGGTTCACATTTGTGGAAACAAAATGACCTATTATTGGAAAAATTAGATATTAAACCTCGCTCAAAGAAATGCTACAGAGGCCCTTACTGATAGGTTCCCTTGCAAGGGGGATTAAGGGCTTCACTGCTACAACCTGCTTCTTATACAGGAAAGAATCCCAAAACACCAATAGCACAGTGGAGGGTGATTGCCTTTATTTAATCCTCTGCAACACCCTCGGTAAGGTGCCCAAAGCTTTTCTGCAACCATCTACCAATCAAGATTTCATGCAGTAACAGAAAACTTTCCACATCTTTTACGCATATTCTAAATCTCATCTGAAACATCCAGGGCGACCTCACTTAACAGTTTAACAGTTAATTACACTGTAACGAGGAAGATTTATTATTTCATGTCTCAAGACCTACTGGTAATGAGTGGTTCTGCTATTATCTGAGTGGACACTAATTAAGACCATCTGGTGCTCCTTCCCTTTCCAAAAACCCACACCCATCTCATGAGTGAGGTTTCAATACCATGTTGGAAATGTGCTAACCCTGATCTTTATTCACATTATTTACAAAGAATCTAGATAAAAAGAGGAACATAATGCTGAATAAAAATATTGTCTACTTTTCTTTAAATCCTGGCCATTACAGTACTGCAGGAACCATAAGAATCAGCAAGCAACTAATGTATTTTAAAATAAAAGAAAGAAGTCATTGTAATTAAGTAGCATATAACTTTCCTGTTTGATTTTTTTTTCAGTTTTCTTTTTCACATGACATTCAACAGTTAAATCACACAGCCTTCATATGATACAGTACAGCAAAATTTGCCCACCTCACCACATTTTCAGAAATTTAATTAATTAGAAGCTGGCAATTAATTTTGAATTTACAGAAAAGTTTTTTGAAATAATTTTGTAAGAATTGATTTATATAAAGGTTATGTGACCTAGTATGCTTTCAGTTCTGAAATTCTCTATTAGTACCTCCAAAATCAGCAAGGAATGTGGCAACTTCATGTTAATGAATGGTTCATTTGTTAAATGCAAAAAACTTGAAAAATTAAACTAATAATAAAAAAGGAGTCTACATATGTACAAGTCATCATTCTCCCCTCCAAACACACAGCCGTTGTTTTAAGACAGGAGCTTCCTATTGAGGTTGTAGCTCAGTGTGAAGTCAAGTAAAATTCATCTTTTCTGTGCGGGTTAAGCTGACTCACTGTGAGTCTCAAGGCTGGCAAGATCTGAAGACGTACACCTGGCTGTTTCCTTAAATGCTTTCTTGCTATGGTTGAAGTAACCCAACTGGAGAAAAGAGGAACACATGCTTAAAAGTTTCTTGAAATGTTGCCAACTAGGAATAATCGGTCCCTGAAAAATAACAGAAGTCCCACTGCCTCCGTCACTGTGCTAAAAATCAGCACCACCAGAATCACTCTTTACAATGTGCTGATTACAATGCACAAAATATAATAAAGAATAAATAATATAATAACGAACATTTCCTTTCCATTAGGCGTGAAAAAGAACTATGTTAAGCTGTGTACAATTCCTACTTCTAAACTTTATTATACTCGCATTTACTACGGGCATAACTATAATATTTTGTTATAAGATTAGAGTGCAACTGACAATATATTAGGTAATGCATTTGATTAATAACTGAACTAAAGTACATATTAGCTTTTATCCCGCAGTTTTCACAAGGACCCTTCCATTTTTCAGCCCACCTCATGTTATACTACTTTGGGAACATCTTCAAAATGCTATGAAGTCAAACTGGCAGCAAAGTCACCATGGTACAAGATAACACTGATGTTATCAAGTGCTCCAGAACCTTCTTGGAGGTTTTACTTGGGTACAAAGAGAAGTCAGACAAGATCAAATGGGATGAGATCATTTTAGAGACTGATCTTCACATCTGGACATTTGATTATTTTTCAGGTGAGACTTACAAATTAACTCCAGAGTCATCATCCAGGTGACTGGCAGTTTCTAATGGTACCACTTTCACAAAGCTACCAAAAAAATAAAGGAAAAGAAGAGAGACAAAAACTGAAGGCAGTATCTTATTTTAATAAAACTTTTTTACTCTATTGTAATGTAAAAATACCTGGATATTACATGCAAGTAAATAATAATAGTCAAAAGTAGCAAGCTCTTCAACTGAGGATTGAATCTTTCAGTTATCATGAAGACAACAAAATGAAAACTGAGACAATGAAGGTTATATTGACAATGGAAAGGAAAAAAGTTCAAGCTATGCCTGGGGCATGAAATGGAGAGTAAAAGTTGAAGGAAAGAACTAATGAAAGATGCATGACTATCAGATTCCCATGTATTACTGTTAAGTGCATTCATTAAATGGTCATAAAGAATATATGGCATAAAAATGAAAGAGAGGAGCACAGTCTCTAATCGAACCTGATAATTTCAACATGTGAAAAGCAGCAGACCATGACAACAATTTAAACTAAGAACACTAAATCTTGCATTCCAGCTTCCACTGCAAGCAAAGGAAAAAAATATCATGCAGTAAATGACAGGAGTGACAAAAGAAAATAAGATACCAAATTTTAAGTCTACACTGGCATAGCACACAGTGAAGCAATAATTTGTTTTGAAAGCATCACAAAACTGTTTGGTCATTAACCATCTTGAGAAATGCATTGGTTCTGAATGTACACATACTGCAGACCTCCTGAAAACACATATCCTGGTAAATGAGTTGTTGTGATTATGACCAGGACATTCTGCGTTTGAAGCCCTTTCTATTCCATTGTGGTTTATATCATCTGTATTATTTCACATAACAGGTTATAACAGTTCCTTTGGCCAGGGTTTTGACACCTCTGCATGAGACTATGTTTAACACCTCATCAGTTGGTATACATATGCTAATCGTTGCTGTTTAGCACCTGTTTTCTCCTTTCCTGCTGTTCAGGCACAACATAAAACTACCACAAGTCTGCCTTTGCAATGTTTGTGGAGCTTTTCCCTGTTTTACAGAGTAAATCAGATCTTTTGAAAATGTAGCAGAGAAAAACCTGTTCCCATTTCAATTAGAGTAGTAAAATGGCTGAAGTAACCACTTGTCATTAATTACTTTTCCCCCCACTAGTTTTGTTAATATAGTAAAAGAAGAGCAAGTGAAGTATGGAAATGGGAATGACTCCTCATCATCTTTGGAACTTCTTTGTGACCACTGTCCACCAATTTCCACACCATCACACTCTTTACCCGAGCAAACTTCATTATAAAACTATTCTCAGACTAAACACAATCTTCCCATGAGTTTGTAATCAAGGAATTCAGCCACTGGAATAAAAGTAGGTGATGAAGCCAATAGGGATTGCTCAAATGCCCCTTCCCAGGGCTCTGTCTTGATTCATCAAGGTCTTAGCAGAGTTTAAAACTCACCCTCTCACATCATCTCACTGGTGTTATGAGTTTCTTCTTGGAAAGTAAATGAAGGATGTGAGTAAACAGAGAGGACGTTAGGATTGCTGACAACAGTTTATGCAGAGTTTTTCATCAGAAGATTTTAAGGATAAATTAGAAGATAATCATAGAATTTCAGGGTAAAAGGACTGTGTTCTTTAGTTTACTCTCCTTCAAAATGTGAGTGGAAGGCCTTCCTAGTGAGAGTGAAAAGGAAAAAAATAAGAATGTAGTAAATGACTCTAGTATGAGTAATCCTCTTGAACATTCCCATGATACACGAGTGAATACTAGTACTGAAATATTTGTCAATACTAAAAGAATACTGATGATCCCTCTCATACATCTCCAGTCTAACACAACGAGATCTTTGCAATGAAGTTTGAAGTATGTGGCCATACATATTCCATCTTATGAGATAAAGTCTACATTTTCATAAAATTTGATTGACATTGATGGATGCAGTTGTAGTATCACAGAGAAAAGAGAATATTAAGGTGAGCACTGGGGAGTTGGTCTCTCCTGTGCTCTCCCTTCTCTATTACCAACCAGTGGTAATGCCTCAGATTCCGGCATCTCATCTAATAGTTTTATTCAAAGAAAATCCTAATGAGTGGACCTTCAAAGTATGAAGCAACATAAGGAAACCTTTTCCCATGTATTTGTAGTCAGGTAAAGCAGATCAAATTCACCTGCTATAAAACTAGTCCAGTAGAGTTCAGAGAATACATGGCCTTTTGACTACAGAATTTAAAAAAAAAAAAACAAAAAAAAAACAAAACACCACAACAACAACAAAACCCAACCAACCAAAACAGAACAACAACAAAACAAAAACAAGAAACCAAGCAAACGAAGAAAAACAGTCAAAGTATACCAAAATAGGAGAGATAAATGGTCTAATTCACTTTATTCAGCTATTTGTCTTCACAAAACCAGTTAATGGAGATGTATCAATAAGACCAATGGAATTTAAAATATAATACTTTCAACAAAACACAGGCAACTCCACAAACTGTACTGACAAATCTCATCTCAGTGTAAAGGGAGGCTTTGATGAGTAGCTTAGATGTAGAAACTTCAGCACAAGCACTTGACATTTACTCAGATGAATCATACCTAAAAAGTCCTTAAAAGTCCTTATTTACCAGCTCCTTACTGTGTGACAAAGTATCTAAGAAATTTCCAGACATGAGAGAGTTTAGGATTCCTTTTACTTCTAGTTTAGTAACATTTAGTAATAGCTACAAGACCACACTAATCTTAAATTAGTAGTGATCTGCACACAGAGAAAATGGCTTAAAAGAGCTCACAGTCACATAATGATCAAGAGTATTTTCAGTGCATTGAACTGATGAGTTACTGTTTGGGTGTTTATTGCCATGAGGACACTCAAGCTATGCCTCATTGAGGCTACTTAGAGACACTGAGGAAGCTTTCCAAGATGTGGTGGGTTTGAACAACCTGAACGAGGACCTGAGCTCACTGCTGACCCTGTTTAGAGCAGGAGGTTGAACTAGATGATGTCCTGAGGTCACTTATAACTCAAGTTATCCTTTGATCCCACATTCCCAATCCATAACAAATTCTGAGTTCTCTTTGTCATAGCTTTCTTAGGCATTATTTTTGCACTAAATACTGATATGTCCTCAAATTAATTTTAACAGATAAATATCAATTATGGAAGTAGAATCTAACATATTGCGAATTCTTGCCTTCATAGAATCATACACTGTGCTCTTGAGAGATGTTTACATTGTTATATTCACTAATTATTACAACTGAATGTTTCCTTCAGATATTAGGATATTTTAAAACTCAGAGCAAAGAAAGGAAGGACAGCATCAGTGCTTCAGGCTCTGCTGCTTGAGCTTTCAAGATAACCTGAAGCACAATTTTGCTTCATGTTGTAAGCAGATCTGGAGCCAAATTCAGCATTCCCTGCTGAGCTAGTCTAGATATCACATGTAACTGTGGCATAGAAATGTATAAAAGAACAGAAATTTGACCAATTTAATTTGAAGAACAGAATACATTGCATAAAGCTTTCCAGCTCCTTGACATTGAAAATAATGGTGTCTGACAGTTCTAGGGTTAAGTAGCCACTCATTCAGCACAGCATCGTTTATCTGCCAAAAGTATGTGTCTCTTGTTGTTACTTCAAAGAAAAAATTCAATAAAAATTTAAATAAAAACAGATCTGTCAGTACAAAGCTTTAATATTTTACACTAAACTCAATCTTTTTCCTTTGTAAAGTGCTTTCATACTTCCTGAACTTGTCCTGCAGTACACAATTCTCATTTTTTAAAAGAAAGAAACCATGAATCACCTCTAAACATCTACACTTTCCTGAAACATTAACATTTATTTTTAATAGGCATCACTTTGAAACTGGCTTCACTAAGTGCTGTAGAATGCTAAAGAACTCTGTAGACTGAGAGAACTAAGAATATATATGTTAAGTACTTCAGCATCATTAAGTACAAGCAGGTTACTTGGTTAAGCATTCATGATTCAGAATATAACAGTAATTATTTCATTTCTAAGCATAAATCTTTTCCTTCACATATATGAACTATACAATTAATTCCAAATGCTGTCTCACACAGTACATTTGTTGTGACAGACTGCAGGCTGCACTATAAATATACTTTGAAAGAAGTGAAACAAAGGATTCACTTATTCAAGGCAATGTCCGCTCTCTAGATTTTTGCCCATTTTTTCCTTTACCTCCCACGTACTTTATGAAACTAACAATTAAATACTGCAGCAACCACTGCTTATGTCAGACTTTTTGCTTTATAGTTACTGGATTTGAGAAATCAAAGAAAGTTTATGAGAGATAATTAATGTCTCTCTTCTGTAAGTGTATATGGCAAGGTATAATCTCTCAATTTTAAGCTTTCTCCTAAATATATTTTAATAATAAAATCATTACTCTATGTAGAAACATCTCATACTATTTAGTAATTCAGCTCTGGACTGTAACTACTTTGAGAAGAAAAGATGTGAGCCATTGGCCATGTAACAGATTCAGACTATAACAGCCTCAATAAAAACGTTTTTTTATATATGATTAGATATCCTAAAAGTAAAATTAACAATCTGCCAAAGCCAATACGTTCAAATAAAGAAAAGTTGTAAAATATGATCATAATTATATATTTGCAAACAGGTTCACTTCTATTTGATTTTAAAAGTTTGTTCCAGTATCTATTTTCTATCCCAGTCACAAGTTTATAGCCATGCTACAAATTAAAGCAGTAAAATTTTGTGAAAAAGATTACGATAAAGTTGTCATTTCACATTAACTTTACTGGGCAAAATATAGGCATTAACATGATAACAGGAATAATCTATTACCTTATTTAGCACCTTCGTTATTTGAAATGATAGTTGCTCCACACTATTTGCCAAAATACATTAAGTGGGTTTGGAAGTCATAAATCTCTACCACTCTTTTCCTTATACAGGAGTTAACTATAAAGTTCTATCATAAATTATGGAACAAAAGGATTTAAGTCAACCCAATAATACTAAATCTCTTCTTTCAATAATAAAATCCACGCAGCTGGGAGCTGCTCATTATTTATTTAGCTTCTGCAAACCAACACCTCTATTTGTTTCCTTGTAACTTCATTTCATTGTTTATCTGGCTTTTCCTAGAACAAACTGGAGCTGTACCTTCTCACTCCTGTGTGTTGCACTATTCCCTGGATTAATCTGCCTGTATCACCCCATTTCATCACTTGATCATGCCAAGTGATTGTGACATAACAGTCCAATGAACTCATGTTTCTATCAATAAACATAATCTGTCTGAAATCCCAACCTAAATGTGATCTAAAATACCCCTATGACAACACTGTTAATTATGTAGATCTTTCGTTTGTTAAATAGCTCGTCTGCTTTTGTGACAACTCATTACATGTCCCCACCCAACAGGAAAAACAAAAACCATATGCAACGTAACATACAGTGAAATACAATCCCCACAAATAGTAGAATTGTGATCAAATACCAGTCAAAGATACTGTTTCTGAATTTATTTCAGGAATACATCCTGAATTGCACATCTGAATTGTCAAATAACTCTTCCATTATATTCCAGAAGATCTGTGGGTTGATCTGCGGTCTCTCTGTTATTGCATTCTCTGAAAACAGGCCATCTTCTGAAAAGCAAGAGCAGAAAGGTAAAAAATGCAAAAAAAAAAAAAAAAAAAAAAAAAGTAGGATGACACAAAGAGGACAGAACATATGGATTTGGAGATGGGTGAAGGGTGCCCTGTGTATCTCAGGAGGCTGCTTTCACACTTACAGCCTGGCTCAGCTGATATTCTCTGGGCAGTCCGTAGTTCAGCCTAAACCAGGAGGGATCTGACACTACTAATACTGAAGAAGAAAGCGTTGCAGCCTGCAGAAGTGAAGGGCTGGGATTCAAACAGTCAGCACAGCTGTCCCAGCTTTAAGGCTCACTTGTCAGAGCAGAACAGGATCAGAACAGAACAGTGTTCAAAACAGAACAGAGCTTGAAATATTTGAGTCCCCTTAGGGAAGTGCAGTAATGAGGCAGTCTATCTATAACATCTAATTCCAAGCAATAGGCATACTGGAGAGCTCTGCTCACTCCCACAAGTCAAAGGACAAGAATAATCTTCTCAAAAAGTCAGTAGAATTTCTGTAATGGAAGTGAAGAAAATAAAATGAAGTGGCAGAAACTAAGTTCAGTTTTGCAAGTCCGAGGTGGGATACAAGACCCCATTCCCTACAGGCATATGTTAGCAGCCAGTATGCATCTGGCATTTATTAGTGCCACAACTTCTTTTGCTCCTCTGAAAGAAAAGTCTTGGCCTTCTGTTGGATCATGAGTTCACAAAGAGCCAAGGATATACCTGGGAGACTGCAAAACAATTTAGTAAACCAAAGAGCCAAGGAAAATAATGTCCAGGACTCTAAAGTGCGGTGAAAAAAGCAGCTGTACTCCAGATGTGGAAGGTGTGAGTGAAGGGGACTCCTCAGCTTAACCTTGATTAGCTAATTGCAAAAATAATGGTATGGAAGGTCACCTCCTTGCTTTTCTCAACACAGAAGTCCCTCAATTCTGCAGGGTGAGGTTTTCATAAGGTAAGCTGGCATCCATGAAAGAAATAGAGATTCAGAAGAACTGCTTCTCACAAGAGGGACTGGAGAGAAGGTGTCTGGATTTAGCACTTGAGGTTATAGTTTAGGGGTGATGTTGATAGTGTTGTGTTAACAGTTAGAGTAGATGATCTTGAAGGTCTCTTCCAACACTGATGGTTCTATAACTTCACCCGAAGAGGACACATCTTGAGATAGTCCTTTGCCTTCCAGATGGCTGAAGACAGCAACACCCAACTGGTACATGTATTGAATGTATCCATTTTAAGAGAATAGCATAAGAAACTTATTTTAGCAAATCTGAAAAAAGGATATAAAAATCCTTGGCACTTCAAGGGAAGAAAATTTCTTCCCTGTTCCTGATTTACATCTGACAATCACATCATAATGCATACAATACACAAAATGCTCTTTTATGGTTCAGAAATACTACACAAGTAAAGTTTGAAATCTGCCTGTGGAACTGTAAATGTGCAATCAATGAAAGCCCAACAGTTAATCAATGGTAGTTTCATCAGTGATAAGTTTATGTAAGGGCAGCCTTTCCTCAAGTCTTTGATTTAAAAACCTGAAGTTAATTCAAAGCAACATGAGGCAGCCAGAAAAGCATTGTCTGCCACCTAAAAAGTCACACATTTAAAAGTTATCTTGCATACAAAAGAAAACCTGCTGCTAATAATCACCACAAATGTAGCAGAGGATTTGATAACATAACAAAAAATTAATGTCATCAAAAAAATGTGCTTTTCAGGGAAAAAAAATTTTAATATTTGTAGAAGTCTGGTAAAACAGCAATTGGTACAGCTAAGCTTTCAACTAGCAAGAAAACAATGAATGGCTTGCTGACTCTTCCCATTAATTATCCGTTATAACATTCATAAAGTCTCAGTGTTTCAGACAAGTTTAAATGAAGACATAATTCTCTCTGAAATTCAGAAGCATTATCAGATAAACAGAATTAATCAACACTCAAAATCATTGAACGCTGTGGATTTTAATGCCAGCGGCAGCTTTCATATCTGCTCTATAACAGTGTAATATTAACCGGTTTTTTGCTGTTCAATGAAATTATAGGTCAATTTGTAACCCACTCACTGTTAAAACAAAGCACACCCTCATCAGAGAAGAGATGGAAATAGCAGTAGGATGATCCTGCTTGGTTCAAAGAAACCTCTGCCAAAAAGGAGAACATAACCCTAAAGTGATGGGCAGACAGAGTAATCACTAGTGCAGCTCCATCTGAAGAAACAGGCCTGTGTCTTCAGGGCTCCTCTGGCTGTTCACTGATTAACTGAGGCCAGGATATTACAAAGAGCTTATGTAAAATGGATAGGGATAGATCACTTCCAGAGCTAAACAGCAAAGTTAAATATCTGCAGAACTCTTACTGGTTTTCAGTCTTGGTCAGTTCCTCAATTTCCTTTTTTGTTGCCTTTTCTACTTTTCATCACACTTCTGCTGTGGTACAAATAGTAACCCTTGGCTAAAACTGAAGAAGGAAAGATTAATTTTGTTTTAATGAAGAAAGATTAAAGGTACAGAACATGTACCTTCAAGCCTATCCACTCTAAGGTGAGGTCTTCTTGACGTATTAGATGTATTTTCAAAAATAGTTCAAGTAATTTAGTTAAATATTAAATGTAAAAACACCTTTAGTAAATAAATAATGTAAGTGCTCTATTTAATCCTTAGTTCTTTGTCTCTTTATATCATTCTCTGCTAATCATAGAGAAAGAGAACCACTCCCAAACACCTGGAATTTTCCTTCAGCAGATATGACACTAGTATGAAAGCCAAATTGTGTAAGTACTTGGTCTTATTCATAGAAATAGATTCTATAGTTAAGAAATTAGTTTGAATGTATCAGGTAAAAATGTAACATTAGGAATGCTTCATTTCTGGTGTAAAGAGTATGTTTTACCATGTTGTAAAGAGTAATAGTATTTAAGACTAAGACTTTTGACCTGTACAAGATCTTTAAATGAAACTGATGAACAGAGTCTAATTTATTTTTGTCTTCATTTTCTGAAATCTGTAATACGTTTTACCCCTTTAAAATGAAATATTGGTGCATAAAGTTGGTAGGTGTGCTTAACAGCACTTAAACAGAAAATTGTATTTTGTCCTCCTTGGATTTGCTAGAAGGAAGTCAGCAGGGAATTCACAGGTCATGGAAACACACATTGTTATGTGCCCTTCCTGAAACCCACCTCAGGCTGAACTTGCCGTTTTGTGGCATCTGAAGGCAACAAACAGCATTGTTCTTACAGAAATTGAAAACAAAATAAAATAAATTAAAGTTGTTATCTTTTAAAAAGATCAACTAGGGAGTTTAACTACCAGTGAACTAGAGGTGCTACTTCAGAGTCATGTTAAACCCTTCAAGACACTGCTCTGGCAAATGCCTTAACCTACAGGATCATCTGGCAACAACCAGCCTTCACCTGAGACTATTCCTTCTTTATATCTCTTATGGATACTGTTTAGCTCCCTGCTTGTAATAGTTACCTCCACTCTCCCAAAACTACAGCTTTGACAAAATTTATTCTTCTGAAGGTAATTTTTAAATAAATGTGTTCCCCTTGGCATTTGTCTGGCATTTGCTCACTTCTGAACGTATTTTCCTCTCTACTTTATTTCTTTTTTTTTTTTTTTTTTTTAATAGTGTCATGACTGATTTCTTTCTTTACCTGGAAAATTAGAAAAACAAGAAAATCTTTCCAAAAAATCATGCACTGTTGGTAATTTTCCAATAAGAAGCAGTAACTCCTCCTACCTGCCACTGGATGTAGCTATTCAACATTATTAAGTACCTCTAGTTCCCCACAGCTAGACAAATCCCAAAGTACCTTCTTTATTGCATTTTTTTATTGATGAGGTTTGTCATTTTATGGGATGTGGTACAATAGAAAGCAATTTAGTCACTGATGCACACAAATGTTACCTTTTTGCAATGCGTCAGCAGCAATAATCTTCTTTCAAATATGCTGAGAAGGAGCTATAAACCTTCTCCTGCCAGAGGCAAGCTCTGGTGAGTCTGGTTGTGCTAAAAGATCCTCACAGAAAGTGTTGTTTAGGGTGCACATTCATAAAATATAGCAATAATTAAGGTTACGCAAGCAGTAGAATTTTTGCATGGCTTGAAGAAAGTAGCCACTGTATCATCTCCCAGTTTTCCAAAACAGCTTATTTGATCTCTTTGTAGTGGCTCTTTGTGAAAACCTTGAAGACGACAGGAGGGTCAGATATTATTTGCATGTCTTAATCATCTCAGGAAAGGGGTTATTAGATGGGTCACAGGAATCAATGAACCTCAGGATTTTAACATTCCAGCTGACAGCAGAACTCCTGTGAATTGAAAGTTTTCAGGTGTAGACCCCTGATTTAGGTGGATCAAAAGCTTTTTCCTTTAACCTTGGTGAAAGTATCACTTTTAACTTTTAACTTTACCCGAAGCATAAAGAAATGAAAGTCTGATCCTCTCCCCAACCTTTACAAGTCAGCTAAATAAAAGGTATTACAGCATGCAATTGCATGAAGCAGTAATACTCATTGAAATGAAAAATTTTTTTCCCCAAGTACTAGAAAACATTTGATTTTTGCTAACAGAAATGGAAATATTTCATGGAACAATTTATAGAAGTGGCATTTCCACTAGAAACAATCTGAACTAAATCATTCAATCACAATTTATATCTAGAAGTGAAATGTTGGACAGATTAAAAAAAGGGAACTCGTCCACAAAACTTGTTTCTGAATAAGCTGGAGCTGTAAACTATGACCATCATTCATGGAGAAACAGCTCCCAGGGCCAGTAATTCCAGGAGTGACAGACAGGCACGGGAGACTCTGAAAGCACCGCTACAGCCCAGGTATCGGGCAGGAATCACAAACCACTCAGTAATAATTTTGATTCCAATCGCAGTTTATGGCCCTGTGGAAATCACTTCATTTCTATCTCAGTCTTTTTTCATTTATATAAGGAGGAGGTTGTACATTTTCCTATAAACCTTCTTCAGAGGGGTAGTGGGCAATTACTTATGACTTGAAAAGCTTTCTGCGGTAACAAATCTCTTTTGACCAAGTTTTGTATTTTAAAAAGCCTGCCATTTTCATAAATCTACCTCCTAACAGTTCATGGCACTAGAAAAACTAACCTAAATTTTGATTATACTTTCAGACCAAAATAAAGTGACCTAAGAAAGTATAAATTAAATGTATCAGTATCAAATATTGACCCTCACTGTGTCTTGGGAGAATTTTCTCAGCATCAGTGGTAGTGATGTACTGCAGGACCACTGCAATTAGCACCACTGAAAGGTCCTAACCTAGCAAGTATTTCCACTCCAGGAACTGGTGTGTGCATATATATGTATACACACCCATACATATGTCTCCCAGAAGAGTTTGTAAATGACTTTTTTGGATTATTTTTAGTATACACATATTTCCATTTCATGTTTTACATTATATAAGCACACAGATGGAAACTTAAAACATCTCAAAAAAGATTCCAGCCAGTAACTCTGAGATAGTGCTTTATGTTTTATACCAGCCTTCATTTTTATCTTTTCTACCAAAGAAATTAGAAAACAATTGTTTCATAAACTGACAATAAGTAGGAATAGTAGTGAAACGCTATTAAACCTAAAGGTATCCATCAAACTTTAAGCATTTAACTATGCAGTTAAAAGAAATTGCAGATTCTGTGCCTGGCCAACAATAAGATGTAGGACTTGCAGAACACAATTCCTCTCATATCACCACCACTCTCCAGATGTGCATTTCTTTTTCTCCTTAATGACTAGAGGGGGACTCTATGGTCATAGTTCTTCATCTGGGAACTGTGGACAGATGGGAGAATGCTGAGTCCTTATTCTCTCTGTATCATTCAGTCCACAGATATGTGACTGTGGATATGGCAGATTGAACATGACCAATATCAGGAGAAGAAAGCTCTCAGAAGTAAATCTGTAACAGTATTAGAGTTAGTCACCACCCAAGAATACTTCAGGTTTTAGGCACATACTCTTGCTTTTCATATTGTTTCCTTATTCTTTATATGTACCATTGTCCTCTAAAAATGCATTCATCTTGTGACTATTTCTTCACTGACTGGAAAACACAATGAAAATCAAGCCTGTAGTATTTTTTCAGTATATTAGGCATATTCTAATAATCTCAGTCTTTTTCTCTATTAGCAGCTACCTACAGAAGGCTACATCAGTCAAAACTATGGCTTGAGAAAGTGAAATGCACTTACTTTGTCCCCTGAGACCAAAAACTTCAAATTCCTACTTTTAAGTTGCTTTAGGCTTGAGACTTGATTCCTTTCTCCTAAACAGCAGCACTATACACTACTGCAATTCCACTGGGTCATTCTTCATGCAAATTCTCATTAAGAGGGGCTTGGGTAACATTACATTTGCAATATCCTTCTCTAGATTCTGTATTTTGAAATCCAACTCTAAAGCTAAAGCAGCTCCTTCATTAACTCACAAATGTCAGACAGAACACTTGGCTTGGCAGCCACATACAAGTTTTTTGGAATGTTTACAGAGAAAAATCCTCTCCCTTGACCAAAACAATAAAAAGAATTATACCCACAGCTTTGGTCTGAAGATTTATACATAATATAGCTGGAACAGAAAGTTAATGGTAAGTCAGTGTTGGTTGATGCAGCTTCATACAATATTCTGATCCCATTGACCTTCTGAGGGTATTGTGGCTCCATTATCTATTCAAATTGTGGACAACTCAAGAGAGAAAACCACAGTGTTTATTTTTCTTAAATGTTTTTTGTGCATTGCAACACAAAGGATGCCTATAGAAATGGCAATAATAAACAGATTTAAATAAAACCACAGTTAGAAAATCATTAATAGATTCACTTTCCACAGACTTTGAGGGGGATATTGAGCAATCTGTGGTTCTCTGGCCCGAAGTAGTAAACTAGTCTCCACTAAATATTTTACTACTAGATTGCACAGGTTAGCTGTTTGTAAAAATATAAGTCATTATAAAGAAAGAAAAAATGTAAATGTTCCTTTTTGTTTGTTATCAGAAAACGACAACTGGATGTGGTACCTCATGCAATGGTTCAGTTGACATGCATGGTTGTTCTAACATTCTCCAAAATGAATAATGACTAAAGAATGAACATGAAGCAACTTGGTTGATCTAATCAAGTACGTTTTTTAATAACATTTTTTTAGTATGTGTTTTTGGAACACAGAGACTATGGAACCATGTATAACCTGATAAACCTCATTGGAGTGCTGTTGATTAACTGAGACCACCATGGATTTTAAGAAACACAGTGTGGAATTGCACAGAGAAAATAGAATTTCTGAGAAAAAGGTTTATCCAAGTTCCCATCACTCACCCTGCCATATTTCAGAGCAATGTGCCAAGTCCTGGATGGTCTTTATTGCAAGTTTCTTTTTTTTTCTTTTCTTTCAGTTTCTTCTTTTATGTTTGCTCTGCTTTACAAGAGATTGAAGCCAGGCCTCACATTCTAGATAACTTCACTAATTAAGCTAATTAGCTCTTTATATCACATTTCTTCCCGTGAACTGATGAATATTAGATTATTTAGAACACATACAGTTGCCAGAAGGCAGTGAGATGATCTATCCCCAGAACAGACAGTGCAACTCAGGTGGAACAAGTAGTTTCACCTCAAATTCTCTTACAAACACAGAACTGTTATATATAACATTCTGTTCAATCTTTAAAATAGAGCTTTGTGTCGTTAACTCATAAATATGTCTACAAATTACACACTGTATTTTCACATACAAGAAAGATTTAAATTGGAAAATAAAAAGTATAACCTCCTAGATCGTTCTAACCTATAAGCCAATCTGTTAAACTGAATCAATACAAAAGCAGTAAAGCCAGCTATCACAAAAAGACATAAAACACGGTGCAGAATTAAAATCTCTTAAGACAGTTGAAGTCATACTCAGCTTAAGTTATAGTTTCATTTTACTTTTCACTTTTGTATGTAGTGTGCACCATGGGTGGCCTTAGACATTTTTTATTCGGTCTAACTAATATAACCAAAAGAATTCAAATTCCAAATCATAAAAAGATGCCATTTTATAGCCTACAACTTTACTTATAAATAAGAGTAAAAATATTTGTAGAGAGAATAAAATAAGACTTCTATACTTTCTGTTAAATTGTAATTTCAACATCTTGTGTAAGAAAAGGGAAAATTCTTGCTCATTTACTCACAACTCAGAACTGCCTTACTTTAGCTGGTGATTTCCCCAAGTACAAAAAGACCTCCCATGACAAGATGCTCATAGTTTACACTCACAGACAGCAGAACTGACTAACTGAAGCAGTTCAGGGATATGAAATGTCTATACCTATGGACTCCACATATGGCAACAAAGATTGTATTCCCAAAAGAATATGTAATAATGTAAATATTAAATTAATTGTTTTAATAAAAATAGACTCTTCGGAAGGAAATCAATGTTTATATTTTTAATACTGTGAAGACATGGTTCCTTTGTAAAGGAACATGTGTGAATTTCATCTTTTTTTCAGTTTATGGTCTTTGATTGAACTCACCAGCTAAAATGAGAATATTTAGGCTGCTTTAGTATTTGGAGTTTGCTAAGAAAAGATTCTGAAGTTAGGAGGGAAATTCTAGTTTCATTAAGAGTAAGAAAAAAACCCCATAGAATAGTAAGAAAAAATAACCATAGAATAAAGGGGTACTGGATATAAAACTGAGAGGAGGAATTGCGGCCTCTACATCTTTTATAGTTTAGATAACTCCTCTGAGTGTCCAACTGTCACTCACCTGGCACAGTAAACAATGGTTACACAAAATGACAGAGATACACTACATCCATGTAGGCAAAATGTTCACATGAGATTCAAGAGATCTATTTCCAAGTGCATGAGCCAAACAGTGCTGTAAAATACCCTGGCTATTCTGAGCCTTCCCATGCCCGCTTTTCTGTTTGCTGGTGGGAGAGAGGAAGAGATATGAATGTTGGATTTAGAGTAGTTTTTAAATTTCAACAAACTTCAGAGGATAGGAAAGTGAAGTTCTATGGAATATTTTCGAAATTCATTGCATGTGTACTTTACACATTTTCATACCGCATTTCTAAGCCTCATTTTCAGAAGTTCATGAATAAAAATGTTAACCCTATGGGCAAAATGCACACTAAACTGCAAGGTACAAGTCCCTGAGCCAATAAATTCACGTTGAACACTGTTCCTAGTAAAAATGGCAGTAAGTAGTATCAGATTCATTCCTGTGACAGACCCCTTTCCACAGTCAGCCTTTGTCTTTTGATAAGTCATTAGAAAAGATGACATGTGTATCCTGGCACAACTGGGTCCTAGGGAAAAGTTGACAGATGTTACAGTATAAATCAGTTCTGATGCACATTGTGTTGCCTCCAGAGGCATCTTCTGGTCTTCTATGAAAGGTTACTGAACCATATATAATACAGAAATGCAGATACAATTGTAAGGAATAAATGTAAGGTTCTGTTCTACCCCACTTAGAAAGTCTAATGCATGAATAATGTTCCATCTGCACAATGGTCAAATGTGACTGAAATTGATTTTAGATGTACCACATGGAGCAGCACAGACCTTAACAAGCTTAGTGACATAGGGGACCTTGTCAGGAATCTGTACAAAATTCATGATACAAGAAATTTGTATAAATGAGAATGTGGGACAATGAAGAATGGGGGTTATACTATGAGAAACTTTTGTACCAAGTAATCAAAACGAATCACATACCAGAGGCATTCTCAAGTAGAATATAACAAAGTTTAGTCACATTAAATTTATAATAAACATGTGAAACATGTCAAATGTGCAGCTACATATCCTGACCATTAACTTTTCTGGATGCATGAATAAAACGTGAGCAATGGGAACAAGACACCCTTCTGCTAATGTGTTTAGCTGGATAGATTTTTTTTTTTTTTTTTCCTGCAGCTTCAATCTTTCCACCACCTACCTCTGTCAGGATCAGAGTAGTGTGTCTCACCTGCATCTGTGATAGTCTGGAGTTCTTTTAAGCTTTCACATATATCTCCTACAATTTTACACACTGATCCAATGACATCTGGGAATTCTGCAGAGGAAAGGAAAAATACTAAAAAAAAAATATTAAAAAAATGAAAAAGACTGTAAATAAAAAAGCTGTAAAATAAGTAATCTAAATTTTGGAAATAGCCCATGCCAGAACTGGTACATTTATTCATTAAAACCTTAGGATCAGTCTTTGAACAAGCGCTCATCAGTATCTTACCTTTCAAACTGACCTATAATTTTCATCATTATGTAAATACCATTGATGATATTTACATCCATGTGTATTCATTGCACCCTGTTAAACTTATTTTTGTAATGTGAACTAATTCATTTCTTCATCAGCTCTATAAAGCTTTTGACTATAATAGCCCAACACCTAACAAACAGGAACTGCCATATCCTGATGAGGCAATATTAGTGTTATCTTCATTTTCTCCATAGAGAGTCAGAAAGAATACATTTTATTTTTAATTAGGATATCCAATATAAAATACTTAAGAATATTTTTATTTCAGAGCACTTACATTTATAGCACAGTGAACATTAAATTCACTGATTTAATTGGCTTCAAATTGAAAGTCAGTGCCTAATTCTCAAGTTGTAAGCCAAAACACATGAGGAAAACAGCATTAATATTTGTTTCAGTGTTTTTAAACACTATTCCCAAACCTCCAAATTGGGTAAAAATTCAGTCTGAACAGCTTCAACCAGGACACTGTGCTCTGAAATCCTCCTAGCTCACTCTCACTACATTTGACATTGACAATTCCTCAGTCTTTGTGACAACAAAAATAAATCTTTATGTATAAAACCCCTTCCACTTTCATTGTGTTGGTTCACTTTCAGACATATCTTTCCCAACATGGTAAGTCTCAAGTTGCAGGGTGCATCACAGTTCATTTAAAAGGAACAAAAATCTTCTTCAGTTTCAATACCTCTTAACTTGAGGTTTTATTTTGCAATCTTGGTTTCCTTTGGCAGTGTTTTGGGTGAATAGGCTTCCCTATGTTTAACCACACCAAAAGCAAAACTAAAAAATTCCCAGTAATTTAATCTTGATTTTCTGTCCCTTGATTTGCTGCTTCTCCACCAAAACCCACCAATATGGGGTTCCAAACTTAGGCAGATGTAACAGAAGAAGGAAAGTGATGTAGCCCGAAATAACACAGAGCAATGAAATCCAAATGGCTGAGAACCAAGACAGCAAGGCCAAAAATGATGAAGTTTGAGAAGAGGCTTAGCACACATCAGATGTAACTGTATATTGAGGAAATCAACCCTCAAACCCAACAGTTTTGGTTTCAATTAGCAGACGATTTTCCCTATCTAGTCCTCATTTGAAAAAATCAGAGCTTTGAACTTTTAAGAGGTGAATGACATGAGAACTGTGAGGATGTGGATCCAGACTAGCTGCACAGGAATGATAAACAGAGAGGACCAAAGTTTCTTCCTTACTTTCCTATGAGAAGACTGTTTCAGAACTCAGGCTGTGAAGTAGACTCACAAAATATGTCTGAATAAATATGTTCTGTTCAGGAAGGCATTCAGGCCCCACAAATTCATGAACTAAAAGGTCTGTCAGCCCACTAATTTAGTACAGTGATTTATTCTTACATGCTGCAATGGCATTATGAGCCACATCATACTTTGCTTTGAAGGAAAACAAGTGCAGCATTTTTCAAATCAGGTTAAAATTTATACATTCATTCCATAATGTCTCAAGCTGATTTCTCTTAATTCACTTCAAGATTTTGATTATGGAACCATAGAATTTAAAGACAAGCAACTGAAATAAAAGTTAATATAATAAAACCAGTTAAGTGTTTCTTTCTACTGTCAGTCAATTCAATTTTCACAGATAGGAAACAAAAATAATTCAAATAGTCATTCGCCCAGTCTTCTTTTCTGGATTTTAACATACTTTGTTTTGCATTCTTTTAAATGCATCACACTTTAAAGTGGTTAGGGATCATATTCCTTGGCATATAAAGATTCTTCAGTATAGATTTATACAGAGGGGACTGCAGCAGCTTGAATGATGGAAGCTAATATCATCAACACAGCATGCATATGATTTTATGCACAGAAACTTGGCAAGACTAAGAGTATTTTTAGTGGAATGTGGCTATGCTAATATTCCCTCCTGTGAATAGCTCCTTTTCAGTGTATAATCAAGATCTCCATGCAGTGATCTGAGATGGCTTTGCACAGAGCTGCTTTCAAAAATGAAATTATCTTCATTATTATTAATTTTATAAAAATAAATTGCCTTGGAGTTTGGTGCTAATTACTGTCCCTGTCATATAGCCCAAGAAGGGGAGGTGTAGAATTTTATGCAACAGAGTCTCAAGGATCCAGGCCACAACCTTGCACAGTAAGAAAATTACTTCTAATAATAGAAATATAATAGAAACCTTGAGCTAAAATGCCTCTAGTTTCAATTACTTCAAAACAGAACACAACACAGAGCATATTTCCCCTTTATTTTAAATTCCAATTATGCTACTTTTATATTTGGAGACAACTGCAGAACAAATAGTACCATTTCTCTACTGTGTTTTAAAAGTAAATAAGCACACATGGCTGACAAGAAATCCACATGTGAACTTTGACATGTCTGCTGTCTTATTTCCTTGTTTTACAAATAAGACTTCTTATTGAAATAACTATTAAAAATCACGTATGAGAATCCATTAAGTCTTCTGCCCTAACATCACCAATGGATGAAGGGTACAGGAGCACAAGAAAACTCACTAACCTTGATTCCTGTTATCACTTAAGAGCAGGCCAGATAAGTTCTTGGATGAAATTTAAGATACTTCAGTCTAAAATCACCTGCCAAGTGCTCAACCACAGGCTTAGGCTGAATTTAGTGTCCAAGACAGTATTGTCTTACATGTCACAGCTCGATGGCAGCAGCACATGAAATAGGAGCTCTGACACAGCCTTGCACACCCACTCCCCAGGAGGACTTTTCCAGGATTTATGTATAAAATTGAGTCCCAAGACGCTGTGAGCAGTAACCTGAAGAGATCTGCTTGATGAGACTGAAAACCACTCAATAGCTTATGGAAAACCACAATGCTAACAACAGTTAATCTCCTCAAAAACTAGCAATTTTGAAAATCACTAGTTTTGTTCTCTGACCTTAAAAGTCATGAGAGAATGAAGCTAGAGACATCTGAAACACATACCAAACCCCACAAAATCCTAATTCATGCTGTTTCATTCAAAGAGAAGTACCAAAAGGCTGTCTGCATGAGAAGAGGTGAATGTGGAAACTCCTGCTGCTTTTAATGCCTTTCTATATACTACAGTCAGCAGAACTAAACAATATGATACATTTCCTACATAAAAAATAGTTTAGCAACTGCCAGGTAAGAGAAATAAAAGTTAAAGGAGGAAATACTTTTTTTCCATTCTCTCTTGCTCTCTCCCTTCATTCAAAAAGGGATATATTACACGAAGCGGTTCAATAAATCTTAGGGCTTTAGTAGATTAAAAAAAAATTAAGAAGAAAGGAAGAATTCAGGAAGAAATCACTCTTTGGGTACAGATGTAAATACTACTTTAGTTTAATACCCAGCCAAATGCAGCAAAAATCACCAACTATATGAAAATAGCTATCACTTAAACAGTATTGCAAGCAGATATGTAACACTGTACACCCGCAAGATTTTGGGGATTGAAAGCAAAGAACTTATGGATCTACAGAAACACCACTTTCCTAATTCTTTGGGTTTTTAAACCTAAAAGATTTATTTAAGATACTGTATCCAATGAACACTTCAGTTTTATGAAAAACCCACCCTGTGTATTTAAAGTGGGTTTTGGGATATCTAGTTAAATAAATATACTGAACAATTATTTTTCTCACAGTTTGAGAAAGCAAATGCAAAGTTTCATTAGATATGAAAAGTCAGACAAAATAACAAACATTACATCCATCACAACCTCATTCCATTAATTAAATTCAGAGGCTCAGCTGCATAATTTTAATTAGTAGTACTGGACATGTTTTCAAGTTGTTTGGAAGTTTTAAATAATTTATCCTCATTTCTTGGAAGTCAGAAATATATTTCATACCTGATTTTAAATATCTATGCCCATACATTTTTCCCATAAAACATGAATTATTGTAACAGTTTGTTTACGATTAACAGATGACTAAATAGGAGTGGAGGAGGGCTATCAGTGTGTTAACTGCAGCTCATCACTGGAAGATGTTATCTCTATGAGTCAATGTTTTTGTCTTTTCTTAATCAAATCTTAAACACAGGTCTTCTGTAAAAGCACTTTTTGTTTTCAGATGAGTTAAGGTTGCACTTCAACTCACTTACAGTATTCCCAGGTGACTTCATGAAGTTGTTTTTCCATCTAGAGTGGTAGCTGCACTTTTGACCTCAGCAAGTAACAAAAAAATACTGACACTTTTTCTTGGAAGGAGAAACTGATAATGGACATTGCTTGATACTCTGGTAATTGAGAATTTGTTGTTTTACAAAATACAGCTTCTTGAGAACAGGAGATGTCAAAGCAAAAAATCTTTGTCTTCAATAATATAAGGACCTACATATGTTTTGATCTGGCAACTGCTCATTTTCAACAGTAAATTGTAATGACTATTCATAGCTGTCTTAAATGACTATATCCTACATTCTTAGCTAAATTATACCTAGCTCATAACCACCTAACATAAACCAATTTTTTTCAGAGCTAAAAATGGTGCTAAAATTTCTAATTCAAGCACTGAAGGCCAGAAAACGTCTCCAGGGTTTCCTGTTCAACCTTGGTTTACCTCCTAGGCACCATTAAATACCGTTAATTTTTAATAGGCTGCTAATATCCCAATTTTTTTTCAGTGACTACTTTACTGCAGAGTCATTTACCCATTGAAGCAGCAGCATTCCTGATTTTAGTTGATATCAAACGAGTGGTGCAGAGGATCCCAAGAAACAATGCACAGACTCATGCTAAAAGTACCAGACTATGCGACAGCCGTAGTGGTCCTTGATTTCTTTACCATTATATTGACATTAAACCTGTCTAAAGCACAAAATGTTTGTCAGAAATATACCACCATGTGCAAAATTTTTCAGTCTAATAGTTGATAGAGCAGTTGATAAAACAAGGTATTCACTATTTACATAATAACAAATGCTGGACACATGCTATTGCTGAGCGTCTCACACATAATTTTGGTTTAACAGTCAATCTTGTTAATATTTTTTATAGGGAGAAAGTAAAGTGCCACTACATTAGTCTGCCTGCATGAGAACTCAACTTGAAAGCACAATGTTCTACTTTTTCCTGTAGAACATCTGTGAAGTATAATTATAATTAAACACGTCTTGAATATTAATTGTTCTAATGTCACTGATGGAATGTCCTAGGATACACTGAATCAGTTCTATTTCAAAGTACTGTTTTATTTAAGAGCTTTGCCAGATGTTCTAATCATTTCACTTAGATTTTTCCACCAGGAAAACAGTTGCTGAGACTTGTGAATCTCCTGCCTTTGCCAACTGTCAAGGAAATAATTTCATCCCCAAAGAGGAGACAAAATCTCCAAGATTTTTTTTTTTTTTAAGAAAAAAAAATGAGGTGGTGTTTCGGAAACATTTGTGTTGCTGCTGCCTTGGAGAAGATTTTGCTGAGAACACCACAATTACTGTAATATTGGGCAACAACGAGCCCTTTTATTCACTCAAGTCATCACTTTAGGTTTTTATTTTCATCTTATTTTCCATCTTATCGTATCATGCAGCAGGAGTTCAGTGCAGTTTGCTTCTGTGTTAGGGCAATTAGAAATGACCATTTTAGAGGACTGTGTCCTTAACCAATACATCACTGTATTTTTACTGACTTGAATGCCAGAGTAGAGCTTCTGAGCATCTGATCTCTCTCTAAACAAGAATCTTTGTTGTAGTGGACACTCAACAACTGCTCAAACTAAAATATATTTTACGATTACTGATTCTGATATTCCCAAAACGTTGAATCTAAATTCACTTGCATTACTTCACAGCTGCACTACCTTAAATGTGTTATTTTAGCTTATTTGTAAAGAAAATAAAAGAACAGCCTTCACATCAAGGTTCAACTGAGACAGTGAATGACTGAAACATCAAACTTGGCCTCAGTAAGAAGCCTATTTGCTTGACATATTTGTTCTGAAATAGTTCTTTCAAAGTAACTACTTTAAAAAAAAATTGCTGAATACCACAGGAGTTGAAAACTTGATCTCATAATGTGTCAAGTGCCTTTCAGAAAACAATAAGCTTTTTACTATGCTTTGTTCTCAGCAAGAATACGGATTCCATGGAGTGGGCTAGAATTTTTAAAATCTGCATGAGCTTAACAGGGACTTGACAGATTTTGGAGTTGGGTTGGATCAGGATGACCTCCAGACACCCCTTCCAACCTCAGCCATCCCAGAACTCTGAGAGTGAGAGGTTCACTTACACCTGGAGAGAGGCAGGAGCACCATTGTCTGGCTTGTTTTCATGATGAATGGTACTGAGGTAACTGCAAATAGAAAATGAATAGTGCCAACAGTTCAATGTGTCAACCACATACACACACAACAAAGGAGCTGTACAAGAGTCCTGAGGTACCAGGAAACACAAACATTATCCTGCCCATATTCCTTTCAAAAGGGTAAGTTCTGTGTGGGGAAATGACCCCACTAAGAGTCCAACTCAAACAGTTAAATTTTTTTCTTCAAAGAATTCTAAATCTGATTTTGAAATAGAGCATACAATAACACATTTTGAATACGACATACCTTATTCAAAACATCTTTCTTCCTTTTGATACACCTTGATCAAAATCTCATAATAAATCAATCTGAGACTGATAATATTTAACAGGAAATGAGTTCTTGAAGGCATCTTCAAAGGAAATCATGATAGGAAAAACATAAGTAGTTTATCACCATACTCACTAACAGATGGTATTATCATGCGTCTCTTAAATAGAAAGGAAAAAATAGATGAAAAAAAAAGTTTTTGAAAGGTGGCCAGAGTTTCTAATATTAATTTGCATGATAAAAGGAAAAAAGTGATAAAGATAAACAGTAACAAAAGTCACCACAGTGAAATCCTAAGAAAAAAAGGCAATATTTTACCCAAATTTTTCAAAATATCACAATCATCCCTCTTTTTCAAGTCTTCTGTCAGAACATGGTTTTGATATAAAATTTCAAACAGAAATTATTTTTGCAATTCTGTAGTAATGTGATACTGAAATTAAGGACCTCACTACACGAAATAACTAATATAAGGATGCACATTTATCCATGGTGTAGTAATAAAACATTTAAAAGATTACTGGAAGTTCCTGTAACAAAGTAAATACTACTTTATTTTGATGTATTTATATTTTTATCTCAGAATTTCATCACAGGAACTCAGCAGACCAAGTCCTTTACTAGACCAATCAGGGATCAGCCAAAGGTAATGTAGAAATACCTGACCAAAGCTTTGAAAAGGCTTCCCCCAACCAGCAAAACTGGTGTTATCACTGAACAACAACAGTAACATATGTTATGTGATTATTTTCACACTATGACTGATTAATTTTGACTTGGCTGGTTGTTCATGAAATACTGGATAAGTGCCAGAGGTAACAGTCTTCTTTCCCTTTTTGTTTCTGGAAACTTTCTTTCACGTAACAATAGAATACCAGGCAGTGCTTCTCAAGTCTTAACAAATCTCAGTGTCCTCTTGTCAGCTGATGAAGAAAGAAGAAAATTAATTCCATTACCTCTACTAATAGAATGTGTTTGCCAACAAGGAACTAAACAAATGAGCACGGGCAAAAAGCTACCAAGATTTACAGAGTTGTTCCTTATAAAGTAGATTTGTCTTCTATGCCATTACCATAATTTTCATGCAAGTCTGTGACCTTGCAGCCTTACAAGATGTATTATCAAAATCTATTTTCCAAAGACTGAGTTGCAGAAGTTCACAGAATTACCAGAGAGGCTGGGCCCTGATCCTGCAGATCCATGATTTCAGTTCTCTGTAACTGCTCTCTCCCTTTCGGGAGCTTTGCTGCTGTCCTCACACCAGCAAAACAGATGGCAACATTTTTTATTTCAACAAAGGAAGTGAGTATACAGTGCACTTGCTTCCACAGAGAGCAAAGGTTCCCTTTAATGGGCTCACTGCATCCTCATTTCCATAATTAATTCTGTTAATCAAGAGGCTGAAGTTTAATCCTGTGCTCTCTTTTTTAGTGTAAACCAAAGACTGATGGCTTAACCATCTCATCAAGACTCACAGATACTGCTGAGCAAACCAGAAATTTCCACCAACAGTAGCAGTCCCAAGTTCATTCAAAGCCTGAACTACTAAAAGAAACATAATTAAGGAATGAATTCTAATCTAATAACTCCCTTATTTTTAATATTACCTTGCCATGAAATACATTGATCATCAAACTTTATCATTCTAGTCAACAGCACTCATGATTTGAAATGTCCTATTCTTCAACTGAACATCAAAGTGAAAAGAAGTAACTTCTAATTATAAACAATCAGAAGAAGCAAAACTACTTCTTGTTAAATATACTTAATATTAAAAAACATATTTTGCTTTTCAGAGGAATTCTTATCCTCAGATCATTCTGTTCTCACTTTCTGAGCAAGTTCCTTTGGAAGTGCTACAGTGTTTAGCTGAGGTCACTGTGTATGAGTTCCTCAAGTGGCAAAAGAGCACAAAGAGTGAAAAAATTACAAATAGTTGCCCTAGAAATCCCCCCCCCAAATATCTATCTTTGTAGTTAAAGTGCTCTTAATTTTTCTTTTCCTATCAAGAATGTATGCAAATTGATTTCACATAAATGTTAGATAATCATAAATATCACTGTGTGCATCCTGCCTTGTGTGACACTTTATTCTCATACAGTGGATATGTGGTGAATTTTTTTTAATTTCATGCATTATTAAGGTCTCCATATATATAAAGCATTCAAAGGGACGACACTGTCTTGACACCCCTAGTAATAAAGAGCAAACACCCAAGTACACAGCACAGCCATCAAAAATACAACATAACTTGCTAATCAGCACACATTTCTTTACATGTATTACTACGTATTTTAACTTTGAAGCCAAAGTTTAAATAATAACATTGTTTTATCCAAATTTCTCAAAGCATTTGTGCATCTTGTACCACAAAATCTGATAAATGACATCTATTCAGTAAATAGTACTGTTGACCTACCTCTACTTCTAAAAGGCATCTCTAATTTTATACCTCAAATGAGGCTGGCTCCATTGAGAAATGGGAAGGAAACTTTGCAAGACTGCCAGTAAAATGTATTTGGGTTTGGACAGTGTAAACTATAAACAGCATAATTGTTTCTCATTACATTTATCCCATTCAATACACTACCTTTTGTTAATTATACCAATATGCCCTGTGCTGCACAGCTCCTTTTTTAAGCTGAGAAGTAAAAGAAAGTATGGCTCAAGCAGTATGGTTGGGGAAAAAACAGCTAGGAAATGATCCTTGAGTACAGTTCAACATGATCAAATTCTTATTGATTTCAAATCGTTAGAGGTTGACAAACACCCAAAATCTCTCTCTCTTGCCTTCTGATTTCATTACTTAATGTCCCAGGCTGGATGACAGTTTTCCAATGTGCTTACTTGCTGCCATCACACTGTTGGACACAGAGCAAATACCTTCTAGAATTCTTTTTAATGGAGGCATAATGAAAATAAAAATGTTTGTGCTAACGATAATACTTGTTTATCAAATTATGGAACGTTTATATTACTTGAAATAAGTTATCTTACACTATCTAAGCAGAGAAGTATGTTTTAAAATTCCGTGTGATATTGCAGCTGCCACTCTCTTTACTTCAAGACTAAAAGTGGCATTTTTCTTAAGGAAGGCAAAAGGTATCAGCTTGTCCATCACTAGAAGATGTTCCATGAGCAGTTGGGTCATAATTCATGCAACACACTTCAGCTGATGACTGTATTAAACTTCCATGTAGGTTTGGTCCTTTATTGATCTGCAAACCCTTCTGGGGACACTGCTGATGACTATAAGTGAAGAACTAAATGCCATATATTTTTGTCCTCTAACATTAGCTAAACACACAGAGCAAACTTCATTGACTTCATTGTCTTTCCTATCACAATCCACACATGATATCTTTCATTCTTAGTTGAGTACTGCAGAGCTTACTTTTTCACAAGAGTAAAAAAGTTACGATTATTTGAGTGATACAGCTACTTTCTTTATATAATGACTGTTTCAGCAAATAGAGGTTTATATTCTGATATCAAGTGGAAAGATAAGCAAAACATAAGTATTAAGGAGAACAAATTTAAAATGCTGATATGTTGGGCTGAATAAGCAACTGTACTGCACACAGTAACAGCGTGATGCAAGCACATGGTTTTCAGTTTCTGGATATCAGACACCTATTTTTGCTGAGCACATTCTCAGCATTGTTAATATTCATACCTCCTTGTGAAAATTCATAGGACTAAATCCATGCTGAAGTTTTGCCTATTATTTTTCTAAACAGAAAGACATTCATAAGAGTTTATTTCAGCTCACAAAAAAAAGGAAAACAATATGTGGTCAATATATATGACCTATATTAAAAATAGAGTAACCAAATGAAATATTTAGGATTTTTGGTGCCTGTCTAGCACTGACGAGGAAAAACAAAACAGATGGATAATTTTTTCTTCAATTATTATGTTTTTTTAAAAATCTAGTCTTTAAAAATAGTATTCATCTTGTATTTTCATCATGGTGAGAAACATCTAGAGAGTTTCTCATATTTAATGAACATAGATAAGCACACTTAATCAAGGAAAGGAAAAATGCTTCATGGCAAAATAACCATAAATGTCTCGATCAGAAGTTTAAAAATATTGGCAAAGAGCTGGAATCCTACCGTACAATCTCAGTCATATAAGAACAAAGACCTTATGATTCAACTTCAAAGAATAAATCTTGAATAAAAAGTGATAAATACCTGAGATAGTAAGTTTGACAGCCTGTGCTGTCAACTCTGACACTACATAAATTACTGTAATCCAAAATGAAAAGGGTATCATTCAATCTTTTCTTTCCTAAAAGACCTTGAGCTCTTACTAGTTTCTTAACAATCTCTACAAGTTACTCCTACAGAAATTGATAAGTGATCTCCCTTCCCTGATACATAAAAAAAAGCCCCAAACCAAACCCAAAATCCCGACTAGTTATTTTTCTGCTTTTATTTTACATTGAGAGTCTCAAAACTTCACCTAAAGTTTGCAGAACTTTAAAGTCAAGGGCAGAACGGCATGTGTCTTTCTCCAATGACATCCAGGCAGGAGGCTCAGCCCTCTGTTTCTTGCCAAGAACTGAGAGGATTTGCTGTGTTCGAACCCCGCAGTGTAGAGTGAATTCAAACTGCACTCAGCTTTGTGAAGTTGCTTGCACATCTATCTGCTACACAGAGATAGGAGTGTACACAGAGTCTTTAATCTGCATTCCAGTGATGAATTCCTGTACAATGAGGTTTTCTTTGAATGAAGAAAAGGTGCAGAGTGGTGGTGTTTACTCCAGGCAGCAACCAGTTCTCTCCCCTCTCCCTCTTGAATGATTAAGCCAAGGAGTACTGAAATCAGTGAAGTTCAAGACCATTAACTCCTCTCTGGGAACATATTTCAAATGAATGTAGCCCTATTACTGCCTAGTGGTAGTGGGCTTTGACTAGTGGGTAATGCAGCCCCAAGGGTTTCACCAGTGGGGAGCACAAACTAAGTAACTTACTCCAAATGCACTCCAGAAAAGCTACTGAAAGTAAGCGTATCTATTTTGTAACACACCTCACAATAACTATCTCTCAGTTCATAAACCTGTTATGTGTAATCTTGTCCAAATCACTTGAGACCTGGATTATCCCTCAGGATCCTCCCACATGCTTCAAACCCTGGCCTAGGGATTGCTGGGGGATTAAACTCAGTCTGAAATTGCCCTTAGGTATACAAAATGCTACTTGAATACTGAAAACGAGATCCTACATTTTTCTCATGTTTTAATTTGAGAGCACTGTTTCACTGTAGAATTTTAAGCTTCAGAAAGCAAGTTGTCAGTAAAATGGTTACTGTTTTGGCTGAAAAATCACTGATATTTGAGACTGAAAGGAGCAATCATCATCTTGCATACTGAGTTGCTGTGTAGCAACACACACAGCAGGCTTCAGTCATGACTCTCAAATATAGCCTAATATTTGTTATTAACATACAGTATCAGGCACAGAATTGAATTTAATTACCCCTAGTAAAAGAAAAATCTGTCCAATCTCTAACAATCAATTACAATAATCCAACAGATATGCTCTTTCATAAATCTTACTTATAACATTAATTTCAACTTGCCTGTACATAAGTCCTTATAAAAGGGACTGAAAGCACCCAAACCAATAATCAATATGCCACACTGCAAAGTCTGATGCAGGAAATAAGTAGAGATATTTTCACATATCATATGAAAAACATCCTGAAATATGCATAAAGTACACATGAACCAGGAGGAAATAGAGACAAAAATAATGAAATGGGAATAGATTCTGAAATTGAGAAATATATAATGTACTCAAAGAATAAGAAAAGCAATCTGTATGGTGGGAGAAACTTGAAGAAAAGCATCCTTACAGCCTACAATTCCTGCCTCAGGAAAGGTTGCCTTTGCTGAAAAATATTGCAAACAAGAAGCAGAATAAGCTTATTTCTTGGGAAGTAAAACCCACCATCCCAGTGACTAAAATAATGGAGGAAAGGAAGTGAGAAAATCCCTAGATTATACATTATATCAAATAATTATGAAGGTAAAAAAGGAACATCTTACACTGTTAACAAAAGGGGAACTTCTTATAATTATTCTTCTCTACATTTCCAAATAATTTTCCATAAAACATTAAAATCATATGTCACCGCAAAAGCACCCTTAAAAAAAAACAAATAAAATATCTTGGAAGGTATTATTTCTTCACATTGCAATCCACTTTTGAAAAGCAGAAATATGTTGTGCTGTCTTACATAACATCTAGGGTTATGTGGGACATCTAGTGGGGGTGGGGAAATATGACCAAAAACCACATGTAATTTTAGAAAAGAAAACAGACCTCTTGGGCTAAAATTAAACAAAAATCGAACAAGATGAGTCCAGCAGCTTTGCCACAATTATTCTGAACACCTATTCATACAGACACTGGAGGGATACAAAAATTCCTCAGTGTGTTTTGAGTGGGAGAAAAATCCTGCTCAGGTTATCAATTTGGAAGTGTTACTGCGCATGAGTGTGTAACTGAGGTAGTATAAGAAGCCCAAAAAAAAGATCTGAAGAAATTTATCATTTTAAGGTGAAAGCACTACAGTAAATAGAAAAATAAGTTATGCCTGAGTACTTTCAAGTAGTTCCTGGTACTGCGTTTTGCAACAGTAGGAGCAAGGCCAGATTCAGAGAGTTTATCCAGCATCAAACTATAAGAGATGGGCAGTGATGTGTTCATGAGACAGCTCTTCCCTAAGTGAAATTTCATGTTTTGACCCCTTAACTTCTACCCTTATTGCAACGGGGACATAGACAATATTCCCTTATGACCTCCCTCATTTTTTTTGTAAAAAAAAAACCAAACACATAACTCTGTGTGATTTGCTAACTGAATTTAAGCCAGGCAGCTGCAGGTAGTTACAGACACATTCTGAAATGCATTGGACTGAAGTTCACTGAAGGACATTGTAAAACATCCATCCACAAAGCCTTTGCCTCAACTAGGTAGTTACCTGATGGCAATCCCAAATTTGTCAAAGAAACAGGTGTTAAATGGTACCTGTACATAGTTAAGACACTGGAAGTACTATTAGATGACCAAAAACATTTCTTCCACAACAAAAGAATTAAAATGATCAGCACCCTCTCCTCACAGACTGTCCTTAGTCCACTGCTACCTGAACAAGAAATGAAAATGTCAAGTTCATATTTGTACAGATTTTATTAATAAATCTGAATTAAAATAAAACTCACAAAAAAAAAGACCCAACACCAAAATCAACCATCTGCCAACACTTATAACATAGATTTTCCACAAAAAAAACCCCTAACCTTTTCTTGTAAAGTTCTCTTGTATCATATTAAATAATATTATCCCCCCCTGTTCTTCAGCATCACTGACCTAAACACAATTAACTACCAGAGGAAACAAGAGGGAATCATTTCTACTCTTTATTTCTCTATTCTTCCGGGGAATTTGCTTTACGTGAATTTTCTCCCCCTCTGTTCCCAAGATCTTGGCTGCCTTTTCCTTTCATTACTCCTTTCCATTTTTTCTGGAATTGCTGTATTTTTGCGTTCCCTGCTGTCCTCTCTTTCCTCTGCTCCTCTCCCAGTGACTCCCCTGCACTTGACTCTCCCTAATCACCAGGACACTTTCCATAAAAGCTCATTCTGTCCCAAAATACGTTCATAAGCTGTCTTAAGGAATGGCACACTGGAGAGTCCTAGAGCTGCAGGTACTTTGAATCAGGGAAGCTGTGCCTACAAGACAGAATTATTCTTCTCTCATCTTTCTGTAACCCAGCATGAGAGATAATTTACTTAAAGAAAAACAAAAAGACTGTGCATGCAGGGTACTTCTAGGTGAATAGACTGAGGTGAATCTGAGATAACATCCTTTGTAAAGGCCTCAGACATGAGGTCCTGATCCTGCTCCTAAACACCAGGCAGCAGCAGCAGCGCTCAGTACTGAGCCAACCACTCCTGTTAATGTCAGTGAGGACACAATTATTGCTCTGCACGATGTGCCTAAAAATGTCAACTTATATTTCTAGAAAAAAAGCATCCAAGCTACAAGGTATGTACAGTCTAATACACAGAAACAGAGCAAGCAGCCCAGAAATTAGGAAGAACCGAGTGAATATTCTTATCTGCCATGTAAATTACTTTATAGATTCATACGCCTATATATAGGTCCTTATATAGTTTTTAAAAGCTGTCTCTATACAAATCACAAGAGTCAAGCAAAGATTAAATCTCATCTGTGTTTGCACAGCATCCAAAAGCACAAGGGTATTTTCCAAATTCTGTTTCTTCTGGAGATGTTAAGGAAAAAAAAAATCCCACACCTTCAGTTTGTGTTCACAGCTTTAAGGTTTGTCCAGAGTGAATAAAATTGAATGAAAATATGAAAGGGAAATTAAATAGTGAGAGTGACTTTCAGGACTTAAACCCTTACTCTGATTATGATTTTGGGTTGCAAAGGATGCATTTATATAACCCAGAGATAACTAAGGCTGCTGCCTTACTCATTCTCAGCTAATAGGGAACACAGCCTCCATATGCTACAGCACTGCAGTGATGCAGAGTGTTACAAGGGTACCAACAATACAAAAATGTTTTCTATGTTTTTCCTTTGAGTGATTTTGTTTCCTTATATATCTTGAGTTGTTCTTGTTAGTCTTTATTTGACTTAACATGAAGATGCCTGGAAGCAGCAAAATATTTTCTCTTCCTTATTCTACTGTCAGCAGCATTACTTTGACCTTATCAGATAAATTTATGTTGAAAATTTTCTCAAGCAGTATTCTCTCGTGAGCTGCTATAATGTGCATCTTTATATTATCTGGTGTAATTTAGATGTGTGAGGAATTTCTTAATTATTAATTTTGTCCTGTTTTAAAAGTATATATTAAAAATTGAAAGAAATCCCTGGACACATACATCTGTGTTGCACTTTATAAATAATACCAATAAATAAATATTAATGTTTCTATTTCATTTATATTTCAAGATGAAAGCTATGAAGCTTGATATTCCCAATAATTAAAGTTAAAATTGCCTAATGCTTCACACTAAAAATGTTGTAGTACTTTTTCAGGTTGAAAGTTACAACACAGCAAGAACGAAACAAAGGCACCTCTGATTCAATGAAAAACAAATCATGTAATGACATTTACATCCTGATAAAACAGAGCTTCTAGTGTCAGCAGAGATCCACAAAACTGTCAGATGATGTACATTCACTAATTATGTCAATAGTATTTTGTTATACAACAAAAGGAAATAAACATGAATGTGGACAAAAAGTTAATATGAGTTATAAAGCTGCACAAATTCAATTAAATTCCATTTGTAAAAATCTTAAAAGCTCTTCCTTAAAACAGCATCAACATGATCCCGTTGATGTGAGATAGTTCATTTGAACCTACTTAATCTTGTTTCAAAGTCCAGTGGAAACTCTGAGCAGTTAATTTCACATTTGCAGGAGGGCTGCCCCTAGAAATAAAACCTTTATTCGAGAAAATTACCTGTGGTACATAAATGTCAATCTACAGTTTGCAACCATCTCCATCCTGCAATGCACTTTAGTGCAGTCATGTCTGAGCACAGAAATAATACACGTTTTTGAAAGAGCTATTTAAACTCTAAAGTAAATACAGGTGTGCTCCGTTAAAAAGAGTCTAAGGGAAAAAAAGTATTCAAGGAGGTACATGGGATTCTCTCCATATCCTCCCTTCTGCAAGGTCTCTCAGGAGAAGCAGAAGCCCAGACTCAGGAAACCCTGACTAAGAGGAAGCTCCTGAAATTCAATTGTTTCCAGACCACTTTGGCACTGCCCTTACCTACTCACTCTCATCCATAGTGCAGCACTCACTGCCAGTGTCGTGTTGACATGTAGCAGCTCCTCAAAAACCATGAACTGACAGGGACCCCAAGATCAGGGAAACACTATCACCACTCCTTAAAAAAGAAAAAAAAAAAAGAAAAAAAAAAAAGAAAAAGAAAGAGAAAAAAAGAGAAAACATCTCCTAAAGAAACACAGCATAGATTTTGCTTGTGCCAAATTTGAGCACCCTCACAGATGTGTCACCCTCACAGGCTAATGCTCAGGCATTAGCCCAAAATATCCAACTTTGGTCTTCCTGAACATCTTTTCTTGCCAGAAGCCTATCACTTTCCCAGTTCCCCACAGCAGGCTGCTGCAAACAAGGAGCACCGAAGAGTTCACCTTCTAGTTCATGAATTGGTACATTGTCTTCATCCCACTCACATATATGAGCTCAGGAAGAGTTAGAAATTTAAAAGTCAACTTTTAAGGCTTTTTCTGGTGTTTCAGTTCACAATAAAAACATCTCTCTTTGATGTGAATTTTAGGAGGGTTGTTTGGGAACCTGGGCTATGCCATATCCCCACTCCAGAGACAATTCTCTCATGAGGGCTTTTTTTTTTTTTGCTTCTTATTTCTTTTTTGCTTTGATTCTCTGTCATCTAAGTGTTTGTCAGGATAACCTCTAAAAAGAGCCTAGAGGGATGTTGTAAAGGGGAAACCGAAGGATAAAAATCAAGCTTCCTAGTCCATGGAGTCTGTATTTTGTTTCATATGGAAATCTATGGCCAAAGAACAGTCTTTGTGACCCCTGAAAGAGCGATAGGAGTGTAGGACCTCACAAGGAGATCTGAATTGCTTTGTGCAGCTGAGTTTAGCTGACACTGTTACCTATTTAGAAGGAAGGAACCAGAACCACCAGAGTAAAAATGACCTTTATGATGGATGTTTTACTTCACAAATAAAACCTCCTGAGTGAAGGGAAACTGCTTTGCTGTGTCTCAGGATAGATTTTGTCCTCTTGCTCTCTAGGTACTACTGGTGGAAAAGGGCTTTGAGATTAAGACAATAAAATTTCCTTCTCACTTTGAAAGCTGAGGGAATAGGTTTCTGTGGCAAGGAAGCAATAGAGAGGCTTTGGAAAAAACTAAAAAATAAAATCCAGCCACATGGCACTTCTTGCAACTCCCTCAGCTGCCACGGCATGGACTCACCCATCTGTTATCCGACGACACTTACACTACAGCTCCAAATTGTTCAGGGTGGAGATTATTCACTTGTCAGCTGGGACCCTATTTCAGTGTAGCCTGCTCAGCTGTCCTGGCAAAACATTTGTCATGAAACATTTGGGAGATGAGTTTCTATGGCCTGTCAATTATGATAAAAGAATTGGAAGCATACATGTTCTTCAAACATTACTTCAAAGAGGGGTTTCTCTGTTTTGTTTGTTTTTTTGTTTTAATTTTATGTCCATTTGGTACAAAAAAGAAAAAAAAGAAAAAAAAAAGAAAAAAGAAAAAGCCAATGGGGAAAAAAGTAATTTTACTTCTACAGAACATTTAAAAATCTTGTATGAATTTTTCCAGACCACATCGTGGATGCTGAGGTAAGAATTCCAGGAGTTCTGCTGCAGGACTGGGGCCACCCAAGCAAAAAGACCTCACCTGCCTCTCCTACCACTGCTGGGCTGTGCCCCATGACCAACAGCCAATCTCTATCAGGCACTAATTTTAACTTGATCATTTCTTTACTGGTAACTGAAGAAGACATATGAGTCCCACAAAAGATTTATTACCGTTATATCATCTTCTTCTTCACAAACATTAATCTTCCTAGTGTCCATTATTGATTTCCACAGAAAAGATGGAGAAATTAATCAGCTGCTTCAAATTATGCCCATAAGCAATGACTATGGGAAAAAGAGTTATTTAAATTTTAATGTACAATCATGCAGAAAATATTTTAGCTAGATAGCACTAAACTAAAGTAAGTAGAATATTGAGATATTCAAGGAATGACAAAATCCTTCCAAAAATCAAAACTTCCCATTAGATATGCAGAATGAATGAGTGCCCATAGTATTCCCTACCTGCATTTCTGCTTCCCAATTAATATTTTGGGTTGTGGCTGGGCACGCTGCCAATGCATGCAG
>JAYRBT010000156.1:4162873-4200924 GCA_036023395.1 Myiotriccus ornatus
AGAGGAAGAGTAACAGAGGGAAGCTGAACGTGAGCCATCAGTGTGCCCAGGTGGCCAAGAAGGCCAGCAGATCCTGGTCTGGATCAGGAACAGTGTGGCTGCAGGAGCAGGGCAGTGATCCTTCCCCTGTACTCAGGGCTGGTGAGGCCACACGTGGAGCGCTGTGTCCAGTTCAGGGCCCCTCAGTTCAGGAAGGGTATTGAGGGGCTGGAGCAGCTCCCGAGAAGAGCAACGAGGCTGGTGAAAGACTCGAGCACAAGTCCTGTGAGGAGAGGCTGAGGGAGCTGGGGTTGTTTAGTCTGGAGAAGAGGAGGATCAGGGGCGACCTCATCACTCTCTACAAACTACCTGAAAGGAGGTTGTAGCCAGGTGGGGGTCACAGTCTCTTCTCCCAGGCGACTATCAGTAAGACAAGAGGGCACGGGCTTAAGCTCTGCCAGGGAAGGTTTAGGTTGGATATTAGGAAGAAATTTTTTACAGAGAGAATGGTCAGACATTGGAATGGGCTGCCCAGAGAGGTGGTGAATTCTCCATCCCTGGAGGTTTTTAAGATGAGACTGGATGTGGCATCAGAGCCATGGTCTGGTAATGACGATGGTGTTGGATCAAGGCTTGGACTTGATGATCTCAGAGCTCTTTCCCAGCCCAGTCAATTTTATGTTTCTATGAAAGGCAGAGAGGAGCAGTTATAGCTGTGTCTTTTCATGATAGGAAGTTGTTCAACTAAAACATCTTACATAACTTTAACCACTGCAAAGAATACATTTCACTATATGCAAGATCAAGAATTAAGAGTTGTTCAGGAATTTCTGAGCCATTTTTTTCCTGTCCAAAGTCAGGTAATAGGCCAGTTCCCCATCACTGTCTTCCTCCTGAGATAAACCTCCACACAGTACTGCCTGCCTAAGTCTGTGCACTAAAAATTTTAATTTTGTTTTTAAGAAGTTGTTTTGCTAATAAATTCCTTCTAAATGTTACAATTTCTCAGGAAACAAAAAATATCATTATAATGTAACAGCCAGCAGTGCTGGTTTTGGACATAACTGTAAAATGTGATCAAGATCAGCATTTGGCTCTTACATTGCGCTAAATAGAGATTTCAGGTGTATACAAATTAAAGTATTTTAGTCCTCATTAACATATGCTCGTGTGATCCACACCTGAAAGAGTGACTAAATATACAACACTACATTTAGCTAAGAGCACAGCAGGAAATTGTAAAACACTTCAGGGATGTTTTTATGATTTTTTTTTCTTGCAAAAGAATGCTAGTGACAAGCACTATAAAAAACATTATGTCTCAGTCATGCTTCTTTCCTAAAATACAGAATTAGTCTTAGCTATACTATTAAAGAAATGTATTTATCTAGAGTTGCGTTTCTAATTATGCTTTGTTCAACACCAAAGAATATCTTAACATTTTCTCCTCATCCAATGTATTCAAAATGCAAATTGCTTCCTTAAGAACAGAGGTTTTTAAATAGCATATGTTTGATCGCAGAAATATTAGACAATAAGTCCATTTTACTTTTTATTTTCAAAGAGGGAAAGGATGTTCTTCTGTTCCTGCCATAAAAGGCACATTATCTGTTTATATAAACACGCATGAAAACTTAATTCAAACATAATATACTTGTACGTTGTCAGATATATATACATCAAATTGAAACAAAAAACACTTTTTGATAAAATTAAATGCTTTCACTCAGAGCTTTGTAATAAACATTATGGTAATGCCTATAAATGTTCTAAAAATAATAATTTGAAAGAAAGGAGGCTGTTCTTCAAGCAGCAAGTCCATTATTCCTCATATATATATTCATATATATATAATGAGAATATATATAAAACAAAACATTATGAAAGACTCTTTGGTTTTGTATCAAAACTTTAGTGCAGAAAAGACAAATTATCTCATCTTTCAAACCAGGATCACCATTCATTACTGAGCAATCATTAGGATGACACCAAGCTAACAAATTAGAATTCATATGACGTTCCTAATGGCCCAATACAGCCAAACAAATATTAAACAAAACGACTGATCAAAATAATATTTTGGCAAATGCAAGATGACATTTAAACAGTATGATTAATTATTAGACTTCTAATGAACTATAATTTGAATGAATCATTTATACATTTCAAATTATTTGTGAGTCAGAGGAAGAGCTGTTTACCAAGACTGTTCAAAACACTTTGTCAGGTTGTACAAATCAAACACCTGAAAAACATAAGCCAAATCAAACACCTAAAAAAAGGAAAATAACTTCTATAACTACAACCTTACATTATTATTTTAAAATGCACCCAAAAAGAAAGTGTTCTCTTTTGAATTTTCCAATCCTCAAAACAAAGCAGAGAGCAGGTCAATTGTTTTATTCCAACGCATTTTAGAGTCACAAAAACATCACAAGGATAAATCAATTATTAAGATGACTTTGCTGAAGAAAGAGGTGACAGACAATGGAATGGATCACACCAGTAAGTCAGACAAAACACAGTATGAAACATGAGTAGGAAGATAGTCAGCACTGAAAAGGAGAACAGTAAAACCAACAAATGTCATTTAATTATGGCAAAATTAGTATAACTTATCTCAGCTAAACATTAAAGACTTGACCACATAAAAATATGAGAATCTAAAATATTAATTAAAAAGATCATTTCCCTAGATTTTTCAGTGAGTATATAACATATGCTCCTGACTGCTTCAGAGTAGAGTTCAGTTACAACTGGAAAAGGAAGGGGAAAATGTCTCATAAATACTTTACAGCCTGATGCTTCTTATTCCAAAAGTAGAGCTAAAGACTTTCTGTAAGCAGAACTAAAAGAAGTGTTTTGTTGGTGCAGCAGCATATGCTGACTTGGAAAACAGAACGACCTCTTGGAAAAAAAGTCAGTAAATTTCAGGGGAGGCCTGGAATAAAACCAAACCAAACACGAGCAAACAAACAAAAACCAACACCAACAAACTGCATCAACCCAGTACTTTCCTCTGAGTTCAAATGACTACTTTCGTATTATGTGATCTGCTTCAAAGCTCTGGAAATTAATTCAACCTCAACAACAACATTAAAACAGGAGCTTACCTGACTATGGTTTTACATCATTTTTTATTAACAATTCTCAGCTAAAACTTTTCACTCACTAGTAGAATGTAATATATTGCTTCCTTCAAATTCTTCCTCATGATGCATATGCTTTCTATTTAAAAGATATAAAACTAGTGTTTAATTTCTCTTAAGGATGAGTTTGATTGGCCCCTTGGAATGAGACAGAGCTGACTTTACTGTTAGGTGAAAGACTGAAAGATGACTAGAACAAAACAGAGTTCCATAAATTACATAAATCAAGTGCAAATAATGAAAACTCCATCCCCAGACATATTTAACTAATATTAAATCAAGTAGCTTTAAAGATTTTTATCTTGAAAAATCAGAACAATAGAATTTTGACTATACTGGTTTACACAGCAAAATAAATTACCACTGTTAGACTGCATTGAAAGTCTAGATGTAATAAAAAGAAGCTAATTAACCCATTTATCACAAATACCAAACAGGCCAATGGTTTTTGTAATTATCAAGACAATTCAATTTTTGCTTTAGTGTGCAGGCTTGTTTGTCCAACTCAATTGGAGATCATCAAAATTACTTACAATACACTGTCTAGCAAAGCATGACAAAATTAGTCTGCTACAACCAATTAATTGAACTTAATAAAGCTTTTAAATTATTTTTGTTTATTACCATTCCTTTGGGGTTAATGATGTAGTCCTTTTTGGCTAGAAGGAATAATTAATATTTTTTTCAGAAGAAAATTAGATTTTCAGTGTGTTAAGATAGACCAACAACTCTCCCTAATGGGTAAATAATAAATTATTTTTCAAAACCAATACTTAAAACATTAATTTATTTCTCTAATAAAATCTTCTGCCTACATAGAGTTGTGTGTACATATACAGACAGATTATAGGCAAGATCTCATATTATTAAGGATGATTGCTGAATTACTTCTCAACAAATATGTACTAATTAAAATTAATATTCATAAATAAATTCCTGTTGTCATTCGTAATAGAGAGCAATCTGACCATCCTCGTGTGAACATAGCTCTGTAAAGCTTCATGCCACACTACTGCAGTTCATTAGCCATAGTCAAAAATAGCTGATCAGTTAATTGGCTTTAATAACAATGTCAGTGCAATTAACATTCAGATATTCAAATGAAGTCATGCCACCTTCATCCAAATGTATTAATGCTGAGAAATTCTAATGAAATTTCTCATCTTCTTTCTACTTTCTTCATATAAAGAAAACAATGTATTTACTACTTTGAAAAGTTTCTAATTGTTGACTAATGTCGGAAAGATCCTTATCCTCTACACTTTAACATAGAGAGTCCTACCTGAAGAGCTTAGAGTTTATTTTTGGAAAGAGTAAGACAGCTGCAAACATTGAGGAGTTAAGCACGATCCCATTTAGGAGTCAACATGTGTCAATTCAGAAACAAAACTGTTATGAACATTTTATATCTCTTCTGAAATACTTCAAACAAGGGTTAAATGTTCCAAAAGAGGTGCCTCCAACAACTTCTACAGCAAGTGTCCAATAGGAATTGCTGATGGAGTGACTCCATCATGTTCATCTCCATGTCCTCTGAGAAGAATGGATTTGGGCAGTCACCAATTCCTTTGTCCAAGAATTACTTTTACTGCTTTTTAACAAGACATCACTTGCCAGCTCAATCTCAAAAAATCCTGCACAGCAGGAAAAATTCACTGTGTTTTCCTTAATTTACTTATATTCAGTGCTTAGTGCTTAAACTGACTGAAAAACACTAACAGGATCAACTTCAATAACTAAGTACACAGACAGCAAGTGAAGTTAAAATCAAAGCCTTCTTTACATTTGGAAATACATTTTTACACAGACAAGAATAAAATTTACTCTGGTCTGTCATCCCAGACTATGCAGAAAAAAAAATGTATGCCTTGACAGCAGGAAGAGACGTGTCGAAATTATATTCAAGTATGACAACAATGCCAGATGCAGCAACCATTGAAATAAGATGATTTCATTATTTCTAATGAATTTTTTTCTGCAATGGCTGACTCTGAAAATCATTATGTGACCTACACTCTGAATACCTGCATTCATCCCACTCTACATATTCACTTTGCATATGGACACATGTTCTGTATGCAGGCAGCAAGTAGACACAGAGGTAATCAGCCAAAAAATACCTTGAGCTTGTGCCCACTGGGCTGGACCCTCCCTGCAGTACCACACAGACCCTACATGGAGGCACTTGCTTCCACACCTGTTAAAGGAATCTGAGCTGAAGCTTTCCCCATTATTCCAACATGAAGAAAATATGGATTTAAAAGTGGCTTTGAAACTATACTAATAAACAGGTCAACTGCAGTTTGTGCTGCGTCATGTACCCGTGGCACCTTTCACAGCAGTGGCTGATAAAGAGATCAAACATCAACCAGAGCTTCCCCTTAAGAGTGCTCTTTTCTTCCTTCACTTTGTCAAAATGGTTAAATTTAACATCCTGTGCAATGTAGTTTTTATGGACTCCTATCCAGCCTTTGAGTCACGGCACTGAACAAGCCAACAGGATGTCACAGGGTGGCTCAATATTCCTTGAAAAATGGTGTTATTGATATGAGAACTGCACCAGGAACTTCTGTTGAAATGAAGAGCAAAACTGAACTGAATTGAATTCAGCTGTGGGGTCCTCAAAATAGGAAGAATATGGACCTGTTTCAGCAGGCCCAGAGGAGACTGAGAATTCCTGTTGGCTCATTTAGTGAAATGATACAAATGATGACTGATGTCAGAATAAAAGCACACTGACTTAATTATCAGTCTAGACGAAACTAAGTATTTGAGTTAACTGAACAAAGCATTATTAGGATCAATTCCAGGTTAGAAATAGAGGGCTGTGGGTTATTTGAAAGCTATCCTGATAGCTACCAGTTATTTTACGAGATACTCTAAGGTAACACTATGACCTCAACATTTTTATTAACTTAAAACTACAGATTTTACATCCCTTATTATAAACACTAAAAAGACAGGAAAAAGGAAATCACTCTCCTCAAACACTGAATGAGAACTTCACCAATAACTGTCATGAATGTCTCTTACACAGTAATCTCAGGAGTACAGACCCGATATCACAACTTCATGAGTTGTTTTGATTTATAAAAAATAGATTTTTCCTTAGAAAGTGACTCATTGCTGAAAGTGTTAGTTTTATTGTAGGTAATTCTCTTTATGCATCAAAATTAATAAGTAGAAAATATTGTATTTAAAATGATTATTCTCAAAGTTAATAACATAAACAGTTCACTTTTTTTTGGTGACCAAACCTTGAAAGTTTATCATTTTGCTTAAGAGAGGAGAGTCCTCAGAACCGAGAGCTTTTGTGTTAACATTCAACTAATGTTGCCATGTTTCTTGTGTTGCATAAATTCATTGGCAGGAACACTTCAGAAAGCATTCAGCCTGCCTGTGAGAACTGACAGGTATGTCAGTTATCTTAGATAGAAAATTAACATTTCACTGGGGGAGGGGGGAAGAGAGGAGGGAGAGGGTATGACTATAACACCTCAAAATATCACAGTACACGAGGGGAATGATTTCAATCCACTCACAATGCCAGCCTTGGATACAAAGAAATTAGAGTAACAGAATGAATAAAATTTCAGCTGACTCTAGTGTGGTTTAGTCTTATTTACTAGCAAACACCAGAGAAAGTACATAATAAACTGATTCTCATTACCATTATATCAGAGATGAGTCAAATGGAGTTTGTTGATCACAATCTGGCCCACAGCAGTTTTTGGCCAGTCAGTAAAACAAGTCTGCAGAGCTTGGCAAAGCAACACAAGATACAAAAATAACATGTATCACCTGGAGCCAGTCAGTTGCTGTACATAGTAAATTCCCCCACCTCCCCTTTCTTAAATATCATACACTGTTATGTAATTTCAGTGACATTGGTTACATAGAAATACATATATAATAGTTACGTTATCCATAATTTATATTATAAATATATATTCACAGCTGTAAAGCTGCTTTTCTGCAGTCATTATGCAGCAATTCTACATTTTCTGTTCAGAAATCACTGAATGCACAATGTCCTGGCAGCTCCTGAAAATCAGATGAGTGAAAGGATTTTCATGAAATAAGAAAAAGTAGAATAGAATTATTCCTACTGGAGAAAATTGGAACACTTAAGGTCTTCTATCTCTAGCTCAGTTTCTAACTTGAAATATAACTTCATTATAACTTTATAGCTGAAATAACCTGTTAAGATCACTTAACTACTGCTTTATTTGTAGACTATTAAATGTTATAGTTTATTGCTTGAAATATCGATTCTTATTTACAAGATTTTTCTCCTTCAGTAAATCCCATCTAGGATAACTGTGTCATTATCTGCTGTCTGTTATCTTCAGTAAAACCATTCTACTGTTTTCTACGAACTACTTGAAATGTTACATTATGAGAATAACCCAAAATGACGCATCACAATATGATTCATCAAGTATAGAGTAATAAACAAACTGGTTTTCAGAAAACAGATTCAAAGAAAGGAACAGAAGTTAAGTCTACCAAGAAATGTGATTTTAAAAATAAATATTTCTTCATTCAAATGAGGGAAGAACAATTTATAGGAAAAAAAATGTTTCTCAATTATCTTACCCATACAATTTAACTACAAAGGATTTCATATTGTCATTTTTCAAACATATGACAAATGATTCCACACTTGTGATGGCAGAAAATATCACGGCAATTATATGAAATAGTGTTCCAGCAAAGAATCATTTCACAAGTAAAACACTGAAGTGTGTTTTTATTGTTTCTGTATTATAGCTTCTCAAATTCTTCCTCAGTCATTCATAACAGTTAAGCTTGATTAAACTTTGTGTTATCCTTAGAAAGTTGTCATTGCTATTATATTGACCACTGTTATTTTGCCAAACCCCTTCAGAATGACCTGAAGGAACCCCCAGGAACTGACCACTGCCCTGCTGTCTCAGCACAGGTTCTTTCTTTCAGACCTCATTCACACACTGGTCTCAACATTTAAGTTGCATAGAAAAGCCCAGAAGCTGTTTGTGGATTTGGGGTTTTTTATCCCTACAAGGAGGAGTGAAGGAGGAATCGACTCGTTGTAGTCCCAGACATTCAAAAATAAGGCTCACCCTTGAAAAACTCACTGGTTACTAAACTTTATGGAGAGATAGTGCTCAAAGAACATTGACATCTTTTCCGTAGCTTCTTCACCTATGTGTGTCTCTCCACTCTCAGTGAAAAAGTCCAGGTGATTTTCAATGGACAGAGGCACGACGTCACCTCAGTTCACAGACTGTTATTCACTTTGTGAAAGTTAAGAAGGAAAGTCAAAGTTCTCCTAGAAGCTTGAAAGCACTGTTTATACAGACTAATGGTTGCTAGTCCCTCATTTCCAAAGTTGTTCATGCATATACTGCTCTACTTCAGAAACAGAAACTGTGAGCAAAAAGGTAGTAATTATCTCTTCAACCCTCTAACAGGCACATTAACGACATGACTCACGACCTCACTGACACCCCGCGCAGAGAGAGCACCTCACCACTTCTGTTGTGCAGGTTTTGGGAAAGGGTAGAATAGCAGCTCACTCAACAGTGGAAAAATAATTTGCCTTTTTATTTTTTCCTTAACTGGAAAACAATGTGTTCCCTAGATGTTGGGCTGATAGAGAATTTATGCTTATGTTGGACGTGGCTGTTCTGCTGTCAGGGCACACAGAACTCTGTGCTCTGTGTCACATTGCCAGCAGCACAGCCTCCAAAAGAACTTGCTAACAAAGAAGCTCTTGCCATATTAACTCCATAATTAATATATTCCACATTTCTCTATACTGTAGCAGAATAAGATTAAATGCCCACAATAAAAAATTTAAATGCAGAACTTCCATAGTTTCAATGCAGATGATGTTACCTACATTTTGACCAGAAGAGCATAACAAGACACCTTCAGAGCTCCCACTATAACCCATTATATTTTCAAAATTTCTTAAGGCATAAAATTGGTTCTTAACGTTAGAAATCAAGCTGCTTATTCATATCACATTCACAGCTTTTCTTTAAACACCATCTGTCAGTTCTTGAAGTGGGGTGGAAACTGCCTGCCTTCCTTGGTATAACTTGAAGGCCCTGCATCTATAGAGAAATGCTTAAGAGACAAATCATAAAGGTTGTGATACTCAGAACAATAAAATAAAGCTTATTTTTTAAATTACAATAGAAATCTAACCATAGGGCTCAGAGTATTTGAGATAAATAATCCTGACAATTTCAATGATCACACTTGAACAAGAAAATCATGAGTACAAATAATTTGGGAAATTAGTTTGCAACATACTCATCAAAAATTTTGCAAAGTTTTAGAAAACTCTCTGTGCAAGTGAGTTACTGGCTTGTACTAAGCATAATGAGATCTAATTTAAATGATTTGTTTCTTCCATTACAATGATGTGTATCACAGAGGCACACTATAGATACAGGCAAATGTTTAAATTCTCAATCAATAATGTGCTCTTACTTCACTATGTTTCATTAGATATACAGTCACCTGAGTTATTATAAAGCAAGAAATTACTGAGGCTTAAACCCAAAGCAACTTCAATTATCCCTTTATTTCAGGCATTTGAAGTGCTTAGTTATTCTTTCAGATTCTATTAAGACATTATTGCTGCTTTATTGCCAGTAAAACAGTATGTTTTCAAGTCTTTATAATAAGATGCCAAAAGAACATCTGTATGTAGAACAAGCTGTTTGGTGTTTCCCTGAGAGATTAGTCAGTTATGCTGAGTTCAACAAAAACCATACATCTGTGTATAGAAATGTTTATACCAGTACATACACTACACCATACTGAATTTATATTTATAAATATTCATTTGGGAAATTTCCATGCAAATGTCATTAGCAGTGGTCTGTCTTCTGTAAATAAGCTTTTAAAGTATAAATCACATTTGGAGAGTTATTACAGTTTCTAAAAGCCAAGACATCTCAAGGTTTCTTACTTCTTAAAGGCAAAACCAGATTTATACGCCAATATTTATTGGTCAGAACCTTGCTAGTTTGTACATCAGCTTCAGACCCTCATGGAATCCCATCACACAGTCATTTTGCTAATCCACTCTTTTTCTCTAGCTCAGTATCTGCTTCTCCAAAATACTTTGTGACAACGGCAAAAAATAATGAATCTAACCAGTGTACCCACCCTCAAATGATTTATGGGGTACTTTAGGGGTTCCTGTTCTATAAGCTAGACTCCAAGGATTAAAAATCAATTTCTTTTCTTTAAGAATTAATTTCTTTCCTAATGGAATTAAGACAGATAACAGATATAATATTGGTTATTCTCTTCTGCATATTCAGGAATCTGGAGTGTGACATACACCACAGCTTCATCAAGTATATAAAGAATCATTCAAGGCAGAAGTATTGCTTTTTTTACAGAAAACAAGGTACATTGAAACAGTATTTCAACATGGGAAAATGCTGAAGAGTCACAGTACAGCACCACAATGCTCCTTTTAAAATGAACAGACAAGTTTGATGGGAAAATGCTTCCAGTATACTCAAATAAAAATCCTATTTATTCTGTCTCAGAAATTTGTAAAAGTTCACTCGTGATCATTAAACAGAAGCATTCAAGGAGATAACAGGCCACTATATGACAGAAAAAATACATCTTGATGGTTATAATGGAATGGGTCTTCCTTGCTCTCTGGTAAAATAAAACCAAGTTACCTTTAACACAAATTAAGATACCAACACTGGGAATTTCCTTTAAAAAGAAAGCCAGAGAGTTTCCTAAAAATGTATCAGCAGCAACACAAACAACAACCACCCCCACATACAGTCCAAAACCCAAACCCAAAAATGCGTGTTGATTTGAAGTGTAAGAACAAGGAACAAATGTATCAGTTTACTACTTTTTCGTATTTAGAGTTTGTCTTGGTTGAATGCTTTTAATGTTAACTACAAATCCCGAGCAGTAACCAGATTATACTGAGTGATGAACTCGAGAAACCAAGCTACTTCAGCTGGGAATAAACAAACTCTCTTTAGACAATATGGTAAGCACATATAGTTTACCCAAGAATTTGTCCCAGAAATATTTTGGTTTTACCTCTCTCTTCCCATTCATGCAGAAGCAGTGGAATTCAAAAATATGCAATGATAAATCAATCTAAACATTCTGCATGTTCCACTCACTTGTAGTCTGGCTTTTGTTGTTGCTGTTGCTTTTCATTTACACAATTAATTACCAAGCCAGCTCTAAAATAATAATAAACACTCCATAATCCTAAATATTTGCCAAAAATTAACTAACTATTTCAATCCCACACAAGCTATGACTTACTTTATAGTCACTATTCCTAGAAAAAGTAAAATGTCTACTGAGTCACTCTCATTTTGGTTATAATTGGGAAATGAAAGTACTGTTACTCTAATTACTTATTTAAGTAACTGCCGTTAAGGACCATAATGATTCAGTGCCTGCTTATCTAAAAGTATGTTTCCATGGCAAAATCATTTGTGTTAACAGCCAGCAAACTTTGGGAATTATGAACATCTGTCCACACACTTGCAGAGAAAAGAAAAAAGTGATGTAAAATTAGCATTGCATGCTCTGCCAGTGGTAAAAATGAAAACTTCACAGGTCAAGAAAACAACATAACATGCTGCTGTATTTCGATATTAAGTATTTTGACTGGGACTCATCAGAGTTACACTTAAGGAACTTCAAAATTTCTGTTTCATTTAACAGGATTGCAGATGTTCGTTCTGTTTCTCTCACCTCTAACACCGATGACAGACTGCTATAACTGCCAAGATCTTGCAAGCATCTTGAGATTAATGATTCTGCTGTTCTAATCTTTGTCATCCATTATTCTGTTCAAATTGATTGAAAACAAGCTATTTTTATTCATTTCTTCATTAGAATATACATGTGCTAACAACTTAGAACCAACACAAAGGTGAGCGAAGTAGATAGCAATGGAACTATTAGGGAAATAAAAGAATTATAATATAAAGTTTTATTCCACTAGAAATTTCAAGGCTGTAGTCCCATCAACTGTCCTAAACTATAATATTGTAATTCCTCTAGTATTAATGGTTAGATGCTGCCAGCATGTGATCTGTACATGGTTCATGCTTAATTAATTCCTCAGAATTTCTATTGCCCTGAAGAACAGATATACAGAATATTCTCAGAAGACAAAAGTATTGTAATTCAATAACTCACATGAGATTGTTGTAACTCTTGTGGAGACCAATTATGCTGAGGAAAAAAAAAAGTTATCTTGAATATCACATGGTAGCATGAAAAATTCGCTTATTATGGAAAAGGAGTGTTTTACACCCTTCAGAATGTTAATATTGAAATGACATCCATCCTTCCCAAATCTGGCTGCAGTTCAGAAAACATAAAAACTGAGGGCTACAACTGAAGGCAGTCTGAGAAAGGAGAACACAGATATGTTTGGCTGTTCTCACTTCCAAAGCAAGGACACCAAATAGCATTTTAGCTGGCCTTTATCTCAATTTACTATCAGAGTAAATTTCATTTCCCTCTGATTCAACTGTACACTGCTAAAGGCATCTCTGTAACTTTATTACTGACATATAAAATACAGCTAAACATTTGAACTGATAACAGCAACTTCATTAAGTTAGTTTACTCTGTGTATTTTTCTCATGTGAGGAGAGCTAGACCTCCACTGTCATTATGGATATTTAAAGTCTTATGATATAAAAAATAAAATATCCTTTTATTTTACTTTAAATCCATTTTCTCATTTAATGGCAAAATAAGTCCATAAGACTAGAAAACATGATGGCAGGAAAATCCATGTCAAGGTACTCCCCAAAGAGAACATCTAGCTCAGGATCTTTTGAAGTAGAAAACAATTACAGACTTCAAGTATTATTTGAAGGAAGATTTGCATGTGATTTGCCCTCCTCCCTTTTCTTCCATTTGTGCAGAGCCACATCTAAGACAAAGCACTAGCAAGGCAGACCTTTGGTCTCAGCTGTTATGACTACTCCTGTGTTATAGACTTTTCTTTGAATCAAAAGACAAATAAAGGGTTTGGGTCAGGAATGGTCAGGCCTTGAACTCCAGCTACCCATACAACCAAGCTACATGAATCTGAAGCAGCAATTCCCTGCTCAAACAAGTTACAGACTGGAGGACTCCCAGAAAAACTCTTTCAATGTGATAATTGCCCTACAGAAGACCAATAATGGACTGCTGCTGAAAGTAAGAAGTACCAAGCACAATTTGTCTCCTGTACAATTTGTCTTTCAAAATACAGATGTAATGGGAATCTTAGAGATGCTTTTAGAACAGTGCTAAACACAGATTTGACTCACAGGATGGGAAATATTCCAATAATATGGGCCAAATGATTATCGGATGTATATCCAAATAGGCAGAATAAATCCAGTGGCTGAGAAGCAAACCCAAGTTCTCATATTTAGTAAACTCCTAATGAGATCTATAGCACAGGTAGACTATTTATTGTAGCATGGACCTAAATAATGTTTTTCTCTAAGGAGAATAAAAAGTGCAGGAAGAGAATGTCAGTCATCTTGTCTTACAGATCTCATTAAAACTTGCATACATCTACTCACAGATGGATGTGTTTGAGAACAGTGAGCAATCTAAAAGACACCTGAAGTTATCAAAATGTGTAAATATTTGCGGGGGGGTGGAGATCAATATTATAACATCATTAAGCTGTTTTATTATTTGATACAATTTTTCCATCCTTCCTAATTAAGTATGAACTGCACTCTCTTCGACTGGAAAAGATTTTCTGTAAAGTTACAGGTTTAATTTTTCTGTCTCATTTTCCCAAAGAAAGAAGTATCCATGGAATAATTACACACATTATCTAGCTCTAAACCCCTGACAATACAGTCTATTTTCACATAAAATTTATTCGTCCAATTCACAATTCTTTCTTTTTTTTTTTTGTATTAGTTGTACCAGAGTAACCAATTGCCAAGGAAATCATAGCTTTTTAGGCCCATAGGAAATAAATCTTAATTTAACCTTGGACTTTTTTTCTTTCTTACCTTAACAGAGAAATATCAAATCATTGCAATTTATTAACCAGAAATCCTTGCCTATTGAAGACACTTTAGGAAAAAAACCCAACAGAAATGAAACAAAAAACAGCCATCATTTGTCAAACAGTTTTTCAAACCTTTTAACAAAGTAAGGTCAGTGCCAGTGAAGATATATAGTCCATTTCTATGTTTTCATATTTAGAAAGGTTGAAATCCATTTATATCAATAAACAAAGCCAGTTTCCATAAACTAAGAACTAACAGCCCATGACAGTAGTCTTAATCTCAGAATTTCTCATATGGGAAGCATTCACAAGTCAATAAAATTTATTTCATAGAAACCATGTGATTCAAATAGACTAAAAATTTTTCAACACTTCTGTGCTTCAGAATGAGAGTGTTCTCTACTGCTTTTTTTTCCCCTTCATTTCCGTGTCATATTTAGAATTTACATTACTAAAACAAGCAAACTTTACAACAGAACACACTGAGCAAGCACAATATATAACTGGAAAATGAACATCATAAATGAGCTGCTTTTAGAAGAGTAGTAAAATACAGCCAGGTAGTACTGAGTCATTTTATACAGACAAAGACATGAGTAGGTCTTCAGGATACACAGGGAACAAATAATCTTGTATAAATGAAGAGAAATTGCTCAGAGAATTGTGGACTCTCCATCCCTGGAAGTGTTCAAGGTCAGGTTGGACGGGGCTTGGAGCAACCTGGGATAGTGGAAGGTGTCCCTGCCCATGGGAGGGAGTTGGAACAATATGATGTTTAAGGTTCCCTCCAATCCAAACCATTCCGATTCTAAATGATTTGAAAGTGCTCTGCTACTCTAATCGTGGTAAAATTTCAGCAAGACACTACTTTACATATCCCATGTAATGAAGGGTTTGAAGATTCTCCTCCATCTGACCACCCAGAGCACTCCAAAAAGAAGCTCATAGACAAAGTGAGAATGCTGCTGATGTGAGACACCAAGGAGGATTTATCCGTCGAGACAGAAGCAGGGAAGAATTAATCAGACATGGATGAATGTTTCTCTTTTAACTTCCATTTGCATTTTCAAATAATTTTGCACATGATGAGTCTACAGCCCCTGCAGATTAACATTTTATACTTAATGGAGAAAGAATTTAGGGTACCCCAAGGGCTCATAATTAAGGTCTTTGGTCTGCTCCAGCCCATCTCCTTCCAGGTAAATAACTGTGCTCATACGGGTTTCTATTACATTTTCCATTCCGTTGATAAAATTAGCATCTTATGATCTATGTAAATATCCCCTTAAACCTGTGGGGTTTGCTAACCACTTTTGTATTCCTTCAAAATCCAGATTTCCAATGACATTTTAAAACATCTGTGTTATAACAAAATCTGGTTCTTGACATATCCCTTTGAACACAGATCCCTTCTCTAGCGTCTCTAAGTACAGAATCTACTCTAGCTTTCCTATTAACCCTCCTGCTTTTCTGATTGTTATAACTTCTAACTGATCAAATCATCTGATGTGTATTATTTCCAAAATCTGATTACTCAAGTTCAGAATAGTTTCATTCACTTTATTTTACATGAGGTTTTACAATCAATCTCCCCTTCCAGCTCCAGAATGCTCTGAAGGACTACAAGGGCTTTGGAAAAGAATATTAATCTGTGCATTTCCCTGCTTAATACACTGTAATTCCTGAAGGTTTTGAAAGTTAGAAAAGACAAATTAAAAAGGGGGTATAAAGCCCTGTCTTAAAGATTTCTGTAATTGAAAACAGAAAGTCATTGAGTCCTTTACCGACCTAACATGTAAGTCTTGATTCTGACTATTTTGGCTGTACACTATGTCTGGCAGCCACACAATTTTCAGAGCATTATTTAGATTAATGAGAAAGACTATTCCATATCTGTATCTGTATCTATCTGTCTGTGTGTATATATTATGGGGTGTTCCCTCCTTCCTTAGATTTCGAGTTAATGAAGTGGATGATACAGACAAATTATAATTTCTCTTTAGAAAGAATCTGATTGCAATCAAAATTATCAGCTCATTTCAGGAGATTATCCTATTATTCAAGTAAACCACAAATCTATAAACTTGCAATATATGATCAAGACTGTATTTGAAATGTATTTAAGCATTTGTGAAGGTTAAAGGCTAACTGTGCTGTACTTCCCAAACCTGTCAGCGTAATGTGCTGACACCCCTTGAATATGCTTTACGTTATGTTCTTCTCGGTTTGCAGCTTTTAAAGCACAATGTTTTTAGTAAATCTGTTAATCTAAGAAGAACATCAGGGCTAATTATGTGAAAAATGTTAAATTGCTGGGAAAATAAGTTACTGAAGTCAGCAGTTGTTCTTTTTCACACTCCCAGCACATCCCAGGATAGCATCTCGAGGAGCAATTAGCTTTGTCAGGGCAGCTGAATTCGAACACACAGAGATGTCATTTTTCCACTATAAGAAACATTATTAATAAAGAAATTACAGCAAGTTGCCATAGACTATTCAATTATCGTAATAACAATCCATTTCTCCCAAAACTCAGGGGAAGGTCTTCACAACATTAAAGTGGCAGAAAAAACCACTGTACTGTTTCTTAAAGTAAAAAGGAAGCCAAATAGCATCAGTGTTACTGACTGGGTGTTTGGGAGTGTTGTGCACAGATACAACAGTAATACTAAATTAATTTATACTGTGCAAAAACTGGTGTCAGATCAAAACCTGTTAGAGCTAAAGCTTTATATTTTATGCTGTATTCAGAGACACATTAATAGTAATGACTAGGATGATGACAAAGTGTCTGTCACAATGTGACATAACCAAGCTTTGTATTGTAATTATAAAATATCAATGGTGTTTCTTGGCAAGGAATAATGTCTTACCTCAGTAAGCTTCCTGTAATATTTCTCCTGTTTGCTATCTGTTTATGCAAAGTTAGGCTATGCAGAAGCTTAAATGTGACAAGACTATCTTTATCTGTCCAAGTATTTCTTGCATACTGATCACTGTGACATCCATCTGTCAAATAGTAATTGTCTCTAATCCTATTGCCAAGTCCTTATTAAAATAACAAAGTAATCAAAAATTCCAATAAAATAAATAGTGAAGAAATTTCTTACCAATTAAAAGTTAAAATAATGGAAGCAATCTACAACAGACCAAAATAGAAATCATTTCACTAATTAATAGTAGAGTTCAAAATTGTTTAAAATACTAAGAGTTTCTTGATATCAAGAACTCCACAAAACCAGCTGTGACAGTCATATAGAAATCACTGCCTTTCCACATTATACAGAGGTGAATGAAACTGGATTTCTTGTTGTTTTCAAGGCTACATAGCTCCTGACAGAGCAGTGGTTTATCTTTTTACTTATACCTGTAAACCTACATATGGGTTTCAGGACAAGAGGTCACAACTAAATCAAATTGAAGTGAGTGGGGAACAAAGATCTTCAAAGCCAGCCCAGTCAAAGACTTCAATTTCATATCATGTTCCTTAAGATGTTATATGTCTATTTTCCATCTACAGTGAGAAAAACTCACCAGCTTCCCTGAGGTATTTTGAGGCCACTGTGATTGCTCTTAAACTTCCAGTTGGTTTTGAAGTTCATAGTGTTTTCTCTTGTCTTTCCCTTTCCCGCTCAGAAATAGTTGAAAGCCCCAGTCCAGCAGGGACACAGCATTTATGAAGTGCTTTTGGGTCTCTAGCTTATGGAATATTCCACCTGGGATCATGGGTCCATGACACAGTTCCTGTTGGGTATTTCATCAGATGTAGCTACTTCAGAAGCCTTACTGGAGAAAAAAATAAAGTTCTGTAGGCACAGTTGAAGTGAAAACTAATCAGGACACTGTATTGCCATTTTAATTATCCATTGCCATTGCAGAGCTTCAACACAAAATAACAAAGATTAGGAGCTAAGTGAAGACTCCTCTCATCAGGAGAGATGATGATCAAAGGTATGTATACATTTCTTAACAGGTAGAGCAGGATGCCAACTCTTTTTACTAAGACTAAGAAGAACTTTCTGATAAAGTGATTTTTTGCATGAACTGGTAACTTGGGGGAAAAAATGTCTGAGAAACAAAGATTGCACTGAATTTCTGAAATATTTTTAGACAACATTTCAAACATTTACATATTGGAACTAACTTAAAAATACGAAATATTTTTAGAGAAACACATTGACTTTGAAAACAGTTCAACCAATTCAAGTGAATATTCTTTGGAGTGGAAAGGTAAGGAATGGGGTTCCAACTATAAAAAAAAGTCTCATTGCTAGCACTTGCACTTTAGAAAGCTTTTTACCAAGATTTCCCACACTTCCAGGTTCAAAGCTAATATAGTCAAAATAGAGGTCACCCTCATCCAGTCTTTAAAGTTTCGCGCTGACTTCAATGCCTGCTATGTACGGGACTAAAATTAATGCCACTTCCCCCCTTCACTGGCTTTAATTGTGTGTTTTGCTCCCACAACTTTCCCCTTCTCTTTTCTTTCCAAAGTGTGAAAAATGAGTATCACTTGAAAAGTTCTCAGCAATATACACCAGTGGCAATGACCATGTAATTAACTATTCATTTTCTTCAAAGTTTAGCCACAGTTCAACCAATATTGATCAAACACATGCAAAGAAAAAGACCTATGAGATATTTCCACTGGATACACAAAGAGTTATATAAGAAATACTTTCAACTTCACTAGTAATTACTCCCACAAATGAAATTTTTTTATAAAAGTTTTTCTTCTCCTAATGTCACTGTGCCAATATCAGGGATTCAAAGGAACTATATACTTAGAAGAATTAAAATATTTGTGCTAAATTTCTCTCTCATCTTGGTAACTTCTCAAAATGTAAGCTAACCTGATAGTACCATTAATATTTATATATTGCTCAGCAGGGAAAATTAACGTAAATTAAACAACTGATAAAGTTGGTAGCATTTGTGGTGTCCATATTCTTCACAAATCATCACAAGATATGTGCCAGCAGCTATGGTAGGACATACAAACACTAGGAAATATTACTATTGGGCTGTCATGTGTCAGTGCTTGTTTGGCATCTGCAGGTGAGATCATTTACTTGAAGGGAGCTGCAAATACAGGCATTTGGTTATAGCCTTTCATAAATAGAATTGGAGCCATGAAGAAATGATCCTATCTTTCGTATGAAGTAAAGCAGATAATTCCTGTTAGCTTACACAACCTCCAAGATTACAGTTAGCACAGACAAAATTATTATCTAAGGCAATGTAAATAAGAAAATAGATCTTCTAGAATGGATATTAAAAATAGATGTGTTAAACCACATTCAAAACACCATGGAAACCACCTTTTAAGAAACTCAAAGAAATGCTACAGTACTTTCCTTCAAAATTATTTATCAAACTTTCTCAGAAGATCTGCATTTTAATCACTTTTGGGAACACTTGACTTTGTTATGCACTAAAGAGCTGCTAATAATTTAAATCAAAGATGATATCATTAAAGATGATAGCCAAGAATACAGCCTGAATTTCTGTTAGCCATCAGTATGATGACATTGCTGATAGGTTTGCTTGATCTGTATTTAGGTTTTTAGCAACCACCATTCTAAAGAAGTCACTTGTTTATTGTCCCTCTTACTGAAGCACAAAGAGGACACTGAACCAAGTCGGATGTTTCTATAAAAAGTTGTCTGGAGAATCAAAATTTCACTTGTTCTACAAGTTCATTTAGTTTTCAAAATAGTTTTAGGAGGAGAATTAGTTTCTAAGCACTCACCTATTTGTCTTCTGTTGTTTTCTTCAGTAAGCATTCTTAGCCCGGATGACAAACAATACCTGTCTTCTCCATGACCCCCACGGTTTTTGGTACAAATCCAAGTGTCATCCATGCAAGTTGATTCCAAAAGCTAAACACTGGTCCAGATAAGACATTCTCTCTGCCCTGCTGTCCAAGGAATGAAGTATGAACACTCAGCTAGTTTTCACTTGGAGTTCTGTAGCAGAATGGATACCTAGGAAAACTCATGGACTTAAATTCCTTTTATTTTTGAGAGAATCCATCAGGAGATGAGGGAGGCTGAAAAGCCCTTGGAGGATGGAAAAACACAGAAAGAGAGTAAAGGTCTGTCAAAATTATAATTTTTGCAACAGAACATATAATAGACTTAATATAGTATTTTCCTGTGTTTCTCCAAAGTACACCCTACAAGGTTCCTGTAGAGGTAATTCTGACACTGAAGACTGAGAACAGGAAATCTATTAAGAAATATAAAATATAGGAAAGTAAACCCACAATTAAATCTAAATACCAGAACAATCACTAAAGGTTGGGAGAACTAATCTTCTTGGAGATATGGCCACAAGCATTTATCTTCATGCTTAGCAACACTAAAACCAAGGAGAAAAGGCATAAAATTCAATTAATAACTGTCCTTTCTATGGCCTGCCTGTCTTAATTTGCCCTACAAACTAGAAGAGTGGGACACTTCAACAAGACACATTCAGCCATAATATCTACATTTACTGTTCAACAACAGGAAAACCAAGTTATTTGGTCCCCATGGTCCAAAGCTTCTTGAAATGTCACTCCATTCCCTCTGTGTGACAGTACTAACCAGCCTGCTCCAGGGTAGGCCTCAGTCCTTGCCTTTCACTATCCACCTTTCTCTTAAGTGGGTTTCCCTGTGAACTTTGTCTAAACCACAATTGTTACAACCTCAGCAATAATACTCCCTTTCCATTACATGGCCTTTGAAAGACTTGACACAAAGTAAGGCAAAAAAAATTTACCATTGCATTTTTCCTGTTTCATTATAAAATATGAAACACTTGTGTCCTTAATCACTGGAGTAATTGTCTAGGAATATTTCTAATTAAGAACCATCTGAATTTCCCCATAGTCCCATGGTGATTTCTTCTAAAATGCATAAACACATCACACTCTGAGAGCATGAACTAGGTAAGTGAGAATTCACATATGTGACACGGGTTTGAAACACTAAACAAAGAAAATTCATAAATTAATTTCTTTATAATGTTGCAAAGTTATCCCAGTGGAATTAAGAAATATAAGAAAAAAATTGCATTATACTGTACTTAAAATTCCCTAGTATGAGATACAGAAACAAAGTTCTTAGTAAGACAGAGTAGTAGCTAGACAGACTATTCACTACAGTATTGAATAAACTTTTAATAACTTCTTAAATGCATACTTTGAGACATAATAAAATTACTTCCTGGCATTAGAAAGAGACTTACCTGATGTATAGGTAATCAATAACTGTCTATTCCACAAAGACAGACACAAAGTTACGGTTGATTTAGATTTGGGCTTTTTACAGATTTACTCCAGTAAAATCCACTGAAGAAAAAAAGTATTTATCTGAAATGCTAGAGGAGTACATTTCTGAATAGCTACATGGAAAAAAAGCAGTAGGTTGGATAGCCTAAACCTTTTCCATCTCCAATTCCCAGCTCTGTTTGAGAAGGCACTTACTCTTGCTGTATTCTAGGAAGATCAGTACTAATCTTCACAAAATCCAGAAATTAATATTTAAAAGCAGCAGTGTAGTAGAACATCACTGTTAGTACATTAAAAATTCCTACAGTTTTCAAGGACTTTCCTTTTACTATTGCCACAAATGTGGCCCAAAGGACTGAGCGAACTGAAAATGGGGTTTTGTATTTGAGAGCCAATTGTCAGTGATGAACAGAGACCAAAACTACTATAAACAGGTCAAAGAGAACACAATAGAAATCAGTTATTTGAAAGGATCACTCTGAAAATATAAGAATTAGTGAAAGAAAAACTCCCTGAGCCGCTACCTGTTAAGGCAGAAAATGTGTTTCCAAAAATGCTGAAAAAAGACACATCAAAGACTGAACACTCTGGAAGAGCAGGAGGTAACTCCAACCAGTAACGAGGATGAAGATCTGCATTTTGTAATCTGTACCCGACACACAGAGACTGGGCTGTGCTTTTTCTCTGTCCCTGTCTGATTCAGCCATGAAAATGTATCACACATCCTCAGGAGAGCTCAGCCGCTCTGTTTGATGTGTCAGTATCTGCTTCAGAAGTAGGAGCTCAGATAACTGCCCATCAATATTAGAAAGGAAGTTCCCACTCCATCCTGCTATGCAATTCCAACAATGTACCATGCTCCAGGCCCTTTGTGAGCAATTTAATTCTCTAATATGGCAGCAAACAAACCCAGCTGAAAATTGCCAGGGTTTATGCTATTTTAACAAGTGAACTCATCGCACAGAGTGGTCCAGAAAGCACCAGTACTGGAAAAAAGCAAAGTGTGGAACTGTTCAGCTTGCAGCATAGAGCAATGACTTTCCAATCATTATTTTTTATGTATACACTTTGAGGAAACAATTGAGAATAGCAGATCAATTTATTCTCAAATTACTTATTGCATTAATGACTACTCTTGAATCCCAGAATGGTTTGGGTTGAAAGAGACGTTTAAAGATTGAGTTCCACCCCCTGCCATGGGCAGGGACACCTTCCACTGGGCCAGATTGCTCCAAGCCCCATCCAATCTGGCCTCAAATATAAGAAGATGAGAATGAATGGTTGCAGGGTCTATGACATATCTAGAGTACAAAAAAGTGACATGATTTGGAAAAGAGTCCTTCAGTTCTATTAACATCTCTCTATATTTTTTTAAACAATATAATCCAGCTAGTTTATTTCTCTTCTGTGCTAATCACAGTGGTATTTCTGCAATGGAAATTTAACAGCTAAGTGTTCCAACTAATTAATAGAAAAAACCCTCTACCTCAAACATAAAACATAACCAAAACACTCCTACTGTGACTGTTTCACCATTTGCTTGCCCCAGGGTACAGTCTTTTCCTTAATGTGCAACATCTTCATTATACTCTGCAGTGGTGCTGCAGGTGGGGATGGTGTTCCCAGGGTCTGTATCCTGGCACTGTGGAACCCCTGCAGGGCTCAGGAATGTTCACCAGCTGTAGGTCAGATAAATAATTTATACAGTGGGGGAAAAGTGTTCACAGCTGATCTTCATTTACTGCCACTTGATAGTCCAACTACACTGAGGACTGTACAGAGCTCTTGCCATCCTCAGCTGTAACAGAGTTCTTCTAGAGAAGAAACTCATAGGAGAAATATCCCTTTAATACAGAATCACAGAATATGCTGAGTTAGGAGGGAACCACAAGACCACTGAGTCCAACTCTTAGCCCTGCACAGGATGACTCCTAAGAGGCACAAAATACTTATATGTCACCACCACATTTAACCACTGTAACTTCTATTTAGTCAGAAACATAGGTGTACCAACACATGGCAATCATTCTTTCTCTTTGCTTAGAAAAATCTGTAGAGAGCAATGAAGAAAATCCAAAATACCCTATAATTCTGTTTGATATACATAAAAATATTGTCCTAGCATGGAGTGCTTAGAATTTAATCCGATCCCACAGCACTTTGCATAAGAGCGACTTCCAGAGACTGGGTACCTTTCCATATAGAATCATGACCTTAGATATCTAATGAATGAATTATGGAAGTGGAATCACAGATTAACCAAAAACAGGTAGAATTTATGCAGCTGTCTGGGTAGGAAAATACTTTGCAATATTTTGTTACCTGTATTAAATTAACTACTATAGTGTAAGAATGGTGGCAGAAAATTATGCTAATGGGATGGTAAAGCAGAACCTAGATCATTTGTTTTTCTGCCCTGTAGATAACACAAACATCTACCTCATGATCATTCTGGAGTTAATCCACTATGAATCGGGACAGGGCATCCATGTACCTCCTTTAAGAAAAGCCACTCCTACTTCAGTCAACTATACCTTTAAAATATAGGATTTTATAATGGAACTTTTACATTGCAAAACCTAAATTAAAAATAATGTTTTGAAACTTCATAAAGACTTTAAATCATTTTTTGGTATTTTTGCCTTTAAAAAGTTTTAAGGAAGCTTCTGTAGGTCCAATGAGTTTGAGAATGTTCTGCAATATTTTAACTCAAAACTTGAATAAGCTGAATGAATAGTTTAATGAAAACAGAATGAGCCATGCCAGTGATACACAGAGAGGCTTCAGCTGAGGTTGAAATTCCCTAGACAAACTGCTGAATAAATATACTGTAAGCTTGTCTAGTGTTTGAGGAAGGACTTTATAGTTTTTTTCTTTTTCTCTATCTGAATAGACTTAGCAGAGGTTAAAAGAAGAAAGTGAAGTTGAACTCACTTTATCAGAAACAACATAGAGATTTAGCAGGCCATGATACCTCTCAAACTGATGTTAAAGTGCCAGATGATGTAAGTAGCCCACACTGTAAATGTATCAGTGGTTTAAAAACAAGAAAATTGACTTCACTGCAGATCTGGAGTCCAAGAGCCCTCAGTCTCATAACAGATGCTTGGAGAACAGCTTTTTGCTTTTTAAAGGTCATCTGTTTTATCCTGCCAGGTTCTAACATCAGAAGGTAAGAAGTTGTATAAAGAAAACAACACACCCTGTTCTGAGATTAAAGAAGCAAAACAGTGATAAAACCCAAGCCAGATCTGAGTCTTATTTCTTAATATATCATGTTAGATGCTATGAATCACTTCCAGTTTGAATGAATGTAATCCCATTGGGTGCAAAGCATGGAAACAAGTTGTTGCACAGAGATGATGACATAGTTTCTCTGTAGGGATGCTCTTCTCATTTTGTCACGTCCCAAAAACAACAATGCAGAAATTATTGTTGAAGAGAGACTCGAGCTCATTCTGTATGGATTGGACAAGTAAAACATGGCAGACCATGACTTGTTCAGTTACTTTCCTTTGCACCAAGGAATACAATTGGTGCAACGTGCAGTGTCCTGAATCCATGGACAACACTGTACAGATTCAATAACAGGTTCTCCACAACATTCACAGTTCTAGAGAAAGATGCTGTTGTTATAGATACAGAGAAACTGTGACAACCAGCATAGCGAAACTGGTAAATGTTAACAGCAAACACAAGTCTATACCTTAGTTATTTTCAACTTCAGCACGACTCTGAAAAGAGAAGCCTTTGTTTCTGTAGAAATGCTTAACATCTCTTAGCAGAAATTTGGTGTCCACTGCACCAATGGGACAAGAAAGGAAAACAGAGCCTGTACTGTCACCATACTCCCCCTGTTTCTGCACATTGCAGATGTATTATTATTGTCAGATAGTTGCCTTTCTTGAGTTCCCTTACTGAATGTTTATGTCTTGACTGCCTGTCAATGAAGTTTGACATGTCCTTGAATTATCTTAAAAAATGTATTTTATTTTTATAGACAAAGTTCAGTCTTGTCTATTTATGGGCTAAGTTCCTCTTTCAATCAGCTTTCAAAAACTGGAAATGAGCATTCCAACATTCAGACTTTCTAGCAAAAGCAACTGACTTCATACCATTTTTATCTGGAGTCTTTCTGCTGTGAATTGCCCAAGTTTGTTCACCAGCTTTTCTTCTAAGGTCCTACATATGAAAATGGAAACAAAAGAAGCCTGATAACTTGCTGTATGATAACTGCTGATATTTTATATTAAGGAACAGGAAAATAGAAACAGACTTCAACACCACGTGTGATCATCAAGGCTCTATTAAAGTAAGTTTCTCCTGACGGAAGAAAAAAAAGGAACATTTATGCTTTTAAAAATTATATCCTTTTGAAAAGGTCAAGATAAGAACTTTGATAAAGTATAGAATCCTTTATTTGGCAGACCTACAGTATCGGTTACTGAGTTGGGTATACAGAATGTCCTGCCACAACACTCTCAGTGGTCATTTCATGTGCTCATTGGACCAACATGTTTTGTGCTTTCTTTTAGAAAAAGATAAGAGACAGAACATATTTAGCAAATCCAAATGTCACTTCTATAATGCCCTCTAAAGCTAAAGTTTGCATGTTGCAACAATCACCTTCCCCAATATAATTTATTAAATAGTGCCATCCAGTGGGAAGTGACTCTTAGCACAACGAAACTCTCTAAAAAAAACCTAAACTACATTAACTTTAAATTCTTACTATTGATGCAGTTTTGGAGAGTATTTCAACAATTTACAAATTTTGTAGCTTCTAAATAAGCTGAATTTTGCAACAATACTAACTTCCTGATGGTATTTTGGCATGTTTTATGCCAGTTACAAAGACAGTAGTAAGGAGGAATTCTTTGTAATGGGAAAGGACACATTTAACGGGCAGGGTAAGGTGGCAGTACCAGTCCTAGATCCTTTCAAATCCTTGACAGCATCTAAATACTGGACAAAGGAGATTGAATTTTACTACCAGAGAGTTTGAGTGTGCAGAAGGATAGGTAAAGTGTTGAAAAGGAGTGACTTAACTATTATTTTTAATTCTAACAATTCATGTGTAACTGAATCTCCACTGAAGAATGACAGAATCATGATACAATTATGTTAAATTTTCAAAGCACCTCTGTATAATTTGCTGCTGATGGAAGACAAATACAGAACACACAAAGCATATAAAGAAGCATTTAGAGGGATACCAAAATATGCTTTCCAGACTCACCTGTTGCTCTTGAGTGTTTATAGACTTGCAGAATTTGATGCCAAAAGAAAGTACAGAAGTATATTTCTGTGTAATACGTAGAGTACTGAAGAGCTCATTTCTCTCCCCTGCTTTATATTTCTCCATGAATTTCCAGCATGAATCACAGTTCTCTTCAGATAATGAAGTCTTAGAAATTTCATTATATAATGTAGCAATATAAATCTATATGGCCACCCCATTAGAAATACCTACCAGAGAACAAAATGTACTTCTTGGAAATAATTCAATTCAAATACTCCTGCTTTTTCTCCCCCCCCTTTTTTTTTTTTGACATTTCACTACAGAAGCTATAGGATTATATATGTCATATGTAACAGCAAGAACTACCAGACAGTTCTATATGTAAACCATTATAAACAAAAGATACTTCATGTTCAAAAGTGGGCTTTTTGTATGTAAACAGTTCAAATCCGTACAAGAGAAGTACTGAGAACTGGTACATGTTCAGATATCCATTTGAATTATGCCAGAAAGGGTGAAATTACCGTGTTTGCTGTAAAGAATTGAGTCAGAAAGAAAAGTACCAAAGTACCTCACCCAAATCTTTTAAAATTTTAACTCTACCTGGTATTTCTTTTATTACAACCACAAAAATCAAGTGATGAAGAATGGCTGGGTATTACCAGTTATTCAAGGTAAGAAGAAAGTATAATATTCTTCTAAGCTGATGTAGTTCATGAACAACAAATGCTTCCATCGCCTTTGTTATTGCCTTATTTTTTACTCTGTAAAATCAAGATTATAGTGGAATTCAGCTTAAATGATTCAAAAAGTTCTTCACAGATGCTTTGAGAACAGTGAAGTTTTAAATTATACAATTATATATGTAAAAATTATCTATGGATTTTTGGAGATAATTTAAAATATTATTAATTAGGTATATTTGTAGATATAAAAAGAATATGAGTAAATGTAGCAGTTTTCCCATTACTATCAGTTAAATTTGAAAAGAAAAAACTCCTTTTAGATGTGCAGTTTTTTTTGTTTGTGTCCGTTCATGGTTGTTTAATAAAGGCTAGAGCAAGTAATAAGAAAATAAACAGAACAAATAAACCCCAAAACACCAGCAACTAAGATACCCCCTAAAACAACCCTCCTGCAAGAGTTTAATACAAAAATAAGCTTGAGTAATGTTAGCAGAAGTTTAATTCAGCCTTCACAAAACCCTTCACAGTCATGATGACTTCTAGTCATATAATCAAACAATCTCAGCCCTCTAAAAGGTAACAAACTCATTAGTATTTCACATGATCCAGTTAGTAAAACTCTCTAATCCCCATGTCAACAAGAAAAGTCTTCAGAATGTTTCACTGATCAACACCCATTTCTACCCAATGTCTACATTTGGAGCCTGCTAAAATAAAGGCAGGATAAGATCCCATTCATAACATGGGCCAAACCCTTCAGAGATCCAGACAAGAATTTTTAATGCAGAGAGCATTGCAATTAATCAATGTATAAATATCCACAACACCTCCTGTTCTCACTGATCAAAAAGCTTGGACTCTGCATCAGGCTCATGGCAACGTTATCTAATGGCACCTCTGCCAGAGGTGACTTCAGCTCAGGGCTTTGCAAGCCTGTAGCATCTTTTCCTGCCTGGCATTTCCAGAGTCCTGGCAGTGCCTACAAATCTTTAGAGCCTGCAAACTGCAATTCTGTTTCACACTCTCAGGCATACCAGACGTAGGAGTGTCCTCAAGGATTTATTGCAGCACCCCTGTGAGGGGTAGCAGCAAGTGAAAGAGCAGCTGACTTTGGGGGAGAAGAGGAAGAACACCCCTCCCTACCTTGTCCCCATACCATGCTTGAAAGTGTTTAAGCACTTAAAACTGTTTTGATACCTGAAGTAATGTGATAACTTCACTGAACTTTCTTCAATTCATATCTTGGAGAAGTTCCACTCTAAGACATCAAAACTAGCATACTGAAATGAACAAAACCTTGCTAAGATTCTAAAATGTTCTGTGCTACCAAAATTTTTCCTCTTCTGTATCAGACACGGTGAGAGCAGGAGCCCAGTAACCCCAATCTTCACTCTGTCTTGCTTCCTGGTTGAGTTGAAATTGAGAGAAAAGTAACTTTAGCAAGCAAGCCATCCAATAAATCAATGGTTATAAGGCAAAAATGACAGAGTGGGACTCTAAAAAGAGAAGCCTGAAATTAAAGGCAAAGCAGCAACAGGTAACTGAGGTAGAATTGGATCACACACAACCACGTTGATGTGTCCTGGTCTACACCTGTTTCTAGCTGTCTTTTCCAAGCTCTAAATCTAATAGAAGGTCTAACCATATCTGAACACTCACCATTTCCCCCACCTTCCCCCCAGCTGTTTATGCTGACCATGATGCCATATGGTCTGGAATATCCCTTGGATCAGTTGGGCTCAGCTGTCCTGGCTGTGTCCCCTCCCAGCTCCTTGTGCACCCCCAGCCCACTCACTGGTGGGGTGAGGAGCAGAAAAGGCCTCAACTCTGTGTAAGCCCTGCTCAGTAATAGCAAAAACATCCCTGTGTTATCAACATCATTTCCAGCACAAATCCCAAACACAACCCCATACCACCTACTGTGAATATTAACTCTGTCCCTGACAAAACCAGGACAATAATATACTTGCATTAAGTTATGAATTTTCTTTCTGCATGCAACTTCTTAGAAGTTGATTATCTCTTTATAAATTCTTTTTTTTAAACAAGAAAATAAACCAGAATATTAGTTACCCCAAATCCTGTAGAAATTATTCTAATGGATATCTTAATTAATTTAATCTTTTATAGGCACAAAAAATTCAAGTAATTAGTTTCTTCTATCTGTGCCAACAGAATTAGTAATGTATTAAACTTAATTAAACTTAAAATACTGTTAACTAATTTTTCTCAAGTACATAGATTTTACTAGTTAAAACATTCTTGCTTAATATAATAATTTCTCTGGTTACTTTATACAAATAACATTCAATTTCTGATTACATTATCAGTTCGACAGAAACAGTCAGATGTTAGAAGTTATGCCACTTGGAAACAATTATGGTTAGTCGCCTGTACATTTTAAAAGGAAATGCTTCTACCCTAGAATTTTTTCACACTTGATAAAGGTTCAGCAGCAGCACCTTCAATGATTTCAGTGGATTTACTCACCATCTAAAAAAATCAAGAAGCAACACATAAATGTACTTTAAGCTGGTATTGAACCAATAAACTATTTCAAGGTATTTTACACAGAAGTCTGCAGAATGAAGCTGATGGATTAAGAAAGAGTCTGCATGGAGCGGTTCTTTTCCTGCAGTATCTCCTTCCTGCCTGTAGCTGACAGAAAGTTGATATGTAATGAATATGATATGCTTGGTATGCCTTTCATAAAGGTACTTACTTTATGGAGTCACTTTATAATAAGACACAATAGAAAGTAAGTAAGGGAAAAATTTTCTTTGCAAAGCCAAGTTTTCATCACAGCTTGATAACTAATAGTATCTCCTTTCTTCTCTGGGAGGTTCCTCACATTGACTTCAGTCAATATCAGAGTTAAATTCGTCCCAGACTTTGATGGCACAGTCATTTACCTTCATTTTCCAGAGCTTTTTGAATTGTTCAAGTGTCCTGTTTGCACTATCAGGGACTTGCCCTTTCTCTACAGGAGTTAGTGATGGTTTGACATTCAGTAATAACAAGAGTTTGAACATCCCTAAAATTTTTGTGTAACATTAAACACCTTCTGCAAAGAGTTCATCAAATAATTCAAAAGCCAGTTAAAAATAAAGTTATGAATGTGTTTAGGTATTTTATTGCCTATAGCACTGATACAGAAAACCTCTTTAGTATTAAGCATGAGTCTAAGTCTTATTGACAGGATTGAATGCACAGATAAATATTTGAAATTGAAGCACTGTACAAAAAACCTCAAAGTTTGATGGAATTTTTATTTATTTTTCAACCCACAGCAGCATTAATCATTATCAAAGTGACATCAAATTCATTAGACCACAGCACACGCTTGTATCTGTACAGAGGGGAAAAGAAATAAGATACAAAGGAGAAAAAGTAACAAGGGAAGGAAATCAAAGCCACATTGTGTGTGGGCAGAGACATCCTTGATTCCAGGAGCAAATGAATAAAGAACATACACTGAATTAAAACTAATAGAACTTCATGGATGAGATAACCCCTCTCCACTGACTTCTTCTTTAACAGGGACAAATTTGAAAGGTTCTACAGTCTGGCAAAGCCCTCCAGAAAAAAAAACAAGAAACCACAAACTAACAAATAACCAACCAACCAACACCAACCCAAATCCCCAGACATACAATGGTGACCATTGCCTGGAAAGAGTCATAACAATCTTTTGTTTGGCCTATATAAATCCTGATGGGAGCTTCCTTAGGGGTTTAAGGTCGTACTTCTGCTTAAAAGTAACATGCCGATCCCGAAAACAATCTTACCAATAATAATATAGCATAGCATAAAGTATGAGCATTGCTGCAATTTTATTTTGTAATTTAAACATGTCATGTCTACTATGAAGGCAGGAAGAAAAAAAGAATCTTAGCTTTGGATGTCTTTTCACAACAAATATCAGCAGTGAAGAAAGACCTTCCAAACACATAAACACTGTTTTAATTATCAAAGCACAAGCTGCACTGCTCCTGCCAAATTGAAGAGATTCCCTAAGTAACCAGTATCATATTCCAAAATTACATAGGAGGCTGAATGCAAAGCTTGCTGAAGGACAGCAAATTCCCTATAGTTTGGGGATTATAAATACACAGAAAACATTTCCTGGAGTCACGAGGAGTTTCCAGACTTGGCAACTCTAAAAATAAAAGGTCCTGGAGGATTTGCTAGGCCAAAGCCTCTGAACTTGGTGGATAAGAGAAAATGTGAGAAAAAAAATGTATAAAACTGCAGTCTAAGCAGGAAATATTGATTTTTGATGCATATTTATATTATATTTCTTCTGGAAAGAACAGAAATAAAACATCTGAAACAGTGGCCATTCACTTTACGCCATTACTATGTCCCTTCTAGAAGGCTCCATAAAATGCTGCTGTGTTGTTCATCATAACCTGTTAGAGAATCACCCTGTTCAAACAGTGTTAAAAGATACTTGTTTGGTGCTTGTGCCATAAGGTCCTCCCAAGCCATGGAGATGTGAAACATCCTGAGGCTGCTATCATTGCCTTGTGAAAAGACTTCATCCATGTACATCCACACACCTCTGCAGACTGTGATACAATCTTTATGCAATAATTTTTCCTGCAGATGAGCCTCTTTTTGTTCAAAGCAGTACAAGAAGAGATTTATCTGTTAAAGTCTGTTGTAACCCAGTACCCTGAAAGAGACCAAGAGCAGTTGCCAACAAAGGTGTAAGGGCACACTGCCAGCATTCAGTGATACTTGAAGATACCTGAGATCTCAAAAGCTTTATGAGCCAGAGAGACTGCTCTCTTAGAAGTCAGTGATGGATTTTCCTTCCACGAATCCTCAAGTCTTTGTTCAATATTCAGTTTCAGCCTTTATTTACAACATACTTTTCAAATCCACATTTCAGATATGATCAGACAGTCTTTGCAGTGAAAGCTCCGGTTGATAGAGCAAGCAATCTACACTTCAATAACTTAAAACACCTTTGAGAGAACATGTTCCAAACAAAACAGACTTTATAACATCAGCAAAGTTATTTTTCATTTTTCACAAGCAACTTATTTTCATCACCTGTGAATACTGCAAAATGATTGCTGTGAAAGAAAACCAAGCACTGAAACCGTATAGTAAAATATCTGAATGCAAAAGCTGAGCACAGCAGTACAAGCAAACAGAATTCCTTTAAGCATCACATTGTTACCACTAGGAATAAGGTGCCTTCTGAAATTTTAAACATGACAGTATTTCTTTGTATCTATTTTGACATAGATAGTCCCTGCATGTAATTGTGCACTGTACACAAAAGCAGCAATTGGGATACTATTTATGATACTCTTTTGGTTTATGGCACTGCCAATTCTTGTAGAAAAAGGTATCTACCTAATTTCTACAAGATAAAGGTGTCATTTGTGCTAAATAGATGCAAGAATTCTGTCTCTTGACCACTTATTAGGTTTGGAGGGATTTTTGCTTTGGTTTTATTTGTTTTTTTTTTCTTTTTAAATGTTACTGCAAAAACCTTTTGTTAACTGCCTTAATCCTTAATCCTCTCACCCCAGGTGTAGAAACACTCTGGAAAATAGAAAAGTGAAGCAAAACAATACATAGAAAACAAGCAAAAGAAACACCCAAGTACCTCAGAATTTCTTGCACATGTGCAATGTGCTTTCGGACCACTCTGCTTGAGCAAGGAGATTGGATTAGATGACCAGCCCAAGGGGAGTTGGAAGGGTTGTGGTCTCTTCCAACCTTACCCATTTTATGCTTCTTCTGAGTGGAAACTGCTAAGAGACATGACCCTTTTAAAGAAAAGGCAGAATGCTAAAAACACAGCTTCATATGTAGTGCATGCATTCTAATAGAATACACTCCATAGATCAACTTCGTGTGGGTATACAGTGATCTGAATATAGGATTTTGCTCAACAGTTTTATAAAATTTAAAAAAAACCTTACACAAGAGGTAATCATTTATGTTCCTACATTCCTCAGAGGCAAGCCAAAAAATCCAACTGTTTGAGGAAACAGTTCTACCACTGAAATGCACACACACAAATAGATTAAAAAAAAATAAATCAAAGAAACAAACAAAATTCCCAAAACAACACAAAAACACTGAGCAAGATGACTAATAGGAAGCTATGACACAGCTTCAGGAGAAGTTGTTCCACAACAGCCAGTGGTGCCATTCAGGATTCTGTCTTGGTATCCTCAGGGGCACAGGTCAGGAATTGGCCTTTTTCACTATCCTTATCTCAACCAAAACTGTTACCTCCCTGCTGTCATACAACACACTGATCACCAAGCTGTGACCACTCCATTTAAGAAATGCACTAACTGGTAAAGCTGCAGTACTCCAGAGTGGCACAAAGAAAGAAACAAGCAGGATAAAGAGAGAAAGTGAGTCATCAATGGAACCATTGGGGGTTTTTTAGCTTTACTTCAAGCTAATAGGGATTAAAAGGAATTAATTAATGCACAAATTTAGCAGTCCATCCAGAAGTGATTCCACAGGTTTACAAAGCCCAGAAACTTCAGGATATACTCAAAGTTAATATGAACTATTTTGCTTTAAAAAAGATTCAAATCTAGGTCAGGTGTTCATAACAACTCCTTTTTTTTTTCTTTCATATAATTTTTACATTCCTTTGCAGGTGAGAGAATAAAGCTGTTGACATGCTACCAGCATGGCATACACAGTGTCAGACAAGAAACAGCTTGTAAGCTTTAGAGATTAAGAGAAACATCAATCTGAGAGCTGATGATAAAAGTGGCTGAATGAGTTTTCTGTACTGATTCAAGTTTGGAAGAAATTTACCCCGGATTCACCAACTACAACTTCATAATTTTGTGAAAAAATTTGAGTGATACTTGTATGTGGAACACTATAACTTCAGTACTTTAACCAGGAAGTTATTCTCATTTTTTTCATCTTTTTAGGTTTTAAACTCCTTTTTCATAAACAATCACAGAACATCTTGCTTGAGGCTTGGCCTTCAGATTACAGATTCACACTATCAACAGTCATTTTTTTCTACATGTAATTTTCTCATTCCCAAATTGACACAGAACTGTATGTGAGAACTTTCTTGATTTAATTCTTACATTGTAGCCCTCAGCAGGTGTTTTTGACCTTTTATATACCTGGAGTTAGTGTTACAACTTAACATGAAGACAGTGTGAGCAATAGAATCTCTTTGTGAACTCCAAGTTCTTGTCACTGCTGACAGTGTATTTTCATGCATTTGTAACTGTGCTGTTAAATTTCAAGGCTGATTGAAAACTTGGGAAAAAGTTGGGAAATAAGAAAAAAAAAGAGGAAAGAAAACAAAGCCTCGCATGCTTCAGTTTTTGAAGAATAAGGACAATCAGATAATTTGTCAATCCCACATTAATATACAGTACTAAAAAAAACCCACGTTATTTTCACTTATATTTTTTTGTTTTCATATCATGCATTATGATAAAAATTATAATTATTCTGCAAGCTCCAGCTACAGTATTCACTTTGAAATGTTAAAAACTACACTCCTTTTTAAGAAATAAACTGATCTGCTTAAAGAGCATAAATAGAAAAAAGAAGTAGTTGATGGAAAGAAATCTATAAATTCAAAGTATTTATCATCTTCTCCCAGCGAACTAGTACTGATCACTTCACTGATTTAACAGTTTAAGGTTCAAGTACTCTCTGACCTTCAAGTCCTCAGAAAGAAGCCTTTCACCCTTCAGTTCCCATCCTCACTCTGTAAATTTTACTCCAGTCCTTCCTTTTTACAAATTATTTCTTCAGTACAGTTTCTACATATATTTGCATTTTCTGACAGCTAGTGAGACTAGAAGGTCCACTTCCATATGGGAACGTGAAACCATATCAGAGAGAAGATAGAAAATTCCAGCTACCAGAGGTAAGTGCCTGGGATGATCTTTTCTTCCAGCTCTCATTAGGAGAGACCAGGACTGGCCTCTGGCACTACCAGACACTCTTCTTTTGTGACAAAAATACCACATGAAAATGATTTACACTGAAAGTCAGTTTCTTAAAACAAGTTATGGTTTTGTCTGGATGCCAACACTGCCATGAAAGGCAAGGTTTTGGGGATGGAGGGCAGAACTACAGGTCTGAACTAGGGAGAGATGTAGTTACCAAGTAACACGATACTCATCTAGTGATACCAGCTTGGGAAAAAGGTACTAAATTCCATTTAATTAGATCTGAAAAGCAGCAGAACATGGATACTCCTTCTGGACACAGAGCACACTGTTCCAGCCCTCCCTCAGCAGTCTCCTCACAGTGTATGATGTCATATTGTGCAGGGATCATCCCTCAGTTGGTATTTCAGCTTTTTGATGGTGTGATATCAACACAAGGATTCCCTGACTCCTTCTGTCCTCCTCTAAGAGGAAGAGAAAGGAGTAAATTCTTTCAAACACAACACCAGCTTAAGTGTTCTACTCCTGTGAGCCACTGAACAGCATAAAATCTTAAAGCAAGGCCAATCTTGCTTTGGAATACTTTTTCCATCATCACCAGATGCCGATTTCAAGCCTAAAAATGCAGCAAGCACGTGTTGTTTACTGACTTCACCTGGTTTTATGTCTTGATGCCAAGAGGGTCAGAGGCTACCACTATTAGAGGAAATGCAGTGCATCTTTTATTACCATAATGCATCAGAAGATTCAGACTGAGCATTAAATGTACACATGGGGACAGAGGGCCAGCAATTTTTAAATGTTGTTTACCACTTAACAACTGTTTTTCATTTTGACTTGTCAATAAAACTAAACCTCTATAGTCTAAGTAATAGAAAATCTTTGTTTTATTTCAAGACAATCACTTTGGTAAATGCAAAAAAAACCCCAAATATCATGACTCCATGCAAAATTCTCATAAAGAAATTTAGAAGATATTAATAATAAAATTCTTGTGCTCTCATAGACTTCAAAAACTTGCCTAGAAGCTTCTCCCATGGGTTCATGAACCTACAGCTCCAATGTTGTCCAGTTACTGATGAGTTAACTGCAATGGTAAAAACATCTGCAATTTTCACAAAGACGGGAAATGGGGACACATGTAAGATGTAAATTTCCAAAATATGTTGTGTCTCTTCCTTAAACTTTGTAAGGAATGTTAACCCCAGGAATGCCAGGAAGTATTGTAATAGATGCCTCTTTTATCCTCTACTGGAAATCTTTTAATATTCGGGGGAAAGAAACCCCAGACATTGTTATCTCCTTCTTGCAGACACTTTCAAAACTTCAGCTGTTTTTCAGATTCTTTGTTAGAATAAATAGCATTTAAACTAGAAAGAATCTGATTTAGGGACTGCTTTCCTCTCTACTCATTGTATACTTACAATTTCAAGTGTGCTAGAATTGCATCTCAGTCAAAAAAGAAAGGAGCTCAATATTCTTCTTACAGTAACCAGAAGGTTTAACACAGACAATGTTGGATGATTGATGACATTCTTCTTCTTCATCATTACCTCTTAGAAACACTGTTAGTAACCCTGAAGAGGGTAATAAACCTCTGGAAAGTGGGTTTTCTAGTCAGACAGAGTTTCTCCAGTCCTAGACAGCTTGACAGAGGATTAAACAACTATTTTCTATTATTTGATATTGTCTTATGTTATTGCACTGATTTCTCCAACTTATTTCTCTGTAGACATCACAGGATGAGAAGGCACTCAGTCCTCAGTAGTGGGCAGCGAAATTAAATACAAAACCTGTTTTTCCTCCTGCACACTGAAATAAACAATTCCAAAGTTGTTCCATTTCACCACCTCTACTGTCCATGTATTAAAGCTGGCCTTGATTGTGCAGCATCATTTTCCTTCACCATCAGAGACAAGACTGTTAACAACAGAAAGGTTGTGGAGAACTGCCACACCATTCCCTTGATAACCACAGTCTGTCTAACAGCCATCGCCTGAAATGATACAGCAGGAACAGGACCACAAATGGAAACACCAAAGCTCCCTCTGCCTTGGTCTTGTGCCAAGAGACTCTGACAGATCTTGTGCTGTGTATGGAGGCTAAAACCCAGTAAAAACTGTAATCCCAGAAAAGATCCAACCAACTCTGTGAACACCACCATCTCCTTTCTGACTTTTAAGTGGTAATAAAAAAACTCCTATTTGAGCAAGGCTGGATTAAACCTTAGTCTGGACAAACTGCATGACAGTGGGAATAAGAAACACAGATTCTAGCTTTGTCTTTTCTCCTCCATTTAAAAGCAGTAGGTATACTTTTTCCAATTTTGCAATAAAGCCCACAAAATTATTGCTGCAAAAGGAGATCAGCTGCTCTTCTGCTACACTCTGAACACTAGTAAGCAGCTATAAACAAAGCAGAACCAACATCATTAAGTCATTTTTCATACGGTAAAAAGGCCTACCCCTTTCCTTTGAAAACAGAAGCCTGAAATCAGTAGGTTTGGATTTTGCATTGATTCTGATCTCTATCAGAATATTTATTTCCAGTCTTCCTCCTCTTGAGCTGGCTGTTCTGTGGCTTAGTATTAAGTTCTCTTTGGAATACAGTAAAATAAATCCAATGTGTGCTCTCAGACACCAAAAGAACTCTGCTAGCAACTGAAAGCCTGGCTTATGCAAAGCCTGACACTTGGCTATGTTTGTTAGAACACACCTCTTGAAGGAGGACAGTGTCATCCAGGGAAATAATCCTTA
>JAYRBT010000156.1:4206664-4219816 GCA_036023395.1 Myiotriccus ornatus
TTGAGCAGATGAACAGGATTTCTGCTCTCAGCTCTTAAAGATCCCCTAAATCAAAGCAACATATTACTACGAAGTTATTTTCCACCTATCCCTGGCCTTTCCATACCCCTTCTGAGCACCTGGTGACTTCTGTATATAGATTAGAAATCATCTTTCATCCAGACATCTGTTTCCAGGTAAGTGTTCTATTATACCCTGCTTCATCTTCATTGCTACATCTGGTGCACAAATTACAATGTTACTTAGCAAAAGGAGTTGATGTTTTAGCCACAGGGTAATGCACAAATCACAGATCTCTCAGCTGCATGGTGGAGAAGATTATGGATGTCTACAAGTTTAATCAACACCAAATTGGACAGATTTCTTAACCATATTCTTTCCATTAACCATTCTTTCCTTACTATACTCCAGGAAAATGGATAAATCTGTAGCCAATGTTTCTATAATCTCAAAGGTCATCTGTTATATACATCCACCTCTTTAAGAAATGAGCTTCAGCAGGTAAAACTCATTCTTAAGAAAAATAGAATTTAAAAAGTACATCTCACAGTATTTCCTTTTACCTTGTATACATTTTATGCATTACTTATTTACAACAGGAACCTAGATATCTCACCTACAGAGTCTTATTTTCTGAACTTTATAGCAAATCCTTCTAATCTTGTAAATTTTACAGCTGCTTTAATAAAGTTCACTACCCGTATTCTCTAAAGACTCCCATGAAGATTTCCTCTCGCATTCTTGTTCATTCAAAGGCAATACAGAGAAATTAGAAAAGTTTCCTGTTTCTATTACAACTAAAAAAGACAGTTTAGATAAAGTCCCTGCTGCTTTTCAGAAAAAGCTGAAGGGGTGAACCTGAAGTCATTAAGCACAGTCCAATTTTTATTTCTCTAATCTCGTGAGATATAAGGGCTTAATTAGGGAGGAAAATATACGATAAATATTTGCACATAAAGACAATAATGTTACAAGTCTGTGAAAGGACTAAATGTAGGAGCTCGGAAACCACAGGTGAAGGATGGGGTGGGTTCTGTTGTTTGTTGTTTTTTTATACGGAGAAATTTTTCTTACAAAACATGAAGTTTTAGCTGCAGAGAGAATTAGAGAAAATTTTTGATTCAGATGGGTGTCAACACCTAGTAGCTTAGAACTCCTTCCTCAAGTCTTCCTGTTTCTCAGTAGTTTATCTCCAGTAGCGATAAATCACAATCAGTGGAAGATAAGGTTTTCTCTTGAGCAAGAAGAGGGGGGAAAAAATAAATCCCTGATCTCTCATCTGTAAAAAGGACAAGTGCACTGGTCAGGCTTAGCCAGCTCAGTAAGTCCACTTATCACTGCTCACAGCTTGTTCAAGATCCAAATTTACGATTACAGAGGCTCAAAGTTTTCCTTTAGTAGTATTTGGACTTAGTGATGTTCCACAAAGGTTCCACAGAAATAACTACAACAGTTCAAACATTGCCTTTTTCTTATGTGCCCTTCTACTGAAGATTTGAAGCTATCAAGCACCAATCTGCATAATAACCGAGAAAAACCTGCTCTAAATATAAAGCACACTGTTCAGCAAGACTGTGAGCACCTAATTTACTGCTAAGAGAGAGGTAACTGGACAAAATTATGAGAAACCCACATAAGAGTCCTAGAAGTGGTTGTTATTTTCAAATAGTCTTGTAGTTTTATTCTGTTGAACAGGAGATAAAGGCTCTTGGGAAAGGATTACTTCAGCTCACTGGGAATGAAGGGTTATTTCTGACATTCTTCCTCTTATTCTGAGACAAAAGCTTGAATTGTAGACTTTAGTCTCTATTTATATTTAATTGAATGTCTTCTGAAAAGTATTTAAGTCTTCTGACCCGCTTGCAGAAATCAAGATAGTTAGGTCACTTATCATTTCCAGCACATTAATATAGCCATATCACTCCTGCTTGTTCAGGTGTTGAAAAGCTTTTCACTATACTTATTCCCTTTTCTCTTCTTTTCATGTATGTTACAGCTCAATAATATTCTTATAATGATTTTGATAATAACAACCATCCAACATCAACCTCCTTCATTCTGCTTATAGCTGCTGCTCCATATAATATGCTTTCTGATCACTTAGGCATTAGTATGTGGCAACCCAAAGTAATCCTTTCTTGTCTATAGCTGATCAAAATTGTAAAGAGTATTCCAGATCAGGAGGCATAAATATTTCCCCCTCAGAAATTTTTTCTTTTTATTATCAGCTTTGCAGTGACAGCCCACAGTGATCAGATGAAGTCAGAGGCCTTCTCATCCATTATTACTGACAGGCTTCACTCTCTACACACATGACCTCTATTACCTATGTACATGTTATAGTACTGAATTTCCTTTTATTTCTTCTGCCTGCAAGGTCATGAAGGCTTCTCAACGTGGTAGATGACAATCTTCTGTCCTGACTACACGACCAAAAATGTACCTTAGATTTGGACACAACTTGGTCTGAGAAAGCTTCACACAAGACAGCTTTCTTCTACCTATAACATATTTGTTTTCAGACAGTAGCACAACCTATTGAGACAATAAACTGGATCCATATCTTGTTACTTTTCAAGCCTTGAGAATTTCTTTGTTCACTTTATTTCCACCTACAACAGAAACTTTACCAACAAGCACTGTAACTTGTAAAATGTCTACATTAACTTCAGAGAAGTATTTATCAGTAGGTTTCCATCTCACATTTTCTGCCCAGTACAGAAAAATAATTAACACAAAAACTGTTAGAAGGCTCAACATTCATTTGTGTACCATTCTCCACCATGTACAGTGAGATAGTTAAGAACAATTAAAGAAACTTAAGTTTCCAAATGGCTGTGATAGAAAATATTACAACCCCATTCCCAGAAAATATTTTCTCGTTTTTTTCAGGATGATTTGTACTACCCTTTCATCTACCTGTTTCCCACAATTGCCTCTCTTGGATAGATTGACCTCAAAAACTTGGTATGAACCAGAATTCCCAGGGCCTTGCACACGAAAAGTTCTTTAAGCCAAGATGTTTCAAAGATAAGACTTCAATCAACAAAATCCACACTTCCCAAAAGAAAATACTGTTTTGCTGAGAACTATCTAATCACCCCTTTGTACGACAAACTATTTTTTGATGTAGAACTACCTAGTCTGATTATCTTTGTTGCTCTTAATCTTTGCTATGCTTTTTGTTTCTGAACACAGACCCTGTCTTAAAAAACTTGAGACAAGGAGAGAAGCCAGTGCTATTGGACAAAGATACAACTTCAAGACACAGTGGCAGACAAACCACCTGACAGAGTACATGCCTTTTCTAAACTAATTTTCAAAATCAATTTCATACAGGTACATAATTAACAGTTACTGACATCTTCACTAAGAATATGGGTCATACACAAAAGATCAGTTGGGTTATCAATAAGTGATTCTTCCTCTTCTGCTTCATTTCAGACTAAGTCAGAGGTACCAGGGAGTCAAGCACTGACATTCAATCAAATCCCTTTTTTTTTTTTGTAATCTTGTCTATTTTAAGCAGATTATTGCATCCCACTGCCATGAGGTGATACTCCCTCCTCTTAAATTGCCAATTGCTAAAATGAAATAAAGACACCATAGCCAGACTGGGACATGATGGCCCTTGACCAAAAAGAAGGTTTTTGGCATCTTCCAAACTTCCACTTTTGTCTCTACTGGGTTTTTACTAAGGACACATAACCTTCAGAGGCCATATATAATATTATAATTTCGATCTAAAACTGCAATAAAGTTAACTGCTTAGTTTACCAGAATCATTGTTTCTTTCACTATGCAACTTACTTATTGATTAACATTTTATTGTCACTCATACTTCATAGCAAAAAAGAAAGGGATGAGTATTTAATTACAGTATGTATTTCTATTTAAATATTCAAGTGCAACAGTCACACATCAAACACAAAATTCAATCTATTCAGACTGGAAATTAATGAAAACACAGTAAGCCATTATTTTCAGAGTTGTTTGTGGATATCTTGTGACTTCAGGCACTGTAGACTTCTTTGCTTGAAAAGGTCATATCATTCTTCAGAAAACTAAAAAGAACAAAAAACGCCCCGATTCCTTTTATGTCTTTTGTATATCACTATTCTAAAGCAGGTCTGCAGTGAGAAACTAGCCAAGGTTTCAGAACTCCAGTGGAGACATCTTCCAGTTAATCTGACCTCTTTTCTAACAGTAATAACTTAAAAAAAATTTAAGAGTTCAGACATGCCCTTGATTTGTTTTAAAGGGCACATTCTGCTTTTGAAAACAACATCAGTTCAGATAACTCCTAAAGCTTTCTGCAATAACAGATTCTAGAAAGAATATCAGGAATTTTACATCTACAGCGTTAACTCTTAAGCTTCTCTGACTGTGTTAGGAATCTTTTTTTAATTAGAGAAAATATGTAAAATCAAGGTTGACTGACTGACAGAATCTGAAGTCTGCTACACTTTAATATGGTTGTATACAATAACTGTGACACCAGAAAACTCTCAGAGACTACTAGTCAGTAAATCTGACAGTAGGGGGTAAAAACATCAAGAAAAGATGATTCCACTTCTCCTTCAAATCTAGTTTTTACTGTTTCCCATAATCTTAGCATAACTGACTTTTTAGGGGAGTTTGTCACCATCTTCAGTAAGTACAACGAGGAGGCAGAATTTTTGCTGCACTTGAAGTTGTTTCAGACAACTTTCTATCCACACCCATTCAGGACAAGGGCTTCTTCTTCTTATATGCTCGTTGAAACTGCAGATTACAAAATTATTCACTGTATTCCTTCAGTGACTACAACTAAACAACTTAATATAGCTACAAGCTGCTCTAGCAGCAGCTTTTACAGAAAATATGTGAGCCTTGATAAAAATTCATCTTGGTTTTTCTTTGTGTCAGAAGAAAAATTTCTCTCATGTAGACACTAACGTGCTTTAATCCACTTTGTGGCCATTTTCTGGGCTCATCCCATGGTCTGTTGTATACTGAGAAGCAAAGATTTGGACAAAGCCCTTCAGATCTGTCTCAGTTATGCTGCACAGAGGGGGAAGAACAGCTCCCTCAACCTGCTGGCATACTTTTCCTAGTGCACAGGATGTTCTTATCTTCCTTTATCATGAGGGGGGGTCATGCTGAACTTCACATACACTGAGACCTCCGGATCCTTTTCCAAAAAGTTCTTTTCCAGATGGTCAGACTGAGTCTGTACTCATGCATGGGGTTATTCCCTGCCAGGTGCAAGGCTTCACACTTCTCTGTTAGACTTCATGAGGCTCCTGTCAGCCCACATCTAATCTGTACAAACAACCATCTGATCCATCAACCACTTTCCCCAGATTTCTGTTACCTGTGAATGTACAGAGGGTTCACACTATATTCTAAATCCAGGTGAGTAACGAATGTGTTAAATATTTTTGGCCCAAGTATTGACAATGGAATTCATCACTACTGACTGGTCTCCAGATGGGCTTCATCCTGTCCATGGCAACTCTTAGTGCCTCACAGTTCTGCCTGCTTTACCTCACTGCTCATTTATCCAGTATATACTTCATCCATCTGTCCATAAGGAATTTGTGAGAGACAGTAATGAAGTTATTGCTAAAGCCAAGTTCTAAATTATCCACTACTATCTCCCTATCCTCTAAGCTGGTAATTTTATTGTAGAAGGTTCCTAGTTTGGACAAGTATGATGCTTGCTGTTCTTTTTTGTATCAGGATATTCTAACACTTGCCTTAAAATGATTAAATGTGTGAACCAGCTGTAACACAAGACATTTACAACTCTGGAGTCAGCTAGAAGAGTCCAAAAACTGATTTCTACAATGAGGTCTACTATGATAACCTGAAGAATCCTGTGCTGAGAAAATTTCTGTCTTCATATTCATGACTTCCACACATCGCATTTCAGTACATCTCCTATCTGAAAGGATGCATGCCTCTATCACAGATAGAACATTTTCTTCATATCAGGAGTCAGCTCAAGAAGTACTTTACACAGCTGTGTTTCATAGTTCAGAATATTTAACAAAGACTACAAAAATATTAATAGAGATGACAGATGTATCTTCTGGAAAGAAATATACTTTTTACCTTACAGAGATGGAATCCTGTGATTCAGTTCTAAAACTTATCTACACAGGTAATAGATAATACAGTTAATAATACACTAGAAAAGATAAAAACTGCATTTCAGTGCTACGTGTTTTCAAATAAAAGTGTCTTAAGCAATACTCAGGAACACAACACTTAAAAGCCACATTATAGTCAAGAGATTAGCATGGTGAATGCATGATGACAAGTACAGTGCTTATGCCTGAACCAGAGGTGAGGGCACCAGAATGAAAAATAAACACACTTATCTTAAACCAAACACATTAAAAAGTAATAAAAAATTTAAGGATAAAATTATTAAAAGAAGATACAGCCTCTTCTACGTGTTCTGGAGAACTGTTTACCAGCTCTTTACTACTTCCAAAAGCCAAAATCACTAGCACGTGTGTATTTTTCTTTCTCAACTGTCTTTGGGGTTTCTGCATGAAATACATGCCTTTGTCCTCTCTGCTGCACTTTTCAACTAGTTTTCAATTTTTCTACTGGCACACATGCAGTTTATTGTAGTCCTTGGTGTTAATCTTTCATCTTAACTAATTTTTTTATTATTTCAGTGACATCTGAGAACTGAAGAAAAAATGTTATTCTTTTTAAATTTTACCATAAATAGTGTATAAAAACAACAGTCTAGTAGACACATCACACTTTCTAGTTTTCCAGAAATGTAAATACAGTTCAAACCCCATCTCAGACATTTTAATACAAATATTTTAAAAGAGAGAGAGAAATGATCTTATATTTTCTCTTTGGCCAAGAATATCTTTTGGCAGTAAGATATAGACAGACCTTTAAGCAGAAAGAGTGATACATGTTCATATACAAGCTGTAAATTTGCATTTTAAGCTCTGGAGTTTTTTTTTATTTCTCTCCAGTTCAACATCAGAATTCCCGAACACCAGAAACAATTTTCCCCCTTTCATTCTTGATATAATTGTAACCATTTAAGTAGTGCCTAAATGCCTGCCTATCTGAAGGGTATCTGCTCCGATGCAATAAGGTTAACAGCTCTGCACTCTAATGACCCTCCAATTTATTCCCCTGCAAAAGCAGTATTTTCAAAAGTGCCTTATTCCAGTAAGAAGCCTGAAAATGACAACTCTAAAATGGCCTCATTTCAGCAAAATGTGTTTTCCAGTGTAAAAGACTTCTCTGCTCTACTACAGAATTTCTGGTCAAGTAAGAAAGAAAACCTACCCATCTGCCCCTTCATTCATCTGAGACATCTTTTGTGCCTTTGCCTTTGGCCTGGCAAGCCAGGACACTCCACTCCCATGTTCCAAATAGATGTCCTAACTATCAGGTTGTGTTCAGTTTCTTAATCTTTCTTGACCTATATCTCCCATATAATAAAAATAACTCACTGGAAGAAAATTTAATTCAGACACACACAGTTTTCTTCAGGAGAAATGAACCTTACAGACTGTAGTGTGACTCGACAGAAATACAATTTAACTCCTTTGGACCAGGAAAGAGCAAGCAATACCAAGCAGGCTCTACAATTCCTACAATACATGGTGGGAAAATGTCTTTCCTGATTCATCTGGACTGTTCTATATATAGATGTTATTAATATGTGACCATAAAATTGTCTACTCCCTTTCAGATTTAGCCACAGAAATTTTTAATAAGTAATGTGTCTAATGTATTAGATATTAAACTACCCATTAGCTGCCAGATCTCACTAAGTTGTGCAAAATTATTTTAACTGCTTGTCAAGGTGATCTCCATTGCAATCTCATTTTTAACAAAACACTGCAGCAAGGGAAATTTCTCATGCAAAATTCACAGAAGGACCTTGTCATTGCCCCTAATCAAAAGGGAGTAAATGAATGCTGCCATGGAAATCCATCTCTTTCCTCCTGCATATATAAATGAGGAATTTCTGTTTCAAGATGAATCTTCAGAAATCAAGCTCATCGTTTTCTTACTGACACAAACCACTTGAATGACAAATATACATAATAAACCTTTGCCTGCCCTCTTCATTTAATATTGCTTTTGCACAGCTTATACACTACTAAATTCTGTTTCTTAGGAGACAAAAACTAGAGCTGCTGCCTTACATGTTCTCAGCTTTTATATCTTCAGCATTTGTAGTTTTATTCCCCTTACTTGCTGGGCTGGTCTTTTGAAATAATAACATGAATTTATGCTCTAAACCAAACACTAAGTAGGTTTATTTAAAAAAAGTCTCATAAAAAAGAAACACGCTATTGACATTGATGGATATCTACTTAACAAAACCCAGTTTAAAAAAAAACCAAAACACCAAAAGAACAAAACATGAGAAGGATAAACCTCTTCATGAGTAAATCAAACACATACAATTTAGCCCAGGGATCAGTACCGCATCAGATGGCGAGAGAGGGGTTTAATTAATTGCCTGAACCTAAATATACATTCATATTATTTTAGATTTATAGTGTAAAGACAAGTTTAAAATACTTCAAGACAGATATCTTGAAAGCATCAAAAAAAGTATTCACAGGGGATGGTACTGCACATTGCATATTAATTGTTCAGCAAAAAGCTCTTTGTCTGACTAAGACAGAAATCTGGAACATTCTTATCCAGCAATACATTAGCACTCACTTATAAGTAAAGACTAAGGAATTATTCACTGTCAAATATGTATGTTTGGACTGAATTCATATCCACTGCTGCTATTGTTTCTAAATCCATCAACATTGTCAAATACTGGACATTGTAGAAACATACACCAATCCAAAACAAGAATTAAAACTTGAAACAATCCCCAGTCTGCTTTAGACAGCTTCTTCAGTGGTTATGACTTTATTTTCTCTTAGTCTGGAGCATTTTAACAGTACCTGATGAAAATCATTTATCAGTTTAATGAACACATCCAAGGAAGGATAACCATAGGGGTGGAGGAGGGAGGATATGATTTCTTTGTTACTCACATGGTCTAACTACCCATCCTTCAGTAAATCTGACAGACTCCAAACATTAAATTAACTGAAAGGAAAACCTCATTTTGAACTGTGCTTTCCCACACATATCAAACAGCCTGCGAAATGCCTTAGATTTTATGTCCGAATCCATTAAACACACTGGGGGGAAAAAAAGTATAGAAAATTCATGGTTGAATATGTGCTCACCTTCCATACTTTGTTAACTTCAGAGCTGAATAGATCCATGGGGTGCAAAGCAAAGCACTGAGCACACTGAATAGTACATAAATGGAAGTGAACCAAGTGAAATATGAATATTTAAAAGAACATGCCCATGGAAATTGCTTTCCTCTGAGGAACCAAACCACATTCACTGCTCTCCTCTAGTGCTCAGTGCACAAGCAAGCACAGGGATGTAGGGCAATCAGCAAAGGATGCTCATGGGAAGTCAACAGATATTTAAAAGAATGATGCTCCAGAACCATGAAGAAATGTGATCATTGCCTTGATGAAGCTGCTTGGGTCAATGTGTGTCACAGGCAGCAGCACACACAGCGCATCACTCAGCATTTCGATGTTGCAGCTCTGTAGACGTAACAGGGTAAAAGCCTCCAGCTCAAAACAGACCCTTAATTTGCACTCTCCTGATAAAGCCCTACACACAACTATGTAAAAGTCAGTAAGAGGAGGTTAATGGCAGTGAACTAGAATAAAACTAAATGTCACTACATCTTACTTTTCTGTAAAACCTTCTAAGTGGATAAGACATGTTCAGGAAGCTGTAAAATGTGCCCTTTCCTTACAAGAAAAAGGTCAGTTCTGTGCTAACAAATTGTAATCGGTTAGTCATAAATGATCATATCAGCAGCTGAAATATGGTACCTTACATGTAATTTAAATATTGTTACAATTACTTGAGTCACAGAGAAGCCCACTTAGCACAGTGAAAACTTCTGCATGCATTAAAATGATGCAATTCATGAAAATATGAACACAATATCATGAAAAAGGAAAAATTACCAATTTCACAGCAATAAAACACGCCTAAATAACCAATTCAACAGTTGCCTTTGGCATAAAAGAGCAGTACAGGAAATGTTTTAACATATTCTGTGATTCAGTGATTCTCTGCTGCTTTAGGAGACCAGCTCCACAGAATAATCAGCTCTACTGGTTTCAAAGCAATGAAGAAGCAGAGGTTCTGCTGCTACTTGCATTCATCACCCTGGGAGAGTTCCCTTTGTATAATTCCTTGCACACAGCTTTTTACAGAAGAACCCAAAACATGGGTCAGCAGGATGTTACTCTCCTCTTCTCTCTCAAGAAATAAAAATGACCAACAAAGCCAATATTAGTTAGTGAAAATACAATGCCAAAAATGCAATGTCGGGGTAGTTTCATTATGATAAAAAAAACCAGTTCTTGTCTTAAGGCTAGATGAGACTTTTGCTATGCAGCTATTTTTTTTTTTTGTGACCCTGTGTTATTATTCAGACAGTTTTTATCATCTGTATGGCTCGTTCAGCATTTCTTTCTATTCTGATGTCCAGAGTCTTGTTAGGTCCTTAATTACAAGTGTCCCATTCAAAGAGGGTACAAAGGTGCAGTCATACTTTACTGAGAAAAATAAGTCCCCACCGGCTGAGAAACTTAATACTCTGATCAGAATAATCTTAGGAATATTTCACAATGATTTCTTAGGCTGGTGCAGCACATAACACACTCAACTGTAAAAGGCTAATTATTGATATTATTTTAATTCATAATCTCTATCAAGCTTGTACAATAAGGTGTTTTTTTCCTTTGAGCACTATATTGAGTCACGTATTTCAAAGCTGACAGACCGCTCTAAAGCTCAAATGCATACACAGAATACTAATGCTTCTTAGGCAGGAACAAGTGTATTCAGCTCTAATACACATTCATAGTCAGTTCAGTAAAATTTACTCATGCTAATATCTTGCAAAACGGAGGGAAAACATATAATCAGTGAGCAGAACTGCTATTACTGTCAAAACAGATCCACTCAAACTGGAACACTTTGGTCTGAAATATCCTTTGGAAAATACATTTCTAGCGTAGCTATTGCAGTTCTATATCTTAGTAGGGTCCCTGCTTAGTCTGCATGGCTGGCTGTGCTAACACCTATCACTCCCAGGTGTAACAAGCCATTTGTCTACTAATGACTTAGAAGAGATGATACAAAAAGACTAAAGTAGTTATGGTCAGAAGAAAGAGTAAAGAAAAATTATACTCATGAAACTTCTACTGGCATTTCAGCTCACTTTTTAATTTTTATCTCTAGTTATATGAATGGTAAAAGTCTGAGTTGTAGTGAGGCCAATGAAATGTTCAATTTCTCTTTAGTTAAATCAGGTTCTGAATGACTCGGATTTTAAATAGTTGCTTGAAATAGCTTCGCACTGAATATTCTTTTATTTGCTAAAGTTCTATTTCTTTAGTCTCTCTTTGTCCAAGTTAGTTTTCACACAGTAACATCACACAAAAATGGTACTAACGCTACTAATTATACTTTAGATGACATTGTCTCATTTAAATTTGTAATTAATAGAGATTTTTACTACTCAACGTGTAATTTTGTTATGGAATGAGCTCCATGATCCCCTCCTTTTAAAAGGCATCTTTCACTTTAAATTCACTTTTTGTTTAATATGTCTACCATTCCTACGGATTGAACACTGCAAAGCTGCAATCAAGCTATTGGCACTTTACATTAGAATTTGCCCCCCAACTATTTCGTGTTTGTTTGTGTGGCAAGCTGGTTTATTCAAGGAGAAATCCTAACTGCCTCAGATTTCAGTATTGTCATTTGATAATAATAACAATAATCTAGAATAAAACAATAAGTTGGGAACATTGCCTACAATTTGAAAGGCACCAAGAATATCCATGTCATCTTCTCCTGAGCCCTTTCTAGAGCAATTGGGACTGCAAATGAAAGAGAGGATCTCTCAACGTGGTAGTTCTGTAAGGAGCATTGCCCCTTTCTTTTTTACTTTAATCTTTTAATCCTACTAATCCTTATCATTTACTCTGTTTTTTTCCAGTAACTAAACTGATGTTTCTGTCCTCACCAAGGCACTTACTACTCTTTCTTGCTTATTGTTTACTTTGTACTTTTGAATGGAGCAATGTTTGCAATAACAGTCAGTGGTTTAGATAGACCTTGAACTAATCTAAACTGAAAATTTAAAAGGCATTTTCAACTAGTAGTAAAGTTTTAGAAGAGTTTCCTTGTGACAGTGATGACTTTGTGATAGAATTTGTAAGTTTACTGAAAGCATTGCATATTGCAAGAATTGTCTATGATAATGAGCTGAAATAAGAAAGACTTCCATTAGCACCACTATTCTTACACAATCCCAGGAAATCATAGTATCATAGAATGGCTTGGGTTGGAAGGGACCTTAAAGATCATATCATTCCAAACCCCCTGCCATGGGCAGGGACACCTTCATCTACATCAGGTTGCTCAGAGCTCCATCAGTCTGGCCTTGAACACTTCCAAGGATGAAGCATCCCATATTAGAGATGAGTGCCTTATTTTGAATAAAATCAAATATCTATAACTTTATAACTTGCTTTGCAAAACAGTGTTTTCCAACTACTTGAGATTGTGACACGAATTGAGGATGGTTTTTCAGTTGAAGTTTGCATACACAGGTTTTACCTGTGAGTTGGCTGAAATCACAGACTTCAATATTTCTTCACAAGGAGATCAAATGAAGTGCCTCGTGTTCATCCTCCCCCCTCAACACACACAAACAAATAAATTCACTGGATATTATGCCAAATGCCTGTGAAGCTCACAGAGAGAAGTTTATCAAGACACACTCAAGACTTGCTAATGGATTTTCTTGTCATGAGACACTTCATCATCTTTATACGTTTATTTTCTGTAGACAAAATTTAACTTGTTGAAGACAAGATTAAAAGGCCATAAACAAAACATTGTCATTCACTTTGGCCTTTAAAGTTAGTTCAAAATATGATATATGATCTGCTTAATTATGTTAGAATTCGGTGTGACTATCCAGCTTCTCCAAGATACGCCTGTTTAACATGGTGAGCATCACTGAGCAGCTTAAAACATGCATCA
>JAYRBT010000156.1:4219916-4236231 GCA_036023395.1 Myiotriccus ornatus
GGTGTGACTATCCAGCTTCTCCAAGATACGCCTGTTTAACATGGTGAGCATCACTGAGCAGCTTAAAACATGCATCACTGTCACAGTGAGAAGTCTAAGAGTACAGGACTAACAGCACACTGGGAAATAGCTACGAGCTAGGTATGCTAAAATTCCCATCAGCTCTTCTGGATTGCAAAATAAATACTAAGAATTAGCAAGTACAAACATAAATCTCATTGTTACGGGGGTTAACGTACAGGATGCAGAAGGGAAATGGAAATTAAAAAGGACCACTTTTTCCCTTCACATCACCTTTTTCCTACCCATCTGCTATCAGTATGTTGTGAATATTTTAAGCCTGCAAAGGTTCAAAAAGCACGTAAACTCCCAGAAGATAAGCCCAGAGACAAAAATACTATTTCCTATGCTATCTGAGAAATGAAAGAACAGAGAATGGGAATCGGGTAACAGCTTAGTACACAAAACAGATTTTTCTCTTGAATTTTTCTTCATCTAATACATATTTGTGTAAACAAATGTGCATCACTGTATTTTTCACACACAATACCGTAGTGAAAGTGCTGTCATATGAAGGGAGTCAACAAGATGGGGAGAAACTTTTTACGAGAGCAAGGACAAGGGGGAATGGCTTCACACTGAAAGAAAGTACATTTAGATGCGATTTTAGGAAGAAATCCTTCCCTGTGAGGGTCATGAGGCCCTGGCACAGGTTGCCCAGAGACGCTGTGGCTGCCCCATCCCTGGAAGTGTTCAAGGACAGTTTGGATGGAGCTCTGAGCAACTTGATCTAGGGGAAGGTGGCTCTGCCCATGGGGGGTGAAACGAGATGATCTTTAAGGTGCCTTCCAACCCAAACTATTCCATGATTCCATATTTAAGACTCAGAGGACAAAAGAGAGAACCATACTGAAAGAAAAAAAATAAATAATTCTTTTACAAAACCCTGAAATCTGCAGCTATTCTAAGTTATTTGAAAATCACCTATTGGTTTCACAGATGTGGTTTTCTTGAAAGTCATAAAAATAGCTTGAGTTATGGAAGGAGTCAAGTGTCTCAGCCAGTGTCCTGCTCAATACCGTTCAAGGGCCACAGTCATCTTGGCTCTGTAATACAGGAGCATCTGGGCACCTCTGACAGTCACATGCTGTAGCCTTAGAGGTCAGGGAAGGTCACATTACTTTTCTAGATGAATAAAGCCTAACCATCAGTAGGATAAAGTCACACTGGATTTTAGTTTGTTTCTGTGGATTTTTTGCAAGCAAAACCATGAGACTGATCCCAATAAGCATTTACTACTCAAAAGACAACCTCAAAAGTACTCAAGACATTTTGAAATAGGTCTCTGATACTCCATTTCACATTTAGCCTTTAATTATAAAATGATAGGGACGAAGTATTTTAGTCCCTTATTGTATTATGATAGGGATTTAAACGAGTTCAGGTATTTGTAGCAAAGTGGCTAGGCAAATGATAAGACTAATTTGCAGAAGTGACCACTATTTCTCACTCAATGGATTTGAAATATCCTCAACTTTTATACATGAAGCCTTCATCCTTGCCTTGATATTTAAGTAGCAGGAGGCACTTATTAACCTGAGATAATTTTCTGTTCCATTGATATTATATCCTAAATTTATATTGTTACAGAAGACTGAATATTCACATACTGAACTTGCTCATAGTGCCATACTTAATATCTCTGTTCAAGTCCAGAACTATAGAAGACTTAAATTTTCTGTTGTTCACAGATTGTGTAGCTTGAAGCAGTGAGAAAAAATGGGGTGGTATTTTCAGTTGGGTTTCTGAAAAAACTTTTGATTGTTCGGGGGTTTTTTGTTTGTGTTGTTTGCTTTTAAGGGACATCATTAGAAGGTTTTAAGTCTTTTAGAACGTATGAACAACAGAGAAGCTAATTAACTGCTTTTAATGGGCAAAACTGTAGGAAAACGACCAAAAGTTTCAAGCAGCTGAACATCACACAAGGGCTTTGGAGTTCCGTCCAACGCTAATATGCTTTATAGCTAGAGTCTGACTTCAGCTTTGTTACAAAACCAAATTCCTGCCTGTCCTGCTGAGGAGGTAGCAGTGCTGCCTGGTTGGCTGTGCTACAATGGCTTTTTAAGTGTTTTATCATTCAAGCTAAAAACATGTGCAATGCCATCTGGTCCTCTGTAATTGTCACAGGATTGAGGACACACCAAAGTACACACGAGCACTGATAGGACTAACCAGATTTCACTAAAGGGCAAGAGAGAAAGGACTGAGCACGTGTCAACATGGGTGGGCAACTGCTCCTCGTGGAAGCACCTGACAAGGTAACATTTAAACAGAACACCTGTCCAAGTGCAGAACAAGATGCACAGGGTTGTCTGCAGACTGTTCAGCTGTTTTCAGTAGCTGAACACAGTAAGGGGAAAATCTGGGTGCTGGTAATGCATCTCATGGTCCAGTACAGTCACTCCTTGCACCCAAACCCAGAGAAGCAGAGACTGGCACTCAGATCACTCTGCCAGCTATAGTCAGTTGACTTCACCTGTCTGAATACACACATTTTCTGCAACATCCAACTAAATTATTCACTTGTTACTGTGAAAAGTGGTTTAACTGTAATTTCAGACAGAAAACAAGATGATGATCATCCTGTTCAGAAGATATGATATTGTAGACCACAATATTGAAGATTCATCTCACAAAATATGTGAAATAGAATGAATTCTGCCTGTGCAGCATTACTATATCCCAAATTGCTCATATATAAATGCAGTTTCACTTCCCAAGATGTTGTTCCATTGGGAAAGGTGTCCACTGTAACTAATATATAAAAGGATGTATTTTTAAATGAAATACATATGATTAATGAAATTACATGATACATTGTGCAAGATATTTAAAACCCTTTTTTTGAGGACCAGAGAAAAAATTGTTCTTAAAATTCTTTTTTATCTTTTGTCAAGTTAACCGATATATTTCCTATCTGATGTTTGTGAATCCAAACAAACTCATGGTACCACGCTTTATTAAATTTACGTTATTTCAAGTACATTTATGTTACTCTAACAGTAACATTTTAATCTTACCTTCACATAACCCAGCACAGAGATAGCTAGCATCTCTAGAGCTCTAAAAAAATCATGTCAAGAATTCTCATTAGGTATCACAAATAATGTATATTTCTTTCTACTTATAAAAAGTGTGGTCCAGTTCAAATAAATATGAACACCTCATGATCATGTTGGAGAAACAGCAAAACACCCAGTATCAAACACCACTACAAAACACCCACTGAGAAACCATTACAAAAACCTTTCACTTTCTATAATGTCCTTGATCACCTTCTAATTTTTTCCCAAACCTGAGAACAGTCTTCATGACTCACACTGAGTTACAAAAATCAATACTTCAGAATTCCCAAACTAATCTTAAAAATAGTTATGCAGGCAACATGTCAGTAGTGAAAGAGAGGAAAACAACATGTTTACAAAGAGCAATAGCACAAGAACCTATCCAGTTCTCATTGTACTGCATATATCTTAGAGTCCAAATAATTCCTTTAGGACAGAATACGAAATCAGGTTCACTTCTTTTATGGAAAACACTTTTCTTAAATCCCTTCATAAGCAAAAAGCCTCCTGTAGCATCAATCAGCTATAATGTATGCCATCAACAAGCAAGTTTATTCCCCGTCATATTAAAACTGGTGAAAGAACAATTAAGGGTTTTTTTTATTATTTTCCAGCTGAGCTGTGGTTTTTGTGCCTGTGCACCAGATGCCTCAGCACTGCTGCTCTGTGCTTGTACCCCAGCGTGGGGTGTTCCTTACACAACCTGCTGAGAGACCAGTCAGCCAGACAGGACCAGCAGAAAAATGGGAACTTCATGAATAAACATTTGCTTAAAAAACACATTATTTCATCTTTTTCTCTTTCTACTGTGGATACTCCAAATCCATAAATTGAACTGGTACCAAGGAAAACCTACTGCAGAGTTTTAGTTTTCACTGGCACAGATTTATATGGGCCCACAATAGGCATTTATATAACAGCGGTGTCCCCAAGCTCACAAACTTCCCATCGAGATCATTATTTCAGCCCTTTGGGTGTTCCAATCATCCTCCATTTTTTACCATGATAAAGCAAGGAAAAGAATGAATAAGAAAGCGGGATAAAGAATGGGAAAATTACTTTAATTTTCAGCATTTGGATTTGTTTCTTTATACTGTAGGTTCTCTAGTATCAGCAGGAACAGACTTACATTAAAGAAGGGCAGTGTGTGTTCCTACATCACAGAGAGATTAATCAGTTTTCAGAAATTATTACTAGTTGCAGATATCTAATTAGAAACACATTTAAAGAGTCACATTTTGCTATGTGCAGAACATGTCTTAAGGATTAGGTACTTTAATATTTAAATGGACACTCAAAAGTAGTAGGCACTTCTAAAGCATGGCCTTAGGCTTTAATACTCGAACAAAGAAGCAGTCACGAAAAACATATAAAAATGTGTAGTTCTCTAGTTCATCTATTCTTACTTTTTTCTTTTCTTTTTCTATTCCTGAACACTATGCATATGTCATATAAGAAAAGCAGATTCAGGAAAAAAGTTAGGAAAGTAGTTATGACATTCTGAAAAAAAAAAAAAGCCAAGGAGTATTCCAGACTATTATAGAAATAAATCTGCAGTTTTCTTTTGTTTTCTTCTCAAGTAACTACATACCACTGCAGAAGCAAGAAATTCCATAAATAAGCAGTCCTTTTTTCATCCCATAAAAAGAAAACTAGGAAAGACTGTACCTTTACACCACACTTGTTAAGAGACTATAGAAGACTTAGGGATTGAAATATTAATTTCAATTTAATTTCTAGCAGTCAGTACTGAGTATCTGTCCTGTACTATTGCAATAGCTACAATTGAATAAATAATCTATATCTACATACTAGTTTCACTATTATTGGGTGTTTTTTTCGTTATTATTTTTGTTTTGCTATGCAAATCCTTCTTTCTTACCTCCTGTAATCCTACTTCTCATCACTCTGCTTGGAAGACGTGAAATGATTTACCTCTGAGGTTCTGCTTAACTAAAAGTTGATAAAAATTAAAATATCATCTGTACTGATACAAACTACTCTTCTTCTATTCAAAAATATTCTATGAACACAAACCCATTTACACATTTCTCAAACAGGTATCAGTTATCATTTGTGCACCTAGAAGGGAAGGAAATCTCAGAAATATTAGCTATCTATATGCACAGCAGGAGACAAGCAGAAATACAAATTCACATTGAGAAAGTGCATAAACCTTTTTCTCTTCTTACTATTCTTTTAAGACACCAAGGATAGATGACAGCTATAGTCCTATACAAGGCTTGTCTTTATCCACACTATAAAGTGATGTGAGAGATACTAATGAACTGTATGGTCCTGCTAGGGCTGATAAAGTCTGTCCTTTGTTTTCCACACATCCAGTTCTTAAAAACCATGAATCCAGATGTCTAACACAACCTGCTCAGTTCCTGAGGCAATTCCTGAGCAAAAAATTCTTCAGTTGGACACAGTGCATGGTACCAAAAAGAGATTTTAAAACCACAGGTGAAAGCTCTTTGATCCTTTGCTACCTTTAGTAATTGCACCCCTAAGATCCCAGATACCCCCAAAATTGCACCTTCCAGATCTTTCAGTGACTGGAAGTGCAACATGGAATATAGATTCTAAGGACTACTTTCATATGTGACAATTAGCTGGTGAGAGAATACTGCTTCAAAGTCTGGTTTTTAAATCTCATGGGGTAATCACCTTTGTCTGAGTTTTGTTTGGGAAGTTTTTTTGGGTGGTTGGTTGGTTTTTTGCATCATTTTATACAGCAGCATCACTGATCCACTTGGGATTGACAGGAGAGCAAAGTTTACATAATTCTGAAACCACACCACCCTAGATGTCTGTTATTCTCCCTAACAAAATATTTTATCACTTTTCTCACTCTGAACATTATATTTAACGCCTAAAAATGCCACATTACTGAGACTACAAGGCCCACTTCTTGACCACATGAAAGTTCTGTTTTCTAAATGCAAGTTCCTACTGCAGGTGCATAAATTTCTATTTCATTTACCAACCACTCAATAAGATCAGTCCAGCAAATAGGAACTGCTACATGTACATGAAGAATTCAGCCAAGTGTAACATCTCTCCCTGGGATGGGATTGTTGCATGGAGTGTGTTAAGCAGTGTTGGTATCTATCCTGAGGGCATAAAGTTCTGGAGAGAATAAAAGGAAGTTATTTTCCAAGGAAAGCTTTAGAAGTACAGCTTCCAAGACCTAATGTTCTATTGAAATAGATACAACAGTAGAAGCTCCCTGTGGTGGTGACTTTCTTTACTCTTTTTACTACATCCTTTTCTAAATCTTCCTATAGAATTCATTCTTGGCTGACACACTGGAGTAAAATTCATAGTTTGGGAGTTGCAGGTTGGGAGGAGGGTTATCAAATTGTCATTGATCAGTTCACTTGTTAATCTACCTTTTCACTCCAAACTTTTTTGTGCTCAGCAGCAGGGAAAGAATGGAGTCATAGGAGAGACAGGGAGACAGGGGCACTAACCCCACTGGTAAGTAGCAAAGGGAAACATTATCTTTATCAACAGAAGAAATAGAGGTCACTACAGAAGAGCAAAACACAGGCACAACAGCAAGACAAACTCTTAGAACTTCAACAGGAAAAAAAATTACAATGAAGAAGGAGAGAAGCCCAAGGACAATGAGGTGAAACTCAGAGGAAGTTGAACAAACACAGATGGATATCACAGAGGTAAAGAATCAAGGAAGTGGGAAAGAGACACATTTTATAACACATATTTGCCTTTGCTGCAAATATTTCACAACCTCATGAGAAACTACCCGTGTTTCTGCAGACCAATCACCTCAGGTAAAGGTCTGAATACATGTGCGTGAAAATAATCCATGTGACAGTATAGTGACACAGTAAATAGAGATTTAGGCTCAGATTAAGATATGTCAACAAATAACTGCAAGCACTAGCCTAAGAGCATATCAAATTTGTTAAAAAATTGTGAAGGTGCTTTATGACATCAGCTTTTATATCACAGTCTCTCTGTTCTACTCTAATTCTACACCCATTTATCTATCCTTCTATACCCAACATAGAAGGGATAATCCATCAAGAACCCTAATCACATGCTTTACCTAACTGAACAGAAATGATATCCTGCATTCATACATAGTTTGGATCACATCTGGGCTTCCTGGGAATCCAAGAGTGCACAATTTAAACATTAAGGATTTTTAGTTCAAGTTCAGTGCTGCAGACCGATAGGTCCTTTAACAGTGGTGGCTTTCTTGGCTTATATAGGCAGGACTGCAGGGATGTGACTTCAGTTGCTACTCCTGACACATATACATACTAAGGCATATTATTTACCATGTTCAAAGAAATTGAGTTCAACCTGCATTTGTGTATCATGTAGATCTACTCCCTCATGTCTCCACCACAGAAATGAGATAGAAAGACACAGTGCAAACTTAAAGCTAATTCTAGTAATGAAACATTAGCCTTTGCTGTTAGATAATTAATAACACTGTGTTTGGTTCAACAAGGATATAATTAAAGTTTCAAATGTGAGCATTATAAATTAAGGATACTTTGGGATTATAAATCTCTGTAGTGTTTTTTAATGAAAATAAATTGAACTGACATTGTTTCCAAAGGAGTTGACTCATTTCACCTTCACTCTCAGTAACTGATTAAGCTCTCTGACTGTCTTTTGGAAATATTTGAAATATCCTCCCAGAAAATGTGAGTTTAGTTTCACCCAGTGTCATAAAGCAAGCCACCAAAAAATCCATAACTATTAGATATATTCATAACCTGACTACTCATGGAGATTTAGTAACTTTACATTAAAGGTTGAAATAATTACTTTAGGCTTCATGGATATATGAATATTTCTATTATGCTACCTGATCATCCCTAAAATTGCAACTTTATTATAGAGGTCCCCATCAGAATAACCTGGTCCACTTTGATTCAAAGAGCTACATTCCATTTCTGCCATAAAACACAGATGACAGAAGCAAGGTAAAAGAAACGTAAGACTCAACTGATATTAAGCAGAAGACAAAGTAATTGGAAATTAAAACAATAATTAAGTGCAAAGGCAACTACCTTCTCTGCAACTGTTTGCACAGTACAGCCATTTTTTTTTTTTTTTAATGGTTTAAAACTCCTCCCAATTATCCTTGCAAGAGAGTGTGCATATTTGCCTTGAGAGGTAGTGTCCTGTGCTGGATACTGAACATTGTATGTTCAGTGTCTACCCTCAAAAAATGTATGAAAAGATCAAAACAATACATTTCTGAAAATGCTAAAAGCTTTGACATAAAATGCCCTTTTTTTTTTTTTTTAACTTGAAATGAAAGATATGGGGGAAAAACAACAAACATAGGGGAAAAAAAGCAAAACAAAAAAATATCATTGAACTACCAATAGCCTCCATCTCTGTGTGAGAGGGTGCCTGCTGTCAGAAGACTGAGCTCACTTAACTCAGAAGAGCCAGACTGGAACTTAACCATGAGACAAGTAGTAAATTAAATGCACACTTCAAAGGATAAGCCTCAAGAGAACTCAAAACATTGATTTTCAAAGAACTTGGCTTTTTTTTCTCTTTGAGAACCTGTTTTGTTGCTCAGAAGCTATAACCTCGTGAGTCCTAGACGAAAAAATCTCAAATACATCTCACACGCGTGGCCTAATTATTTGGAGATTATTTAACACAAAGTATTAACATAATATCACGATTTGTCAAAATACTTAACATAGATGCCTGTAAAGCAAACAAAAAGTGGAACTATCAGTAGTAGCTTTGTGAGGTGATCTATCAGAACTATGTTCATAGACTGCTCTGTATTCAAGATTAATTGATCCCCAAACACTTGAGCAGTAAAGCAGTTACAGGAAGGAAGTGTGTGCATATCTACATGTTTATATCTTGATACACAGAAGAAAATCTATACAAGGAATATTGATTAAATATGGATGGCTAAACCGACAAAAATAATAACCCTGGAAAAGTGCACAACCCCCCTGTAATTTTATGACAAAAAAAAAAAAAAAATCCTTTCTTTTCTGTCCTAGGACAGAAAAAATGAAGACATTTTAGTTTTGATCAACAAGGCAAAACAGATTACGCAGAATTTGGGCTTTGAGGTACGAGAAACTGAAAAAAAATGTTTCAGCCATTATCCATTTTCTACATGGCCCGTGAAGTACTTTACTAAAGGAAATACTGCACCCAAGAGTCTGTACCGAACATTCCAGCATGAAAGGAAGGCTATTTAGGGATGTGAAAGAAGTCTTAAGTTAAGCAACTAAGCTATCTGAAGCCTTTAACACTTTCTCCTATGTAAGTAAAGTAATAGCAACTAAAAGTTATTTCATTATATAAATCCTGCCATGCAGTTGAGAAAAATATCCCCTTCCAAATGAACACAAGCATATATTTCATTTTAAACTTGTTTTTTTAACTGCTTCCTTTCCTCTGGCCTGCCCTTTTTTCTTTTTTTTTTTTTTGTAAAACATGGTTCTACAAATCCTCTCTCCTCTCCATCCAAAAGAAAAAGAAAAAATTTACAATTTTAAATACAATGGACTGTTGGCCATTGTGGAAATTAGCAATTAGAATCCAAAGCTACATAGGTTTTTCTACATGTCCTCTACACAGAAGTGATTATTACCCAAAGTAAGAGATTCTTTGATACTTGAGAACATGTTAGTAATTGTCTGTCACCAGAACTGAAATTAAACAAAGATGGAAATATAAAAGGTTCAGACAGAAACAATAAAGTAAGCAATTTCTGATGCATTATGTGGAAAGGTTTGAAACCAGGACCATTTGTTTCTTCAAACACCTTTAGTCTGTTTTGCCAGTTTAAAAAAAAAATTAAGAAAAATACAAACCCAAAAATCAAAAATTCAAAACAAATCAGTACTGGTTTTCATGGAGTTTTAGTAGTACACGAAAATTTATAGGCCAGTATTCACCATTCTACGAGTCTTTTTTAACATAAGTTCGAAACATAGAGGGTACAGTGAAATCCTCCCAGTTGTACAAGCTTTAATTTGACTTTGTAAAATGACATGTCTTTGTACATTCAGTTTTCTGCACTGTAATTATTAGACTACAAACTGCTTATAGCTCCATGTGGTCACATGGAACACTCCATCATCCTGGCATCCCACAGGAAAAAATTGCAGCAACAGACTCTTCTCCAGCTGATTCTCCAAAAGCTGCCATAATATCTTCTGTTGTGAGCACCAGGGTAATTTAGTACCTTTGGCAGATGTTCAGAGGAGTGCCTGGGTTCTTAATGTGTTTGATGTTGAACCCCAGAAGGAAAGAAGAAGCACAGAAATAAAATAGGGGGATAAGGAGACAGAGTCCCCCTAAAGACTAAACAAAGGAGGAGGAAGGCAGAGTTCTCCCCTCTTCTAAATCCAAATTTTCTTCTTCTAACAGTGATTGTTTCATTGCATTAAAAAGAAAATCATTACTTAATGAACAAACTTCCCAAGCACTTGGCAAAACACCCTAAGCACTTTGCATGGGTCTCCTATGAAGGAGCCATGAGAGATTACACAGGAAACAGCAAAGAACTGTCAGGCAACATATCCAAAGATGAAAAACACTTCTTTCTATTGTGAGGAGAAGTTTCCTTTATCTGAATCTCAATTTAAACAAGAATTTCAAAACAATTAAAACTATTTTGAAGCATTAGTTTCTAGAGGACTGAGTCACTGTTCAAAAAAGAAAGGAGATTTAATTTTTTTTCCTCTTCAAAACTTTTCAATGGAATTTAAAAAAACCCACACATCTCAAAACAAGCAACACTTCAGGAAGAATACACCACACCTCCATTATGATCTTATTTTTCCCAGAAAATTAGATTTCTCACAGAATGCACAAAAACTCCAGAAACTTCAAGAATGTCAAATAGTTAGAAAAAAGATTATACAAATTCACTAAAATAGGTACATCATCTTCCACAGAAATAATCTTTTTCAGAGAAAAGCACTGTATCATTACCTGGGCCCAAATTCTCCATCTCCTGTGCTATACTTAGCTTTTCACGAAACTCATTGAAGTAAGATTTATTCTTATGACAAAATGGAACAAATTATTAACACTGACAGCCTGCAAAAATTGTTTAGTTTGCTAGCAGTGTGTATTTTTACAATCAGATGGATCTCTGCAGCTACACATGGCGAAATGTAAAACAATAGCTACCCTGTGTGCAGCAAAGGACACACTAAAAAATAATTTTTCCAGGAAACAATATCAAGAAAGGTTAGCTGATGTTAGCACTTAATGTAAAAGGTTTACTAATGTCATCATCTAAACCCTGCCTCAGTCTATGCAGTACCATCTCTTAAGTGATCTTGGACCCTCCCTTAAAGGCACTCAAACCATAACAAATGTAATAATCCAACTGAAACTTGATCAATGCCCATCAACAAGGTCCTTTCAGTACACAGACCAGCTTCTTCATTTCCCAGCAATTAATATAATTTCTCCTTCCCAGCCATTAATATAATTTCTCCTTCCTAGCCATTAATATAATTTCTCCTTCCCAGCCACCATATATATTCATCAGATAAAACGGTTGATTAATATAACTGGTCAATGACCAGTTTTAACACTCAGGAATTTAATTGCTTTTTTTTAGATTCTTTCTACCCAAGTTTTCAGAAGGAGCAATAACGAGTGATGGAATCACCGACAAATGACATATTTTAGGATGTGCTTTTACTTTGTAAGAAATCAAACTGCAGGCCAGAAAGGAAGGGAGAATTCTCTTCAGGCTGAAGTCTCCCTATTTTATCTTAATTTCTTTTAATCAAAAGTCTTTTACCTTCTCTTCCATCATCCTGCTGAAAATTAAGCCATAAATCCTGAATTTACTGGATATAAGTAGAAGGTTATGTGGAATTACAAATGTGTTTCTATGAGTAACACTGTTTTTAGTCTGAAGCCGTCACAGTAAAAAGACAAGAGCCTGGAGTGACACAGGTGTGTAACTTTGTGGTGCTAGGAAAGCCAGCAGGATTAATCTATTTACTAGATTTCAGTTCTGGGAGCTATTTCATACTCTTACCATAGCAATCAGTTTTACCTGACTAAAACACTCAAATGCTGAGGGTACTTCAGAGGTACTGACTGACCTGAGCCCTTCAGAGGCCTCAGTGCAAACTGAAGAGTTCCTCTGTCCACCTTTATTACTTTATCTCTTTTGTTCAAGAAAGCAGAAAACAATATAATCAAATTCCAGAGTAATATAGCTTAGTAAGTTTGTCTGCCCAGCCTTCCAGCTTCCTAAATATTTATGCTACTAAAAAAATTTAATTAGAGTGGAAAAGTGTAGATGATGCATTAATGTTAATAAAACTAAACATTAAAACTAGAGATAAAGACATATCTCTTAATTCATTAAAAAGGTAACCACTTTACAGTGTTATATAATTTCTTTTTATTTATTTTTTATGTAAACTAGCTTCCTTCTGAAGATGTTGAGCAAAAATCTGTTTATAATATGAAACAACACTTCATCTCCACCTTACTCCCCAGTTTTAAGATGCACATGTGATCATGAAATAGAACAGGTGCCTTTCAACGTGATCTGACAATTCAAAAATTTATCAAAAATTGAACAGACCACAGTCAGTCAGTTAAAGCTTTTATTTCCCAGGAGAGAAATAAAATTTGATTCTGAACCACAGGAGGATTAAACTATGAATGTAATCACACACGGGGATTTATAAACATACAAGTACACCACTCTAGGAAGGACGTTTAAGAGAAATAAGGTACAATCCTTAACAGAAGTTTTGCTATAAGAGTCTTGCAACTGTATCATCCCAGCAGGGGTCTAGAAATTGAGATTAGTGTCTTATTGGTACTGATGAAAAGCCCCCAGCCATTTTATCCCTGCACAAAAGACACAGAATAAGTGACAACATATATTTGAGTGCATCAGGCTGTCTTCTGAAGTAAACCAGTTTGTTCCCTGAACTTTGTATGCAACAGGATTGACTGACATTCAACTATAATGTTTTGGTGATGAAAAACATCGCAGGAATCTTAATAATGAAATCTCTGGAGGCAACAGCCAATCAATCCTTTTTAACAAACAGAATCACACATGCTTTTTCAAATAGGCTCAACCACATGAGTATTAAAATACAATAAACATTGTTTCTCCATTGCAAAAAGCAAAAAGGCAAATTGAAGTGGCAGAGAGTAGAGTTTGAGCTGCTTTATAACAGAATATCAGGACAGTCATGGCAGGCAAACAGAGCAACATATGCACATTAAATTATTTCTATACTACAATGAGTAAGATGGAATAGATAATAGCAACAAACAACTGTGGTGACACTCCAGAAATTTCAACTAATAAAAAAAAAATTATTGGACTTGCCAACTCCCAGCCTCCTAGGCAGGATTATCCTCCCAAAATATGACCTTGAACACAAAGAGCAGAATTCTGCTCAGGGTTTCTTAAGTACCATGAGCAAATCTGTATCAACTAATTAGAAATACCTACATACTCTCAAAGGTAGGGGGGTTGCTGTTGGGTTGTTTTGGTTGTTTTTTTACATAGAAAGAAAAATACACTACTGCTTGTAAAATTTGATAAAAGCAGTGTGACCTGTCAGCAACACTGACCAGGAGGAGTTTGTATCCAGCACTCCTGAGCAACTCCGGTCTTTCTCAAAATAGGTGAAAATCATTAATAAAACATAAGATTAAAGAGTCTATGTCAATAATGTAGGGATGTAGTAGTGCATCACACTGAGGAAAACCCACCATGTGAGGACAAACTGAGAGAACTGGGTTTGCTCAGCCTTGAGAAAAGACTGTGTTCCAGTATATAAAGAGTGGCTACAAAGAAGATGGGGACTCCACACAGAAAACAAGGGTAACAGGTACAAGTTACTCCTGGGGAGATTCTAATTAAACACAAAAGGAAACCTTTCCACAAGGAGAACAATCAGCCATTGAATAAACTCTCCCCAGGGAAGTAATGGATTGCCCAAGAATGGATACTTAAGATTCAGTGGGACAGGGTGCTGGGTCATCTTGTCTAGATCATGGTTTTTCCACGAAATGTTGGACTAGATGATCCCTGAGGTCCCCTTTCAACCTGGTATTCTGTCATTCTCTGATAATTTGCTGCTGTTAAGGTCAATGTTGCAGCATTAGCAACCGGAATTCGAGCATAAGCGTAAAGCTGAATCCATGTTCACATTCAGCAATCAATTCAAAGTAATAAATTAGCAGAGAAACATCTCTAGAATCATAAATATTTTCTAAAAGCCTACTAAACATCCAACATTAGAAGAAATCTGCAGGAATGCTGATTAGAGGACAAGGTTGTGTGAGCACAATACAAAATGTGATTAATTTCACAGTAGTTAGCACAATGTGCATGTTTATGTATCACACAGATCAGTATATAAAAAAAAATGTTCTTGCTTAAATCACATTTGTATTTAAAAAAAGGGAAAAAAATCGCAAAATAAGTTAGAGTGCTTTTAACTGAAATTTAGCTTGCCTTTGTATCTCAAGTCTCAGCCTGATTCCATGTTTTTTCTCCAAATGATCACAGCTCTAAAGTGGTTTTAAATTGCTATTGTATCAAAAGGCAAATTATTTTAGAAGGTTAGAAGTCATCCTGTCACCCTGCAATTTCTTTAATTACAACACTGCGTAGGTGTAGAATAAGAAAAATCTACATAAGATGCCTCTGCTAGAGAAGATATTGGATATTCTCTTCATAGTACCTACAGAGACAAAATTAAGATAGAAGTAAAGTTCTGCCTATTACTCACAGGTTGGGCTATATAGGACTGCACTGCTTCCCAGTACATCCTGTTCCAAACACTTACTGGGTGCCTTCCAAGATGCTGCTAAACAGCTGAAACAGCCACTCAATTATGTCATTCATGGAAGATAAATATGAGTAAAGGCTTGAGGAAGAGTTTTAGGATTGTCTGGAAGTAAACAGAAGCCTGAGAGGCCTTTGCCCAGCAATGATTTATTTACCTCTTACACTTGCAGAACATTCAGCTACTCACTAATAAGAAACGAGGAGCTATGATGCAGGATCTATACAGCAATAATGAGAGGATTTGTTAGCATGATTCTGATTATTCTGTAATGAAAGTCTAATGAAACTAATAAAGCTTTATCACAACCTGCAGGGATCTTACCAGAAGCCAGAGGGAGCATCTGAATTAGGTTGTGGGAGGTCTTCAGAAAGTCAAGAGAGGAGAAGGTACTAAACAAAGAAAGACTTTGATAACACACTGGCAAGAATATGTAATGCCAGGGCACATGGGGAGTTAACCACAGAACACAATTTATGTCAGTCTTCTGGTTCAAGCTATCCTGAGTCGCTAGAAATATCTCCCACATCTAGGTTTCCAAAGAATACTCGGCAGATTTAGGTTAATTTGACACAACTCCTCTGTATCGTTGGTATAGGGCAGTATTCTAGCTTCTCAAGAGTCTGATATTATCAGGCAAGACAGTTGAAGTTTTTTAATTCCTATTAAAGAATGACATTTATTATACTACTATTAGTGAATGAATCTGATGTATCTTATTTACCTATAATTTCTGTTTTTCACCACATATTTTCTATTAGGCTGTTCTGGATTTTGTCACCCCTGTGAGCACCACAGACCAGCCTTTTTAACTATTGCAAAGCCAGTAATATATAAAGAACAGTATTTGTTTTGCAATGACACAATAACTTCCCATCTGCCATTGAGGACTATGGGCTGCCAGGCAGTCAACATCCAATCTCAAAACTTTAACAGAAATGCTCATCTCAAACGTACACAAGGTCACTTGCCAACCAGACAGCTCTTGAGAACATTTCAAAAGTGGCTTAGGCAAAGACCAAGACCAGAAAAGTCCCAGCAACCTGCACTGGCAGGTCATTGCAAGGTATATTGATTACAAGTAATGGTAAAAACATAATTATCAGGCTACACCATGGTGTGAGTACCAAATACAGTTTGGGCTTCTACCTCAACAGGTGGGAGTGCCCATGTCTCCTACACTGGTGGGGGATCTCTTCCATCTGAAAAGGCTAAGGTGGAAGGGGGGATATACAATTAATGTATTTAAAATCAGGAAAGTAACACATTCATCTGAATACAGAACTGTTATTTGTATAATTCTGCACTGCCAAAACACATGGTAAAGTGAATAGGTAGAGATGTATCTTAACA
>JAYRBT010000156.1:4254508-4273082 GCA_036023395.1 Myiotriccus ornatus
CTTAATGTAACACTAATTTACTCAGCAAAGCTTTCTAAAAGCTAATGTTTTAACCTACTGGAAGCACACCAAGCTGACAAAAACCGTAGGTTTTTTAGATAATATTTGCACTATGAACTCCCAATTTAAGATAATTTGTAACTCCTGTGATATAGAGTTTCTGAGACTGAGATTTACCCTGCTCTATTGTGTAACAGCTGCTGGGCTTTAAATTGTCATATTTTCCATAACACTAGAGGAAGAAAAGCCATCAAAGGGAGGCCATGTGAATAGGGGAATCATGTGAGGCAAGGAGTTGAAAGCCCCTGCATCAAGCAGAAAGCTGTTTAACCACACAGCTTTCCTTAGAATCACAGCCACTACAGAGATGCTGAGTATATCACTTGCTGACATGAGGAACAACAGCATGGCTTCTCTAAATTAGTAATATACTCAGATTGTTAATTACAAAAAAAAAGTTAGAAAAACTGCAACCTTCAAGTACATAAAAAGTGTCTTCCCACATAAAAAAAAAAATTCACTATGCTGAATTGTTCCTCTCTCCTGCTATGTTACTTGTACACAGAGTAGCAATGATTTATAGTCCAGCTGTGTGACAGACAACTGTGTCTTTATGTAAAACTCTGTAGGATACCTTTTTCATAAAAGTGAAGAGTGATTTAGCTGCGTGAGTTCCATTAACATTAATGGGTGTCACATGGTCAAATCCCCAAGCCCCACTTTAAAATTTTATATATCTGTATAATTAGAAATAATTTTCTCTGAACTGACTTTCTTTCTAATTGAATGTGTGAAGAGACAGCAGAAAAACATTGCAGCGCAAATCCACCATGGCATCGGTGATACAGCTCTTAAAGAACATGGAAAAAGTGTTTTCTCACAATTTGAACCATTTCTTCCTTGCTTTCATAAGCCTTAGTTTCCTTCTCCAAGGTATTTGGATTGCTGAAAATAAATTCCATGTTTTTATTTCACAAAAGGCACACAAAAGTGTGTCCATTGTAATCATGAATTCAATAAAGGAGAGATGAGGAAAAAGACAAACTTAAGGCAGAAGGTAAAACTCACAAGCAGAACAAAAAGCAAATGGGGAAAAACGTGCACATTCGCAGGCACAATATAGAAAAACATGCAGCAAACAGGGAAAGCCACAGCAGCAAGATGAAAAAGCATTTTTAAATGTCTCAAAAGCTTGTTAGAGAAAATGCTCACTAAAAGTTATGTCTTGCCACTCACTCTACCTGTTTATAAAAGGTGTATGCTTCACCTGCTCTTGTGAACTGTGTGGAACTGATACAAGTTTTGTATTAACAGCAAATTGAACTAGAAACTTCAAACAGAAGCTCTTCAAGTCTCTTAAAAGGCTCCACACCATCAGAAACTTCATCCCACTTGTGATGATAGTATTGCATGCCACCATTACCCACTGCTTATAAAAGGTCAATTGTTTGGTTCATGCAGTTGGGTCTATTGTAATCAAGAGCCATTTCCAGTAACTGCTTTTTCATGCATAGAAATTGAGCCATTTATTTCAGTTAGCAACTTTACAAACACCAAGTAAAATCCCACATTGCTCTGATTGCTGCCGTTTTCATGTGAAGCTGAACTGCAGTTACCTGTGCATTTTCTTCATCTTCTTTTGGCAATAGCTCATTTTAGGCTACACTTTGAACAAAGAAAAAAAAAAATCTCAATCTTTCTAGTTCTTTTCTCAACATTTATTTCTAAAGTACATTGTAATTTTGACAGTATTTTGAATGGCTGTGGAAAATACCAAGTTAATAACACTTTTTTTAGTGATCCTGGACTCCTATTGTCCCTTGTAAGGTTGCTGTTTTCTTTTAAAAGCTCATATTGTTGAGGTCAGAGCCTCCTATGAGAATTCCCTGAGCAACTACATAAATCAAGTTATGACAATATTTGCATGATATTGGTTTAGAATCACTTAAACAACAGAATTCCAAACCTGTGCAGCATAACAGCCAGTACCAAAGATTCCCACCCCCCTTGTAAACTCAAAGCCATTATACTTGGACAATGGGACCAAAAGTGTGAGGAGACTTTAGGAAGCTAAAAATTATTAATCTAGTCTGGGCATTGTGTTCAATAGAATAGAATAGTTCAGTTGGAAGGGATATACAATTATCCTCTAGTCCAACTGACTGATGTGTTCAGAACTCCTCACACTCCTGAGAAGCAAAGGACAGACTACAAGGACAATATTTACATCCAGCAGATATTTACCAGTATACCTGACAACTGAGAAATATTTATCTTGAAAGAATTGAATAGTGGCAACATCCATGAAAGACAGCTGAGGTCAACAGCCTCATCTCACTTTTTCTATAACTTTTTGCCCAGTGAAGCTGTACAGAACTATCAGACAAACTTCACAGTTGATTCATCCCATATGCAGGAAGACTGAAGCAGACACACAAAGGTTTAATTATCCCTTTGGTGCCTACCAGACTGTCAATGTTTTGATTTCCACAATGATGAAAGTATAGATACTTCCTTTAAGGCTACTTTTATTTAATACACAGACAAAATACTTAAATGTTATCCAAGACACAAAACTATGTAAACAACATGACTCATTACAATACATCAGCTTTCTAAGCATTAGTGTTTTTATTTGTGAATGGATCTTGGACTTCCTATTCATCCTCCTTTTCATGCACCTTTATTTCCTTGTTTTACCTTTTCTTGCAGTCCTTTCCTCCTTTCCCTGTCAACTTCCATTGTTTTTATTGTTATATTGATCTTACTCCTAAAACCCTTCATCCTCATCTTGTAATTTAGTAGCATTTTTATTCTTAAGTCTTATTATTTCAATCCTTTACAGTTTTTAATTTTTCTTACATTTAATACCTTTTATCTCTGTATCTGTCAATCTTTCAAAGATCTGCACAAAGCAAGCTTCTATTACGTCTTTATCCTTCAAGTTTATGAGGTATTCTTTAAAGAGGAAACTTGGAAATAGAAAAGTTTTACTGCTATCTAAACACTATCATTATATTCCCACTCAAAAACCCCAGCCTGAGAAGGTCATAATTCTGGATGAACAAGTTAGTTTACATTTATAGACAGTTCAGCTTTGCCTGATAGTAAAAAAAAAACAAACAAAAAAAAAACAACCAAGCAAACAAACAAACCAACCAGCTAGAAACAGAGGTAAAGTACGTTTTGCATCCGGGACCACTAGTAATGCTTAATGCCCAGATGTCAAGGTTTTCATGACCCTTCGTCCATAGTAGGAATGCCAGTTATGCCAGATTTCATCACATTTATTTGTAAACTGTGCAAAGTGATGGAAATATATTTCAGGATATGTTCAATGAACATATTTTTCTTGCTGATCAGGAAAAAAAAAAAAGGTTGAAGGTAGATTTAGTGATGAAAGACCACGGTAGTTATGGATTACATCTCCACTGACACAGTTTGCATTACACAATGGTACCATTTGGGCAACCAATACATAAACACATTTTTAGTTCAAAGCAAGGTCATACAAGTAGTTGTGAATATGTTTTAAAGCTAATCATTTATCAAGCTCAGACTAGTCCCAGCATAGCAGGCACTGCTCATTTATAGCTGTATTCCCTCACAAGTAAGAGTTCAGCTCTATAACGAGAGGACTCAACATACTGTTTACAATCAGGGTCAATCCACACCTCGAACTGAGTTTCACGACTCATGCTAACTTTAATAGCTTCAGTATTTACTTGCAGATGTCAAACTCTGTGCAAGCAGCTCTTGCAAAGTAAAAGACATTTTTTCCATTAAATAAGCAGTGCCCCTTACCATACTTGTGTCCTGGAGTTGCACAGTAAATTAGAGTTTCTACAACCCTGTATCACCAGCTGTAAAAATATTACCTATGTTATCATATTTACAACTCATCAGGGTTAAATAACTTGGTTTTGACAAGCAAGGAAAACAGTAGTCATTTTTCATTAACATTGGGTGAAATACAAGCAAATAGACTGTCTAGGCAGGTAAATCTCACAATTATTTCTCAGCATTGTTTACAATGAAGTCAAGCTAAAAAATGCTCCAATTTTGGCACTGCAAAAGTAGAATATACAAATCTTAAGGAATTCTTCTTTACTGTGCACTGCTGCTGCCTGTAAAACTCAGCAGTAGTTTGTTTTAAATCTGTTATTTCAATATGATGTGGTATGACGACAAAAGGTAAATATCTCAAGATTGTGTATTATGTACTGTCCTTCTGGGGGGAGTAACATCACTTACTATTCTCTGTAGGCTTACAGTTTGATGCCTCCCTTAAAACAAATTCTTTTTTAAAAAAGCAAAAGTAGTGGCTTTACCTGCAAGCTGGTTTTACCATTATATATTATACATCTGATTGTTGTAACTAAGCACTTTACCTTCTTCCCCATCTTCTCTCTCAATCTGCCACACCAGCACCACCCACTTCTCTAAGTTTCCCTGTATTGAATTCTAGTGGGAATGAAAAAAGTTGCTAACTTCACCATTACTTTGTTTGCTAAATATTAAAATCAAACTGTAATACAGTGATGAAAGATGAAAATCTTTCTTTGATTTACTTGAGTCTGACCACACTCTAAGGTCACAATGTGAGCTGATTCAGTAACACAAGTATTTCAAATAAGCATGAAGCTGACTTTTAGGTGACAATTCAAATGACACTTGTAGAAAAATGACAAAGCAATGCCTCTGTTTACTTCCAGTGCACCTGAATCCTGAAAGCCAACTAAAAATGGAACTTTCTGTTGAGACTCCAAATTCTGGAAAGGTTTCTAACACTCTAAATTTAAGATATTCCTCTAAAATTCCTTGTATTCTGTTTCCACCCTCTTTTCCCACCCCTGGTGATGCACACTCCAGTAATCTCTCATCTACTAGCACTCAAACAACTCCTGTACTAGGGACTAAGGTGGGGATCCATTCCTCCATGAGCTTTCCAACACAGTAGAATCTATCCAAATCTCACATCTCCCCTCTCGGGGAGCACAGGTGAGGCACATGCTGGCACCAGGCCTGGCAGAACACACCGACTGTACCTGCACAGCAAACCACAGTGGGGGCTCCCCTGGGTATCCCCAAGCTCTTAGATAGGGATGGGGACACAACCACGGAGCTGCCATGCCAGTCCCGCTCATACTGGGAGCAAGGACCCAAGGGGGAATCCTGAAGATGTGGTGGGAATAGTGATGTCCATCAGACCAAGCAGACTTCTAGGAAAAAGGGGCAACAGTGGCAGAGAACAGTAAGGGAACACACCATGACTTTAACTAATCATTCTGTTAACAGAGGTTTTAATACCAGTAATACGATTCTGTTCCAAACTCAGGTGAAACAGAAAGTCTTTGCTTTTGCTGTAACACTATGGAATGCTGGAAGAAGTTTAGTTAAATTTGGCTGTAGAAGCTAGGTGCTGATGAACTCCATGGCTGGCATGGCCTGGGGACACAATTATTCTCAGATCAGGATTTTTCATAACAATATCCTGAGTGCTCTATTTTTCAACAAAAGAAAGGTGCATTTCCTCAGAAAATTTAATGGCCAGTATCATCAAATATATCAGCCTAGATAAAAGCGGGGGGGGATAATCACAAGATTTAGACAACAAAGTATGCAGAAAAAAAGTATTTCAGGAAAGTAATCAAACTCATATTTCCATTTAAATTAGACTTCTTCCTTCTAGTCATCATTCTGGTGATCTCTATATATACTTTTGTGTCATAATATGAACTCCCTCCTCATTATAGACCTGCTCATTCCTATAGGCCTTCCTTCTACTGAGCCAGCCTACAACTCTTATGAATTTATTTCCATTAGAAGAACTACACAGGGCATGAAGTCAGAGTTTCAGGAGGGGAAAAGTCACTTGGTAAAAATCCCCATCAAGATAAATTCACTCACATGAAAGAAGGAAGCTCATCAGTGCAGCAAGGATGAGAAAGATATGAAAGTGTAACTCAGCAATTTGATTTCTATGCAATTTCTAACAATTCAAGGAAGGGAGATTCTTTCACTTTCCAGCTCTTTCTCCCTGACTTGTGCAATACAGTGACTTCCCAGTGTTCACATACTTAGTTACCAATCACATATTTTGAAGAGAAAGACTGGAAATGGAAGGATACTCATTTCTCTCTCTCTCTCAAGCAAACCCAAAATATTATAGAATAGCAGTATCTAACTGCCTGAGCTTAGTCTAATAGAAATTACTGAACTAACAGGCCATTATCTTACAGGCTTTCTGAGAAATTGTCACTTTATCTCTGAGTCTTGAGCAGTCTAAATTAAGAAATGAGTTAGTTAAAAGAGGTAATCCGAGAAAATTTAAGCTGTCATACCTTTCTAGGATAAGGTGAAACACTTCAAGCCAGTTATTATCAGCAACAAATGACAAAGTAATGTAAGACAGAGTCATAAGCAAAGTTAAATGTTAAAAAGATCTTTCTTTGTTAGAGAAGACCTTGGTGAAAGAAAGAGTTGACAGAAATGTCATCGAAAGTGCACTAATGACAGCGACCCTACTGCTCACAAGGCAGTGTGCAGAAAAAAAGTGACAGCAATGAACACCAGGTTCTAAACTCTCCAGCAAAAAACTAACAAGATGTAAATGGACTGTATTTTTAACAGCAATGATTTCATAAAACACACTTCAATCCAACACCTCGAAATTTCTCTTTTTCTAGTCATGATTTATAAGGCATTTATCTTAATCTCCCCTTACAGGAATGGAGAATCAACTCGCAAACCACACCTATGAGCAAAATATTCTGCCACTGTTTAATTTGCATCTTATGATTTTTAAATAAGTGGTACTAGAAAGGAGGAAATCAACAGGAAGAGTGGTCTCAGAGAAAAAAAATGGAGTATTTTGTTTTGCACTTGTATATGAAGTATCCTGTGAGGTGTAAATGAACAACTCAAACTAGTAACAGAAAATTTTCTCACCTTTATTCACAGGTTTGAACCAAAATATATCTAATTTTTGTTGTTGTTGTTGGGTTATTTTGCTTTTTTTGTTTGATTTGGGTGTTTTGTTGTTTTTTGGGGGGAGTTAAGGGGGTTTTTTGCTTGTTGGGTGATGGTTATTTGTTTTGGTTTTTTATAAAAGAGCTCTCCTCACTGGCTTATAGCCATGGATAAATTTGACCAGCCAAATATTTTTTTTCTAATAAAAACCCTGCATAAGACACTGGTATTATTTTGTCTCAGAAAGAAAAAAGACTAAAAACACTAGACATGCAATAAACCTACAGGAGAGGTTCTGCTCCAGAAGAGGAATGAGAGAGCAGGCAGTCTTTGACACCACTTCTGTTGTTTGTCAGTTCTGGCAGAAAGAATCCCTGACTTCACTGTTGCTGTTACAACATCCTCCAGGAAGTCAATTCAATTATTAATTACATCAGCCAGTGATCAGCTTACAATTAGTGAATTAAAGTTTCATTAATTATGTCCTGGACTAACAGCTTTTAATCATAAAATTGAACCGTAATTATTCAACAGAAATAAACGATCAAGCCAAATCCAGTAATTGACCAATTTCATTGCCACGTCACTTCAAAGAAAACCTTCGTAAAAGAGAAGATGGTAATAAACCAGGAGCATATTTAGCAATAACCTATTTCTGCTCCAGCTGTTCCAATTATTTTTTGTCTTTAGCATCTGGTAATACTTCCACTTTTACAACTTCAAAACTAACATTATACTCTGACTAGGTACCTCTATTAATTTCTAATTGAAAATTAATTCCAGTGTATTCAGAGTTTTGCAGTTAAAATAACTGATGGTCAATACCTAAGTCATTTATAGTTCTCGTCAACATACATATCTTGTTTCTTATTGTATTAGGCACATTATGAGATATTAAAATGCATCAATGACAAAGTTTAGGGAGATAACTGATTAGGCATGTGTGTTATTCCCTGTATTTGGAAAGAAAGCAAAGACCCTGTACATTATTCAAGAGAACAGGATCATCCAAGCATCTCACAATGGAATTAACATCATAAACTAACACGGAATCAGACAATCAGACATAGGACAGAAGTAAGTCATTAACCAATATGTCCAGAAGAGCAAAGCTAGTGGCACAGTGGCGCCAAGAATATTTAGAGATTTATGTAAAATATTAGCAATATGTGCAGTAAAAATCATTAAAAAATTACAAGCAGTACTACCCTATATCTAATATGATAATTCGTAGTAACTCATACCTTGGCACTTTAGTAGTAAAACAGCATTGATCACTAGGAGCCCATGAATATAGTAGGTCTGTGCACAGATTCACATTTTACATTTGTCTTGCTCCCATGTAAACTCTTCACCCTAATGCAATAAATCCTATTACAGGTAGTCTTAACTGTCCACTCAACTCCTAGTTACAGGGTTTTCCTAAGCAGGTAATTCCAGAAGATCCACAAAAACATACATTCATAAGCATGAGCTAAACACACAACATAATCTCTTGATTCTTTTTAAACAGGCCCAAGTGTCCCAAAACCTTAGGATGGATCAGAGAAAGCTGGATGTAGGAGAACGATTAGCAGTAATGTGACCATCGATAAAACAACACAGTGGAGGAATTCAGCAAGGTGAAGACAAAAGCCTGTTATAACACTTGCTAAAAACTTAGACTTATGAAACTTTCTCCTTCTCATGCACATGAAGTCTGAAACACCATTCCTGGAATCTTGTAGGTTCAACAAGGTTCAGGAAGGTGTTTCAAGATTTATGAGCTCCTATTTTATTATATGGACTAACATGACTCCTGGGAACAGTATGAGGAATTCCAAAAAAATGAATGCGCACCCAAATGTCAATGCAACTAAGCCACTATTTAATATCAAAAAAAAGATAATTAGAAGCTGCTTTAGAGTAGTTTTTTTTTCTGACTGTTTTGTTCTCACTTTTTGATTTCATTGGCATAAAATGACTCAGGAGTTTGTTCTGCTGTTTGCCAAAATCCTCCAAGAATATAAATTCCATAATCCCCATAGGCAACCTGTGCCAATGATTAATCACCCTCAGGATGCACAAATGTCAATGCAGAAGATTAATTGTCAGCCTTCATGTGCAACCTAATTGCTCACATGAAATAACCACCAGGTCACATCTCATGAAGTGTCACAGAAACACGAAGGAACTCTGAGTTTGACTCTTCAGGACTGTCTTGCCAGTTTTTTTGGGTTTCATATTTTCTTCATAATCTTATACCAACATACTTGTTATGGTTGAATATAGGTGGGTTGGGTGAAAGCACCAAGTAATTATTTAACTTTTAAAATTTTTTCTTTTATAAAACTTTTTAACACTGACACTTTTAATTATATACTTCCCCCCATAACATTGGAACACTAAGCTGTGACAGCTATACTGTTCTGATTAATGTAAATAAAAGGAAACAATGCTGCTCTGTATCTCAAAATCTATTTTTCTGAGCAAAGCAGACTTGAATAATTCACAGTCTGCAAAATTACAATTTCATTTCCACAAGCAAAGATTACTTCATAGAGCCTAGACTGAATTAATTTTATGCTTCTGGGAAAAAATGGTCAAACAATCTTTTCTGCAACAGACTGAAATAAGAACAACATTGTGCAGACATTGCAACAACATGCCAATTACCATGGTGGAATCTCTGATGAAATATATTTCTAATTTTCAAAGTTGAAAGACCTTCAATAATGGTAATTAAAGATGTTCTGATCCTTAAAACCCTAAATACATGAGGGATGGAAAAAGAGATTAAACCATTTCCACTGCCTCAGCATACAGCTGATGTTGTAAAACCATAGTGGGACCTGAGCAGAGACCACAGAGCCTCATTTACAGGCACTCTCTGGAACATCTGAGTGCTAAACCACGGCTGGGACTTGTTTTCATGGTTCATTCATTTGAACACACCAAAATCTCATCAGGGACTTGCCTAACAGCCTGTCAGTACAGAGACTTGGGTCCCAGCACCCAGGATGTCTCCCAGGCACATTTGAATTGAGTATATTCAGCCCTTATTTGCAATTCACCCGTTCTGCCCTCAGTTTTCTCTGTGTTATTGAAAACGTGCATTCTAAATCCTTTTCCGTGTCTAAATTGAATAAATGAACTGATAGATATTAAATAATATCCTCAATGGCACAACTAAATTTGATTTAAATCAGCAGAAAAAAGTCAGTAGGGCAGATCACCAATCACCATTAGTTCAAGTCTTCTCTTTTAATAGAATAAGCAGCCTCTAAATTGAGAAAAATTGCAGTAGAAGTAAAATGTGGTAATTGAGTTCATGTTGTAATCCTCTTCAATGTACTAATATTTCAATGGATTCAAAGGCAGGACACACTAAGGCATGTTTAACTTGTCTTCCATATTCATTTTCTTTCACAATGGGCAATTGAAAAACCACACAAAAGAGCAAAGTACCCACGTTTTATTTTCTGAACTATCACTTAGAAGTAAGAAGAAAATAATTAAATCTATTCACTTGCCATTTGTATTTCTAATGTATTAATGGCCAAAGCTTGGCCCTAGTTTTGTACTTATCTTCTTCCCACAAAGCAGACTACATTTCTCTCAACCTTTTCTACATAAAGCTACAAAAATATCCTGTACTTGGAGCAGACATCCAATGTTACATACATCAAATATAGAATACCTTCAAAGAAGGTTAATGATTATAAAATTCAAAATTTTTCTGCAAATCAAGACAGAAGTCCTACAGTGCTTTGCTTGAGATACATGTTTTAAATTCATGTTTATAAGACTTGGATGTGAATAAGGATCCAGTGACCACTACTGCAAACCTTCAGAACAAAGACTTCTCAGAGAAATTCTATGAGACAATGAAAGCTATTTACCAGTGATAAATTAATATTTATAAATATACAGAATGCACAACATGGACACACATTGAAATGACTCATGACATTTGATTTAGTCCCTATAGGACAAGGCTGCAGAACACATTCAGTAACCTGAATGTCTGAGTAGGGCTGGACTGACTGCTGACTTTATATTGTATTCAACTGCCTTGTCAAACATATTCCAGCACCATCTATGACACAGAGAGAAGGTTAGAATGCACCTGAAGAGGTGTGAGCTCTTGAGAAACTATTAATTCATCCCCTATGGACACAGATTTAGTATCTGATGAGGAATTCACTACATTCAGGTAATTTTTATGGGGTTTGAAATGTATTCTTTCCACTTCATCAGCATTTGACAATGGGCATTTAATCTTACTAATCAGAAAAGATTATACCTTGAGACCTGAAACACTAATGAAAGCTTTGGATATGCTTCACACATTTAAACAGATGTGACTCACACTGATAGGCATATAAGAAGATTTGAGGCTTAAGTACGCTCTTACTTTTAGAACAGTTTTAGTCAGTTGTTCAGTGCTATGAGATTTATTTTCACTGGGCTATATTTTAGGGAAAATAATAATAACAAAAAAAGAGCGTGAATTCTGATCTAGTGAGTTTTTACATTGTGTGACAAAAATAAAATAAGGGAGGGAATGGGGAAGGAGGGAAAGAGAAAAAAACAAAAATAATTAAAATATCCCTAAACATTTCACACAATAAAATTTAGTCTTCATTTAGTCATTTCACTTCAAAACTTTGAGATAATGGTTCTATCATATTTTATGTGATTGATAAAAAAACCTATTGATTAGAGAAACACCACTCTTGTCTAAGGCCATTCACAAGCACAGAAACAAACTGTACAAGAAAAACAGATTTTGTTCCTATCCTTTAAGTCAGTACACTGGAAAAAAATTAAACAATACACAGGAAATCTTATTTCCTAGACAAATTTTCACCCTGTTCACTGATTAGACATCTTCCTGTATCCCTGCTGATTCCCAACAGCTTCCTGAGCAAGGAACTGACATTTTGCCAGGAGAAATTTCACACAGTTTGCCATTAGATGCTTCTCACACACATTAGACCGCCTTTATTGTACATGCATATTTCATACTTCCTGGATTTTCTTAGCTGAAAAACCCCCTACATAACTGCATGTATCTGAAGTCAAAGGAGAAGAGTTAAAAACCATTGGTCATAAAACCTCCTGCTGCTTCATTTGAAATCTGGAAAATACCTTGGCATAAAACCACAGTCACTCCCTGTTTGATAGGCCCAAACAAAAATCCCATTTCTTGTTTGCCATGTTCAATTAAGCAGTACAGAAATATCTTACAAACTACAGCTGAATCCTAAAAAACATTTAACATTTATTTTTTCCTTTCCTTCCTAAATTTGAAGGACAGCTTTAAGTTCAATAATACAGGAAGATATACATTAGAACTTGTTGAGGTACTATGCACTCTGCATTTTTTCATTTGATCCCACACAATTAAAGCCTCAAGGTGACATACTTATTAATTTTTTATGGAAATTGATTCCCATAGATACTTCAAAGACTTTTTTCTCATCTTACAAAGGCATAATTACACAGAAAACTTTTCCTTTGCTAAGAAAGCCAAGGTTTCTACACAGGACCCTCTGCTGCTTTCCTGGTTAAAAAATAACTATATTCTAAAATTTTAGGAATTTATCCTCAAAATATCACCTTTTTTTTTGTTAAAGAGTGAAGTATACTGTCGCAGTATTTTGATAATAATATACCATCAAGGCTTCTGACAGAATTATCCATAGCCAAATTTGTGATATTTAGAGCAAGTAAGTGGACTAAGAGGTTGAATAGTGTCCTGACTGGCAGAATCAAAGGGTTATAATCAATAATACCAAGTCCAGCTGCCAATCAAGTACTAGTGACATCCCCCAGGGATCAATACATGAGTTGAAACTGTTCAACAGCTCTGTTAACAACTTGGACAACAGGACAGAGTGCACTCCAAACACCTGGCAGGGGCCAACACATTGGAGGACTGTTACTCAGAGCAAAGTCAACAGGCTGGAGAAATGAGCTGACGGGAACCTCATCAAGTTCAAAGAAGGCAACTGTCCTACATCTGGCATGGCACAACCCCACACAGGCTGGCAGTAACTGCCTGAAGAACAGCTTTCAGTTAACTTGACAGTTCTGGTAGACAAGTTAAAAATGAGCCACCAGTGCCCATGAAGGGCTGAGGGGCAAATGCACACCAGGCTGAATTAGCAGAGGTGTGGCTACCAAGGGGAAAGATGGGATTACACTCCCCATTCAGCAGCCCTGAGAGTACTGCGGCCAGTTTGAGACACGCACTGACAACTGCAGTGTGTTCAGCAGAGGCCACAAAGATAATCAAACATGACCAAAGTAAAGAAAACAGATTGAAAAAAAAAAATCCATAACCAGATGTAATGTTAACTTAAACCTACATCTCTTCACTAAGCTGTTTCCTATCAGAAAAGCTCTATGTGAAGGAGTCACTCAGGAATATAGAGGACACTGTGACCGAGTTACCTACATTAGTACCAAAAATGGCAGTGGTCTATCAAAGGCAAAAGACAGTGATTTCAAGTGTATAAAGCATACACATATTTACTTCTTTATCATTAACAAGTGCCAGGCAGCAGGAGGAACTCTACTCAACCAAAATCATTGTTAAAATGTTAAACTGTTAAAAGGAAAAATAATTAGAATAAATGTTTTAAGTATGTATATAAAAAAGTCCTATTACAGCTGTAGAATCATTAAAACTGAGTGGTAAAGCTATTAAGTACTAATACGCTATTGTACTCAGTACAAACACCAGAGCAGCTCAATTAATTTATTTTAATTACTGCAAACCAGTATAAAACATATCCATTTACCACATTTAACTCAATAGTTTGAAGTATAGCTAAACATTGACAGAACATTGCCTGAAAAACCATACAAAGAACAAGTGATAAAATTCTACACTGAACAAATTAGCGAACAGTAAATGCATTAATATTTCTAAATTTACAAAACTGAATTAGGTAAATCTGAGATAAAATTGAATAAGCTGACTTTCTAAAAGAAAGGAGGGTTTTTTAACACCTTTCTATAATCTAGAAATACAAAAGACTAATTTAGGTCTAATTTTAAAGTATAACTCACCAACTCTTAAAACTTTTAGTTGTCACTTTGATTTATTAAGATTGATGAACAATTGTTATTGATTTTGTGGAGTAAAAATCCTTTAAAGCAGCTGTACAGAAACAATCAATATATTTTGACAGCTATTCCCACAGCACCCCAGGCCAGTAGAACAGACCTACTGTTCTTCCTCCCACTCCCACCAAGCTCTTTAGGACAGCTCTGTTTTAAGTCTGGCATATGATCAACTTGGTTTTTTACTTTCCCCAACTTTGGAATGGACACCAAAGTGTTGAACTCAAGTTATTTCAAGATTTTCTTTATTCAAATAATTTTTCTCTATAATAGAAGAGATAAAAAACCTCAGTGAAATGTGGTTACTGAAGCTGTGATTCAAGGTGGGTAATTTCACACATGGCAGGAACATCCTACCTGCAAAATTTCTAACACTCTGTTGTCACCACTGGATATCTAGAGACAGATTTGTAGACCACTGACCCATCTAAAGTTAAAAACAGTTTCTGAATTTTACATTTTCCACAGTAAATATTCAATTTTCATCTCAAACTCAGGGATAGTGTTCTTAGATAACCCCCTTAAGAGCTGTATGGAAAGGCGTAAAGCTGGAAGGCAAATTCAGGTGTAATTGTACTCAAAGAAGCGCAAAACAACGCCTGTCACTTTGTCACACTTGTTAAAAATCACATTCCCTCAGAATTACACACAGCTCTCAGTCAGTCATTGGACTAGCTGCAGCACGAGCTGATCTGGGCTAACTTAAAATTGTCTTGTTAAGATAAGAAGACTATGTATAATCTGTTTATTAGCACAGGAAAGCTCAAACAAGAAGACCAAGGACAGAACAATTATTGTTGTCAGTACCATTTATTTTGTCTGTCCTGTATATATATATATTTCAATTAGCAATGTCAAACACAGGCCTTTGCTCTATCAGTTGTCTTGGAGGGCAACTGCCAAGCTGTCAGCTCTCCTAGAGCTACCCCTGCCGTGACCAGCCATCTCAGCAGCTCACAGCTGACCACAGCTTTGAGCATCACCCAGCAGTGATTGCCTCTGGTTTGTCTTCAAACTAACAAAACAACAACCAGAAAACCCTACAACCCACCATCCACAAACCAACCCTAAACAAACCACAAAGACAAATCCATAATCAAAGCTGTTCCCAGTTTCAGTGCTGCAGCTGTGGATACCAACAACTCCCTGGCAATTCCAAAGCAAATTAGTGTTGGGTGCTGCAGCAGCTTGGTGCCTATCTGGTATTGAAATAGTTATTGATTGTAAAGTGGTATTGAGATCATTGTTTTGACATGAGAAACCCCAGATAATGCTGACAGAGAAAGAACCAAGTAAGAAAGACAAGTAGTAAGACATCCAATTCTAAAACATTTTATTATATTCTACTCTGGCAGTTTACTCATCCAAGCTTTCCCCAAATAAACCCAGCCCACTGCAGAGCTATAGATGCAAGAGAAGATAATCACTTGACATTTAGCTAGAATTATTCTGAGTAGTGTCAGTGAAAAGGTTTGTACTTTACTTTAAGCGGCACTTTGTCTCCTGATGCACTGTAGCACCACAAGGCAGGAGTGCAGAGTTAAGCTTCAGTTCTGAGTGTGCAAAGCCTAAGAATATAACTATTAGACTCAGATCAGGATGTTTAAAGATAAGCACAGTAGTTTTTCAGTCTGTAATAACTCAAAGGATACTGTATCTCTACATGTGGAAGTCAAAATAAAGAACACGCACACACACTGCAAAGGGAGATGGAAAAAGATTCAATCAACTTGCAGATACAGAGTGAGCACAGGTTACAGCCTGTACAAGTGAGAGCGATAAAGTGTTTCAGTATCAGTTCACCAACAGGGTGAATTTTACATGTTCATTAATAAGATTTGATTCTGCCTGATCTACTTCCCTCATCTGCTCTCACTCTTCAGAACATTTGTGCATAAAATTTTGCTGGCTTGGCTGGAATGTTAATGGAAACATTTTCTTTTATTTTTTTTTTTAAATACTATCACTAACCTATTTTTCACTTTTGCTAAAGTAGGAAACCCAGAGGTTTTGTTATGCAAATTCTACAAACAATGCCACATCACTGGTACGTCAAATTGGAATTCTCAGCAACAAATATGTACCAGTCAGTTACAATGTCAAAATCATTCTTCAAGATTATTCTACTAATCATTCAAAATACATTTGAGATAAGTCTAATATACTGTTGAACATGTTCAAGAAAAAAATTACTTTCACTGAATACATTATTCTCTGAGAAGTGTTTTATTCAGAATTATTCATTGAGTTTCACCACTTTTTTTCCTACCATATTCAAAAGGCTGATTTTGTCCGGCCAGCGGGACCTAATCTATCAATAGTATTTCCAGAATAACTGAAGCATTTCCACTGGTTTTTTTGCTTCCTTTCCCAGTAGTCATAGCTACTGTCACCATTTGGCCTATTGGATCACATAAACTATTTACTTTTTTTAATCTCTTAACTACTGTATAAGGTTTATTTTGATTCTCTCAAACCTTATACAGAGGTCAAAAGAAGAACCAAAAGGTCTAACACACAGCATTTTGTTAGCAAATTACCTTGCTGAAGGCAATCCGTGCAGTTCTGTCAACCTTGTTATTCCCTTGAAGTATGTCCACCAATTTTTTTTAATTACTTGCTCATTGGCAGAATCATAAAGTGCTCCTGTAATTATACCTGAGCTTCACAGCTTTTCTCTGTACAACGTTACTGCTTGAAATCATAGCAGCCACGGCATTTATTATTAGAAGTTCCACAAGTATATTGCCTAGGAATTACTACAACCACAGCGATTTAAGAGATGTCAACAGACATTCAGGTGCTTTTGCAGGAATTTAGTTTTTCCTATAACAACAATAAAAATAATATTAGAAGAAAATTAACAAGGAGCCTTCATCAACAACTTATATATCATAAACCAACCAAGCAAAAAGGTACTTTGGTAAGGAAGATGCCAGGGAGAAAAAAACAGTCTTACAGATATTTTGCAATTTCAGCCCAAGCACATTTGGGAGTAAACAGCAGCAGTAACTTTCCTCCGCTGCACGTAATTTCAGAGTTTACACACAGTAGTTCACAAGATCTATACCAATTTAGTTCTACCCAAATCCCATGGCATTTTAGCCTTCAAGATCTCTGGAAGTGAAAAAAAAAATTAAAAAAGTAACTAGGAAGAGAGGTGGCTGCTACAGGCTGTGCTCTCAAAGGAGCATGGATTTAACAACTGGGATTGGAGACAGAGACAACAGATGTCCACAGGAGTTGTTAGGATGTGATTTGGTGGAAGAAATGATGACTGGGAGTGATAGAGAGTGAACTGACAGCCACAGAGTTACGTACAGGTGAAACAATTCACTGTACTCACTTCACTGGCTACTTGAAGTCACATTACAATTTTTACACAGTACAAAGAAATAGCACTACCTAAAACTACTATTCCTCTCCCCTCATCATCATCCTTTCTTCACAAAGCTGCCTTAGAAACCAAAAATATTCTATTCACGTTTTTTAAAGATAATTCATTTTCTCAGCACAAAGTTTTATTACATGCTGCAGTAGCAATGAATTTGCACTCCTTGATTCTCACTTTTAACTTGTATTTGCTGGTACAGAGCCAGAGAACTTTCAAGAATTTCTGGTAAAATATTATTTTGAGTATCCTTGATAGAATTGAGCACTGACAGCTTCAGAAGACCCTTGGGGATATCAGTAAGTGTTTTGTAGGTTTAGCAGCTGAGTTATCACACCAGGCTGCATTACTTGTCTAAAAAAATCTACACGTGCACAAGATCATCGGTTCCTGGTTTCCACTGAGCTACCACATGAAAATACTTGTTCCACAGCAAGTAGTAGTGGCATGCTGTCCTCACTGCTACCTGCTCTGGAGAAGCACAATGCCAACTGGAATGCCCCAAACTTGTAAGAATCCTTTTGCAGAAACTGTTTCCACTTGGGGAAGACAAAAGAACAAAATCTATACCATAAACCACCTTAATGCTTGAAGGTAGAATGAGAGTGAAGGTTAAACATGAAATAAGATTTTGGGTTTTATTTAAGACCTTTTAAATGAATGAATAACAGTTTGAAAACCTCTTATCAACTACTTTTCATAGAAAAGCACTTAAAAAGTGATTGGCAAATACAAGTCCAGAACTCCTTCAGGACATGCCATCAGCAACTGGCTGTGAATTGAATTTCACATGCAACATAGCCAGTTCAAAAACCCTGGATGGTGACTAACAAAAATTATACTGAAAAAAAAATTCAAAAGGATTTCTACTGATTGGAATTACCATTAAAGCATCCACCAGGGAAGAGAATCTAAAATTAAATTTGCTTCCAAAATACAAGCTCTCCTTTTCCAACTCAAGGTATTGCCACATTTCCTGACATAGAGGATTTTTCACTGGGCTTTTAAAAATTCCAAAGAGCAAATACTTGGGTTTTAGTCTATACTTTGGTTTTGGGTATTTCAGTAAAACACCTTTAAGATCTTAAGTCAGAC
>JAYRBT010000156.1:4273182-4325039 GCA_036023395.1 Myiotriccus ornatus
CTAAATAAATGTAGGCAAGAAATCAGAAAGAGGATTTTAACCACTGGAAAGAGAAACCTTTATAATATCCTTGCAACTGGAAGACAACAATCAAGCTAGTTTTAACTAGCACAACTGATTTATTTTCATTCAGACAGAGCTCTTATATGCACAGCTGACTAACAGCTGAGGAGGGGCAAGCTAGAAATGGAAAGAAATTTTTCAGCCAATGTTTCCAAATTTTTCTACCCATTCATTTTGGAACAAAAGGATATGTATGTATGTGCTCCATAAACAATTCATCAATTCAAAACAAATAAATGCAGTGTGTATATTTCAAGACTGCGGTAATTTTGAAGTAATTTATATCACTTTAATACAAAAATATCTTCTTAGAGATATTTATGATTAGTATCAGCTGCAGTTACTTTGTGCAGAAGTGGAAAAAACATCTGTTAGTGAAAAACAGACCTTGAGCGTGCTGACACAGTTGGAACCACAGTGAATGGGAAACAGGAGAGAAATCATAAGCTCTGCCTATTACAATAAGATAAAGTCACTTGAGCATAGTGCCCAAAACAGCAGTCATCACTCAAAATACCAACTTAATATTTCTGTCCTTCACTTGCATTTAAAACTTCCTCATATAAACTGCAAGAGATTTACTGATGAGTAGTAACATGTATAGTAATGTGTTCCTTTTGTTCTTAAACTTGGCCTGATGTTAACTTCTAAAACTAGTACTTAATCTTTTCCTTTCCACAAACCAAAAGCAAGAGTTGAAGATTGTCACAAAAGCTACATTTGAAAGAGTGAAAAGTTTCAGCATACGAATAAATTCCATATCTTAACAGTTGTAAAACAAGTCAGTAGGATTAGAGCCTTAAAACTTTTCATAAAATATGCTTCTTTCATGAAATACAAATTGAACATGAAGTGCTTTGTTCACTCACAATTCCTATTGGAATGTGTTTCCAATATTTGATCATAAAAGTCCTGTTGACACACTATGAAGGCAAGTTTATGGCACAAGATCTGTTTTTGCAATAAGTCTGAATGAACTGGACAATACCAAACACATTTTACAAATACTGTTTGCATTATTATGAAATATGGAACGTAATTGAATATGTAAAGTGCATTCACATTTTAAAACATCACATGATCTGTTCTGCCCTTACCAAATCACAATATTTTGCCGTCCCCAGGCTGAATTGCGGCAATAGCTGGAATCAGTAGTCAGCAAAAAGTAGTTCATCACTCCTGACTCTAAGAGGTATTCCTGGGCTTACATCAACAGTTACTTTATTCAGTTTATGTACTTATTTCTGGTAACTTTTTTTTTAATTTCTTGATATTCTCTGGCTCTTTTCAATGTAACTCAAATAGACTATAGGTCTATTTTTAAAAAGCAATCCAGAATTAATTTAGAATCAGCCTCTTCTTTCCTAGCTTAGTATTGTTGTCGAGGTCATGCCTGTAACAGACAGCTCTTAAACTGCAGCCACATCAGAATTACAAAGTACAAACAACACAGCTTTCCTTTCCTGTATGGTCTGATATTAAAGTCTGGCAGCTTTAGGAATACATTACAAATACAAAACTACTGACCTTTCTCTCACCTGGCAAAAAGTATAAATTAGCTATTCATATGAACTATATTTGATTAATTCTCCAAGCTACATGACAAAAAAAAGGGTAAAAAACCCCACCTCAGTCATGGCAATGTTTTGTAATTTTAATGCCACCAAGCTGACGCACTAGAGGGCATGATTTAGCCAAAAATGTGCTTCAGTCGGCAGGGTGAGTGGTGGGGGGATGGAGGAACACAAAAAGCTCTTCTCTTATAATGCAACAGTAATGGCTAGTAAAATGTTAAAATTGATTTTATCCGAAGTATCCTTTTCATCATGCCTAAAACAAGATTACCAAGATGTTTTTTAGAGAGATGCCCTTCTCTCTCTTCAATACCCTGAACTGGAGAAGGCTGGATAAGGAAAGATATTTGATAAAATAAATTTAATGAAGGTGTGGCAAAGAAAAATCTCCCCAAGAGCCCTGGTGCACAAGTGCTCAGGGAATAGAACAGACTTGTCAGAAAGAATTTCTTGGGAAAGCCATGATAATTTATTTTGGTTTTCCATTTCATTTGCAAGCTGCAGTGTCTAGTTTTCATAATGACTCTTTATAGCCAGCAGCCTGAAAGGCACTACTCACTTTTCAAACAAAAGTAACCCCAAAGGTGTCTAAAATTAGAATTATATTTTAATACATCCTTTCTTGTCTTCCTCCTGCATGAACTTCTACACGGAGTTGGAAATGATAACCACTACAACTTGGAGGAACACAACACCTTCCCTGGAGCCAAATAACACTGCAGTGCTGCATAAGAAATAAAAAGGTAGTACTACCTGCAATTCCCTCACCTTATTTAGCTTCATTCAAATTGATTTATAACACAGAATATGATGCACAACCCCATGTTTTCACGGTTCATCACTTCAGAATATTACAATTACTGCAGTATACTGTATGAATATTGGCAGTATCTCCTCTGCTGCAAATTCTGTGGTGGGGAGATCAACAGGAGAGACTGAATTGCTCCTCAGGAATGAGCTTATCTTCATTCTACTGCAGCTGATTGTTCAGTACAAACTGGTGATGTTATTCTTAAGGCATTTCTGGTTTTCAGTAAGCAGACATTATTAGTAAAGAAAAATAAGGCAGTTGGTCCAAATGATATTCAGAAATGCTCAACATTAAGGATGTTACCAGGCAAGTAGATCATATTTTCTCTATAAAATGGTATAACCTCTGACTTAACAGCTTTAAGGCAATTGTGCTTCCTAATCAGCCACTGTATCTCTCAGTCTTCTTCCTGCAGTTGCTGAAATCATTAGTCAGGGAATTGTTGAGGAAGCCATGGAAACTCACACTAACAGCAGGGAATAAAAGTCTTTAATGGTGATAACTCACACTAAAAATGACAATTCATGGCTTTTTACAGCATGTAATATAATTTATGGCATGTTACACACTGATATATATGCCTAATGAATGTTGTAGAAAGCCATAAATCACCAGCATTCCCAACTTCCCATTAAGACCTCATTTATCACACTGTTCCAGAAGTATGTTCTTATGATAACCACACCCTTGTCTTGCTTTATTAAAATATAGATCAAAGATAGAAAAGGTAGATGTAACAGCAGCCTCATGCAGTATTAAAGCCACAACCACACTAACTAATACACCTGAATAAAAAAAACAATAAATCTTGGCTGAGAAATGCACTGACTTCCCCGAATTTATTTATTTTATTAACAAGTGGGGGAAAAACACAAAGTAGCATTTTATCACATTTACCCTCTGCAATGTAATATCTCATTTAAAAAGGTGATATAAAAGGAGGAAAAAGAGACAGGAAGCCAGTCTCCAGAGCAACACAGTTCCCTCCACTGATGACTATCATCATACTTAATCTAGTACTATGGGTTAGTGTGGCTGTAAGAGCAGAATCCAGAGCTGAAGAATCAGTAGCCAGTCTTAAATAACTGCTTTCTCCTAAAAATAGGGCTTAATATTGAAAACATAGTTAAAAAATAAGGAGTATTCAGATGATACAAAGCACTGAGCATTTAAGGAAAACTAATAAAAAAAATCCATAAGAGAAAAAAATAGGACAAGCACGGTATGTCTGAATATTGGTTTGGGGTTTGCCTGGGACTTTTGCTTCAGGCATTAGTTTCTAAGTCTCTGGTTAAGCATTTGTATAGCTCAGACCAAAATCAAGTGAAATTCTATAAGTTTCAAGGTTGCAAGTGATATCTGGTATTTTAGTAAAGATTGTTCTTTTAAAAAAGAGTCTCAGGGACAGGACATAACTTCTGGTCAGACTGAAAGCACTGAGAACTGTTATCAACCTGTAGATCTGTCTGGGTGACAATGCAACTTTTATAATCTGGTTATGGGGTTTTTTTAAAGACAATTCTTCTGAAACATACACACAAAAATGAATTTATCCATAAACTTCAGTGCACTGAAATTGGTTGAGATTATGTTAACCATAAAATAAACACATCTGGTTTATGGTTTAGCCTAAAATTTTTAATTAAGCATTGCAACAGCTCCATAAAAACAGTACTGTTGTTTAAAAGTATTCATTTTATTTGTGGCAGTCTTGAGAAACAGTTTACAGGTCTCCTTACAGATGTCACCCATCTTCCCACAAAAGATAATGTTTCCCTGAAAGGCAGGCACCACATAGAAAATGGAAACACAGCCCACAGATTTTTTATTAAGATCATCCCAGAATTGAAAACTAAACCAGGCAACTTCTTTCAGCTTCCTGTTGCAATAACTACATCACACAAACTTCCCACAAAACCAAACATAACAAAAAGCATAAAGCAATTTGGGTTGGAAGGGCCCTATTGAGTTCATCTAGTCCCAACCCAACCCCAAAATAGAGATAAAAAGGGTCACTGATATGCTCTTTATTCTTCTAAGAACCTCCTTTTAAAGCAGAAACAGGATTAAAAAAAAAAAAAAAAACATAAAACAAACTATGTTTCCATAACAGCTTTTCATTTAGAAAATTATGTATGACAAAAGGATAGGTTATTTCTCAGTCTTTTCTTAACTCTATAACAGAAATACATGATTTTTGGAGACAAAATGAAAAGTACACTCCTAGAGCCAGATGAAGTCTAATTTGTTCAAACTAGAGTTCACCAACTTTCATTATGCTCGCAACTCTTCAGGGTAAACCCCAACTTAAACAACAAGCAATTCAGCAGTTTCCAGCTCTGTATTTTGTTTCGGAAATCTTTTCTGTACCCCTTGAGGCAAATTAAATATATTTGTTTTGGAAAATGAAAAAGACAAAAAGTAAATAGACAAAAGAGCACTGTAGAGTCCTACAGCCACAAACAGTTCTACAAGGAGTCTGCAAAGATGCACAACAAGAAGATTCCTTATAGACACTTGTACTAGCACTGCTCCTGTGAGCATCACATGGGGCACCTCATCTTGGAGCTGGGTCCATTCCCCAGCTCAGCTCTGCTGCCAAAAGGTAGCCCCTGAGCTCTGGAATTCTACAACACCTACAAGGCAATGCTGCAGCCATTTCCTACCTCATCACCACAGGAAACTTCACTCACCAACTTGTTCTGTCTCTGGAGTTCCTGCTCCCGAGCAGTTGAGCCTCTTCTCCACTTGTACCCTCTTGCCCACCACGCCAGTTCATTCCTTGATCACAAATCACCACAGCTGAGTGGCTGCAAATCAAATTTGCCCTTCAATGTTTACCAGAACCCACGAAACCACATCACCCTTAAAAGTGACTGCAGCCACAGCCCAGGCTTTACCCAGGTGAAAGTGTTTGTCTTGAAACTCAGCTGGCTGTGATTTCTCTTAAAAATACAGCAATTATCTCACATTTTCATATGCTAACAAGATCTAGAAAGTTTAATTGCCAGTTTTCAGGGGAAAAGGTCAAAAATGGTTAGAGCTACAAGCAAAACAACATAGTATTCCATCTATAGCACATCCTTAGCAGAGAAACACTCAGAAATCTTGCATATCTCCAAAGTACACGATTCAAGCCCTCAAGCCCTTCAGCCTGTTCAGCAATGATAAAGGTTTGAGCTTTTGCTGACACCTTAAAAACAATTATCTCTCACAAAAATTCCATTCTGTGTAAAGCCATAGATATTTCTGATGCCACAGTCTGAAAAGCCTCTTAACCTCTCTTTACACAATTGCAGCAACTACAACACTGCACTAAGAGCCAGAAGCAACATCTGTTAAGTTGCAATTCTTCCCAACATTTTCAATGCTTTAATGATTTTATGTGGTTTTGTTTTCTATCAAAGGTTCAGTCTCTGTCACTTCAAAGTACAAAAGAGCAGTTACTGCTTTTAGTAAGAGCTGTTTAACTACCATCAAGACTGTTAGTTGGGACAAGAGAGCAAAACCAGGAACAACCAAGCCTTCAGCAAAGAAATTTAAAATTAATATATATTAATTGTATAAGACAATCCCTGCCTGAAGCAACATATGAAATTTATGGAAAAACTTGAGGAAATTACCATCTATCTAAGATCAGCTATTTAGGTCTGAAAAAGAACAAGAACCCCTGTCTCCCAATAATCACAGTCTGATTAATTAGACCAAAGAAATCTAATAATAAAACCTTGGGAGACACAAACAAATCTAAAGAAGAGTCAATTATTTGCTCTTTATCCTTATTCTACCAGTAGGGGTGATTTCTCCACAGACACATATACACACACACCTTAATTTCTTCCATATACTAGATTTTGGCCATTAAAATTAGAGATTGAATTGAATAGATGTGCACTCATTAAACAGTTAAAAATATTAACCACATTGGTGATAAGTATATTTTACTGCAAGGCAGCACTTGTGGCCAAAGCTCATTTTTTCTAATATATTTGGGGGATTTACACCATGTAAGAGTAAACTAATGAACAAAATTCAAATAGGGCTTTAACTCATTCAGTAACACCATGCTGCACATCCTCAAAACAATTAAATGCAAAACACTAGAAAATTAACATTTAGATTTCTAAATTCCTTCAAGTATTTATATTGTTGTATCACAAAGAGGAAAGCTGGAGGGACATTCATTAAGTGTACTTAAAAACCGCCTTTTAGGTATTAGGAATGAGTCGGCATTCAGTAGAAAGATTTTAGGGTACCAGGCCAATCTCAAGCCCACTGTGTATTTTCATATTTATAATCTAAATACTGAGAAAATAGATCCTTCTGGTGATGGACAAGCTGTGGCAGATGGAATGAATAGAAAACAGAGAAGCTTTCTGCAGTAAATATGCTCTACCTGCAACATTCGAATCAATCTGTAAAAGAAATAAAGTGGTGATGAAAACAAGCAGATTTTTAAAATTACAACTACAATTTCCCAAAGGGAAGGAAAGAAAAAAAATTAACTCACTCTCAGTTCATTTAAAACTTTACTCCCTTGGAACTTAGTAGTTCTGAAGATAAAAAAAAAAAAAGTCATTGCTGAAACTTTGGCTTCTGCAAAAGTCATTAAAATTAATGAGAATATTGGATATTTATTCGCAAGGAAAAAAAAATCAAGTATATTTTTCTGCATGAGAAAAATCTCCAGTCTCCCAGGAACAGAGTTAAGAAATAAGCTATCAGGTATTGAAAGCCTCTGAATCAAATTCCAGTTTCAAATCCTCACTGAATTTTCCCCAGCTATTGTTGTGAGTTACCTATTTACCTGTTATACTAAAAGTTGCTTTTCAGCACCATAAACTTTATTTATCCTGATTCTTCTGTCTAACAAAATATACTTTAGCCCCGCACTGCAGCACGTAGCTTTAAAATATAGAGGGTGTGAGTCTGGTAAAGCTAGAAATTGATTGTTAGCTTTCTCTGACCAGTTACCATTTCAGTTGGCAGGTCCCCCTGATCCTGCCATCTTGCAGTGTTATTTTTCATTACATGCAAATATGCTGAATATTTCTGTAGCACGTAGTTCACAAATGCAACTTGCTTGATACAAATCAAAACCAGCATACATTCAATCCTTGCACCTTTGCAGTGAGAGAGCAAGACTTGCTCTGTTCCCAGTGGACATTTTCATAGAAAAATATACCAGCAGTTCTGAGAAGATCAAAGGGAAACAGTTGTCCTGTGTTTTAGCACCACCAGGTTTACATTCCAACAGGGAAATTCCTTTTTTCCCTCCTTTGGTCTTTTACAGCCAACAGGACACTTAATCTGCAAGAGGGAGAGGCGTGACTTTTGCAGCAGAGCAGAGGTGCTACATTTCCAGATGTGAAGAGTCAGTTCATAGCAACACTTACTGCAACTGATCTTCTCCAGACTTCATCAGGAAATAGCATAGGGCATAACTTTGTGCGAGGGAACACTTACCCTGTTAAACTCTTAAGAGCCACAATTTAGGGTTTGCATTTTAAGAGATGGAGAATATATTTTACTGCGGTCAAGAGAGCTGGGGTTGTTCCAGTGCCTAAAGGGGCTACAAGAAATTTTGACCATTAAAATGCTCTCCAGGCTGGTATCTAAACTGCATCATGCAGCTGAGGCTCATGCAGTTTATGAAACTCAGAAGACGGATTTTCTGATCTGTTTTTGGTAAAATACCTCTCTACAGCGGGTAAACTCCTACAAATATGCAAAAGTATTCCTGAGTTTTAACAATTTTAAAATTAATCAGGAGCATTTCCTGTATCACAACAGAGAATTCCAGTTGTCTTTACAGAGAGCAAGATGAGAGTTGACATTATTAATTGATAAGACTAATTACATGCACTGCTTATGAACTGATATTATAGCTGCTGATAAAAGGGAATAAATTGTGGTATTTAAATGGGGATCTGCACGTTACATCCCTTGGGTTCTAAACCTGATTCTGACCTTAACACAGCTTGAAGTGACTCCAGGCCCCCTCCCTGTACACTTAGAAAAGTAACAATTTTGCTTGGTCAACCTGCTAATTCCAAAAGAAGTTGAAAGAAGAGAGCAGTTGGTCTTCTGGGAAAGTCTCTGGGAACCTCAACAAGCCCATGGTTTGTACTTCACGGTAGGATGGTGTTGTGCAGAACAGATTTGAGTGAAAAAAATAATATAAATAAAAGCACAATTGGAAAAAAAAATATTATTAGACCAGTGGGCTGATGTGTTGGTTGGTCGTTGGTTTTTTTTCCTCTAACAAGTTCTCAAAATTGGAATTAGGAATGTTCGTTCTTCACAGTTAACTTCAAGAACCCTTGATGATCTTGACTAATAATTATCAAATGGAAACTTTGCAAGGGACAGAAAATTCTGCTACGAAACTGCCATTTTTTTCACAGCTAGCCAGCAAAGATCAAACATACCCACAAAATTTAATACAAAGGTACTTTTCAACTCTTCTTGAAAGTTAACTAATCCTTATATGAACTTCCTACAGCCCACAGGTACTACCGAAAATTTGGGCCATGATTAAATCTGAAAGAAACTGTTCCACATAAAGCTGCATATGCAGTGAAACACATTCTTGAATTAAGCTGCTGTTAAGCTCTTGTTACTTTGTCAGGTAATTCAAACAAGATAAATAGCAATAACTAATATAATATAATTGGGCAGTTACCCAGCTAAAGGCTGGATATTATCTTCGTTCTCACTGGACTTCATATAAACTGGTTTTGGTGCTCTGAAGAGCTGTCATAGTTTTCACCTCTCAGCCTGTGGCCAAAATACGTTGGCCTTCCCAAAAAAGATGTATTGGTCGTGCTCAGTACATCAGCTACTTGGATTTGGGGTTTGTTAAAAGCAAAACAGATAGAGCAGCAAATTGCTCTGAAAGAATTAATTTTGTTACAAAAAAAAGTTGAATGTTTCACATCGCGTTCAGATATTATACTGCTTTCATTATCTTGCCTCTGTAGCCTGCAGTGTAATAGAAGACACATGTAATACACCTCAAAGTTATCAGAATGAAATAAACACCAGCTTCAGAAAAACACGATCCAAAATCTTAGAGCTTAGAAATAAAGGAAATAGCAAAGGTCAATGAGATTTGTAAAACAGGACAGTATCTTAACAGACTAATTGCATTTATTAGCTGTTATTTTTGTGAGCAAAACATTCCCAGCTTCTCATAGGAAAGAAATACTATTTATGATCTCAATCAGAAAAGAAGCTGCCAGTCAAACTCAGCAATTAAAATTATCTTTTTCCTTTGTGAATATTTCCATATCAGCACTTTACCTTGTCCTCTTTATTACTCCAGCGCTCGGCTCAAAGTCAATGGTTTATTTCTTGCTGCTTGGAATGTTACATTTCTAAGTGGTATGTGAATTAAAACACAGTCCCTCTCCAGAGTGGGGCCAGGTCTGTAGTTAAGAGCACCCTGTAACAGATGGAGAGGAGTTTTACTGACTCAGAGCTGTATCTTCACGAGGTAGCCCACAGGAAACATCACTTTTGAACATGGCCATTTGGAGAGTGAACCCTGCTGATAAACACAGAGCAGATATAATTATGTGCACCAGTAACACTCCGTAGTAGCAATAGGGACTTGACTTAATGGTGCTTGGAGAGTCAGATGAGTGTGCTGTTGATGCCTTGGGTACCAAGAAAAGAATAATCAGCATTTAACTGAGCTCGTAAAATTCAGTCTGAGCTAGGACTTTTCTGTTCTAGGGAAAAGAGGATAGAATACAGACAGATTTAATAATATTAATTAATATTTATTTTTCCATTCTTCATACACTATGTAATATATATATATCTCTTTATACACTGTGACACAGACTTTAATAATAACTGGGAAATCTGACTACACATCTTGAGGTAAGAAGGATATAACAGAACTAAGCCTAAGCAAGGTTTTTCAGAGTTAATGAGCATATTTGAGAGGTCCACAAATGCAATTCACCTTGATATAATGAAGAACTCTCTACCTTCAAAAATATAACTCAACCCAGAGAATATGTACTTATAATGACTTAAAATTTATATTTTTAGGATTCTTGCTGCAAAGTCACTTTTGAAGAAAGATGCAGCATTCCTTAAAACCAGAGGCGAGAATATAATCATCATAATTTATGGGTCCTAAATTCCTCATCCTTTAGTCACATTTAGTTTGCAGTAAAGCCCCACCATCTCAATGAACCTAAGGGACTATACAATTAAAGCCCCATAATTTTAACTGTGTTAATTAAATGTAGTCCTGAATAACTGAGAAGGGGAAAAAAAACATGTAATTAGGATAAGGGTAAGGGGTGTTCATTGTTTGGGTTTTTTTAATAAAAAGTCAGAGCACATGAAAATGTTCTTGTATGCCAAGTATTACATCTGTACTCAAAGACTCCATTTAGCCTATTTGCAAGAAAATAAAGTTATACAGGACATGGCAGCTTCTACTGCATATGTGGTGGAAAGAAATATACTCTCAGCAGTGTCACTCTTAGACAGGATATTTCTAATGTCTTTACATCCTTTAAAAATGAAACACACCTGGAAAGGTAAGGTTTTGTCTAAAACTGAGAAAATAATTTACATGGAAACCTTTAATTTCAAAAACCCGGTATAAATGAAAAATTACACAGTAAAATAGGAGTTTATTACAGTGTTTGCCTGGTGAATGCTTTCAATGCACACAGTTTGAGAACTGGTGACCAGCTGTCAGAAAAACTCCTCAGGATATTCAGTTTTGATACTGTTTGACCCGAACCAGTTCAGTTTTGTAAGTACCTGTTTATAAATGTTGAAACACTTGGAACTTGAGAGTAAGCTGTGTGAAATCAATCAAAGAGAGAAGAACAAAGTTCATATTAGGGGGAGAATATGTGTGATCTTGTCTAAACGCACAGTTGGAGTTAATTTCCTTGCTAGCTGAGCTATGAGGGTACTGACAGTTTCTGTCATACTTTACTTGGATGACTCACTATGACAGAGAAAAGGGGAAATCTAATATAGTTTCTTGCTCAAGCAAAGATGTAGCAGACTAATAGTTTTTATAAATGGCAGGGAGAGTTTTAAACCAGCACTATTTATGGAAGGAGATTTTCTTGCAAATTTACCTGTCAATAAAATGTTGATTAGAAGATTCTTCTTGAATACTACACCAAGAGAAGATAAATACTAAGTCAGAGTAGAAATTGTTTATGATTTTATGATGTGAAGGCAAGTAGCACATCGTGGACTTCAGCATTTGAAACAATTGGACATAGGAAATGTGTCACCTCAATTACTTTGGAAAAAGGGAATTTGAATTTAAAAGCATTACTCAGCTGAGAATCTAACTCTTCTTCCATTTATTATAAAATGCATAGAAGGGATTTTTTTTAGCTTTGACTAGTGTATTGATTAATTTCTAAAATTTGTGTTTCAGACCTAACAAATTGCCTTAGTCTATGGCATCCCAAAACCACAGGTTTTCTCATGCAGTTCATCACACACATTCTATCAAGACAACCCTACATTCCTTTTATTTGCAATCAAGTTTTTCACTGAGGTGCCCAGAATGACAGTGATGTTGTCAGGCATCACTGAGCTACTCCAGACCAAACTTGGAGAGATGCAATTTAACAGAATGTTAATTGAGCACCTGGAATGTAAAACAAGAGGTACATAAAGAACAAAGTAAAATATTTTTATCTTACAAAGGAATAGACGGAAACTCACTGAAGGCAGAGAACTCCCAGCTGTTCTAGATCTAGAGAAGTGAAGGGCATTTTCACAGTATTTCCATCACAGGATATGACAATGCACAGAGGAATCTCTCTGGCAAAATGCTAACATACATTTTCTCTACAGGGAGAAGGAAATTAAATGCAAAGGTGTCAGGTCGTGTGAAAACAAGCTTTCAGTGCTGTTTAACGATGCTCAGATGAAGTATATCATATTAAAATGAGTCATCTGTCAGGTGCAACATGTGTACTCTAACTGCGCTTTCATAGCTGCCTTTTCAAATACAAAGTCATTGCAAAACAAATATCCTCTCAAAAAAAACCTGCTCCATGAATAAAAGTAACACTGATGCAAGTTAGAGGCCTGAAAATTCAATTTAAGACCCTAAAGATCAATAGGTCGTGGCAGCACTAAATATTTTAATACTATCCTGGCTGGTATGATGTGATCCTTACTAAGTGAGGAAAGCACAAGTGGTAAATCCTTGGCTATAAACATACTAACAGAAAAGAAAAAAGGATTTTTATTAGTATTACATTCAGCATATACTGGTTTGGTTTGTTTGTTCTGTCCATGGAAATCCAGAGAATTCTGTTAACTATAGTAATTGCTGCATTTTGCAGTGATCCCAAAACAGAAGTTTCCTTATACTCATTCCACTAAAGACCCAGTTTATGTCATAAGTTTTTATACACAAAAAGCTGAGGGCAGAATTATTTCTGGAAAAAGCAAAGGAGACAGAACCATAGGAGGTGCTCTCAGCAAAAGCTGTTTCTGCTGACATTCTCTTCTTACCTTTTTATGATCAGTGTAAGTGTGGTTCCTCAAATCCAACCAAAAATTTCAGATCATCACATCACTAACAGATTTGCACTTTCAAAACTGATAGCACTAACTTTGGGAAGGTATGAGCAAAGACAATTTCTCATTTAGTCGTAGAAAAAGCAGATTATTTATGTTTTCAGAATGCAGTTATACAACTGTAGATGTTTAGTGTAACTAAATTGTGTTATAGTGTCTAGCTCACTCCCCCACCATCTGCACACTAGCAAACTGGCTTCTATCAGTGTTCTTGAATGACAAAGAATTTGCAAATCATGTCCTCAGAAAACAAGGAAATCCCGAGGAAGCCATGGAACAGTCTGTGATTGTTGCTTAATTCCACTAATGGAAGTGCAAATGGATACACAAGCATGGATTCATTGCTTTACATTCTTTTCAAAGCACTTCGTCCTCCTTTTTTTGCATGTAGTTTCAAATTTCTCTGTCTAGCACTATGATATGTGCCATTCAAAAAAAAGCCATTAATCTGGCTTTGCTGCTGCTGGCTACTCAAGCAGTTGTGAAGTTCAAAGTGCAAATTCAGATGCAATTTTGATTCCTGAAATTCAAGAGGAGAAGTTCTTTTATATTCTTTTGTTTTGATGTTTCTTGTTCAATAAGAACTTTTAAAATGTCAGGAAGATTTAATGAATGAAAGGAAATGTCCCTAAATAAGTCAGCCAGCTGTTCTATCCAGCAGGTTAAAATAACTGACCCAAGTGCAACCAGTCACATCATTTCTCTCACCATTTTTCCACGCCATACCATCCATACCAACAACAAACACCAGGAAAGGCTCTGATATTTATTACTTAAGGGAGACTGGCTGCATAGAGTTACAGATCATGATGAAAAAATTAGAGCAGAAAGCAGAATTCATGTTTTCTGAAAGACAGAACAGTCTCTGGCGCCTCTAGGAACAATCTGCAGAAATACTGACTGAAATAATCTGAAGAGGAGTTTCTAAAGTAGAGTTTACAAGGGGTTTTTTACATAGTCATCATATAAAGCAATCAAGGAAGGCTTTCAGAATAATTACACCATGGAAATGGAACACTCAAGTTGTAAGACTTCAACATAAAGGGCATCAGATTATTCTAAAGGCAAACTTGGGCTACAAATTAAATTTAGTGAAAAAGCAGCAGACTGGTTATGCATGAGCTGAGGTCACTGTCAGCCTGTAAACCAACAGCGACGATCCGAGGTTAGAGCCAGAATAGCTTTCCAGCAGATTTGGCATTCCTGGTGTAGACCAATACAATAGGACTACCAACAGGCCAATAGAAATTGTATCTAGTTTATTGACAACAGCTTAAAATATCATGACAAACCTAGTGTTTACAGCAGAAGCTTGATAAATCTTTGATTTCAAATTAAAGTGAAAAGATAGCAATTTTCAAGCAAGTCTGAGCTGTAATGACACTTTTTCCTCAGGCAAATGACCTAGACAATAACTGAAAAGGGGTATTAACAAAAGCAAACTGAGGTACCAATGACTGGAATGTAAAAATGAAGGTATTTTCTTGTCCTACAAAATGTTAACAGATTCATGTACAGGAGTTCACTGAAGTGAATTGCTTGTCACAAGTCAGATAAGAATCAAAGTGTCAGAAACTGGGTGACAAACACAGGTGATGGAATGGTGGGAAGATAATGGAATAAAGTCATGGGCAGAAAGGTTGTAAAAGTCACATGATACTACATTATGTTCAGAAACTAACTGAGAATAAGCATTCTTTCTCCCTGCTCCCCTATACTCTTTCTACACCATAGCAGCTGAAAAATCCAACAAATTAAGAGTCAGAAAATAACCATCAATTCTATTCTATATAAAAAAGGAATTTCATGTCAAATCCTCTGCAGGATAGAGGCTACACTTTAAGATGTGCCTTATAAAATTTAAAGCTTAAAAAAACAAGGATGAATAGAGTAGACTATCTTTAGAAAATAATATAAAAGCAATTTTTATAGTTCAAATTATGATGTTTTGCTCTCCTGTTTATAATGTCATAGGAATGATGAGAAAGGGAACTATATGCCGAGGTAGTTCTTTAATATTAGCAATGGAATCTAATGTAAATATACATATACACAACTCCTTTTAATTACACTGAAACTGGAGAGGAAAGTGTTCTCAGCTGCTCTTCAGTATACTGCTGAATTCCTTTTCTCTGAGTTGATCTAAATTTAAAATCCAAGGCTGGTTTCCCTTAACACTCAATAATTACTGGATTTGGAAGTCTGTGGTGTTGAAAGAACCAAGGTTTGGATTTGTCTCACCTCTGACTGATGGCAAACTTAGAGGAGTAGGAATTTAATCTAGATTTGTCATCTCAGTGCACATGACTGAATGCAACTTTACTGCTGTCATCTGAAAAGTTATGTAACGTTTCAACCTCAGTAGAAAATGACAGTATTTATAAAATACACATAGTATATAATACTAACACCAGCTTTTTTCCAACTTTTTGAGAACATAATGCAAAAAAAAGTACTTTCATCAAGCAGTTTCATACAAAAATAGGTTATTAGCCAATTTATAATAAAACTATTTTATTGGAATTTAAAATTAAAACAATACTGTACAGATTCATTTATTTTAAAGAGAGTTTTTTTAAAAAGCTTTTCCTTAAAGAAGATGAGATAACTCATAAGGAAATGGATAGCATTTTATTATTAGGCACAAGCTCTTTAGCACAAGTCATTTCAGATATTGTGAAAGCCGAAGGGTTCTTCTGAAGTACTTTGTTCTATGCACATTATGTCTTTAGTACAATGGAGTTAAAGAACATTTATTACATAATTTACTTGAAAATCACTCAATTTTACACTTTTCAAAGGATGGGGAAAAAAAATCTAGATTATTCTATATGTTTTTCTAAGCTATGTTCAGGACAGATGACAGGTATTCAAGATGAGGTTGAGTCTAACACTGAGTACTCTACCTTTTGAAATAATGATTCTGCTCAATAGTCACAGAAGCTCTTTACAGAGCAGAGGAAGGGAGAACATTGATGCAGATTTAAGCTCAGGGGCTCTAGTAAAATTGACGCCTTAAGTAAAGTTGTCTGATAAAGTTGACAAGGAAAACCTCTAAGCAATAATTTTGTTGATGGCACTGAAGGGTAATGAAAGTAAAAATTAAAAATAAGGATTTTACTACTCATTTCACTAAAATAATGCAGAAGTAAAAAAGACAGTAAAATAGAATCTTTAATGAAAACACTCCAACAAAGGATATTCTGAGGGTATGACTCCATGTGTTTGTTAGACATAGGTGTAGAAACTTCAATATATTGAAACTATTTAAAAATAAAATACATACTATTCATAGGATTTAGTTTCCATGCTGTGCTTTATCTCTGGCTCCTTTTGTTACTTTCAGTAACTAAAGAAAATGCTGCTAGTTCTGAAATATAATTACATTTTTCATACAGCCACTGTAGACATACCTTTAAATATAAATTTTGTAACTAAAGAATATGTGTTTGGGAATTCTTATTTGTTCTTCTTCCTCTATTATATTGTATCTCTCTCTATCTGAATGTGCTCATCTTTTGCAATTTCAAAGCCAGATTAAAAGGCCAGAAATAGTAAATTTTTCTTTACAGCAGAACTAGGTGTGGGTCCTGTTCTCCAAATAACTCACTGCTGCCAATGAAAGCTCTGCTTACTGTACCTCCTGGCAGGACAGTTTTGGTTGACATGTGGTCCATTTAGCTCATTGTTATGCCTTGCTTGCTTTGTCAAAAGAACTTGAGATCAGATAGGAGAATATGTCCAAACTCAGCAGTCACAAACATCCCCCTAATCCCTGCAGACATTTTAAGCTTTGAAGCACAGTGACTCCCATCTTTCTCTAATCTATTTCTATGATCCTCTGCAGGATGTACTTGATAACATAATCACGATGTCTAACGTGTTTTACTGGAATGCTTCTATGACTTGTATTTCTTGCCTGTCAACAGGAAAAACACAAGTTGCAAAATGCTCTAGATAATGCAAATTGAGAATAAACACTTCAGGGTAAAACAGTAAAGCAATCAAATGGGTTTCACTAGCAATTAAACCTTGTGGGAAGTTTTAAAATACAGAATTCAATTTTTAATGCTACCCACGCATAGAAGATCCATAGAAAACTGGAACGTTTAATACCTGGGGCAGATCAAGATGAAATAATGGCACAGAAGTGAACAGAACAATTTTATTTTCCAGGTAGGATTTTCTGTGCTGTGTAAATTGGCATTAGCTGAACATCTGGTAAATTGCAAAGTCAAAATTATGGTTTTTTGTTCCAGGACATTCTCAGCTCGTGTAATTCCTTTGACAAAATAATTAAGAGGTGCCACTTCCAGAATTTGGAGGAAATATTCCACCTATCTATTTGCTTAGATTTCATCTTCTTATAATGCTCCTTCAGCACAATTCCTTGATTTTAAAAAACAAAACCAACTAACATCAAGATAACAGGTGATAATTCTCTATTTTCAACTCTATTTCCTCCCTCCCATAATGGTTTTAATGGGAAACCAGACTATCCGGCATTTTTTATTGTGGTGGTCTTTTGCTTTTGTACCCAGTCATCCATTTGTATAGGCACTTTCAGAATTCAAGTAGATGCAAACTCTATCTTTTAGCTCATTCTTTCACACTTAAGGTGGTTTATTACACAAAATTGTATGAGTAAATGAAGTAATTTTTATTTTTAACGCAATTTTTAATGGACCTCCCATACAGATCATATGGATGTGTATGTCTAGAGAAGCCTTGTAGATCTTTCTGAAAAAGCTATTTAAAAGGAGTTTAAATTTTGTTTTCTTAAGAGGTTGCCACAACTGTATTCAGGGATTTTTTTATATATTCCACAGAATCACAACATGCCATGTTCTCATGATTTGATTTTGTACAATTTAAAGCCTTCTGATGTTTTGCTTTCCCATGGTATTACCACAGACAGGTAGTGGGGGAGCGGTTTTTTACCAACCACTGAGTAACTGTAAGTGGAAAAAACATACAATGACTATTTCTGTCTGGTTTAGAGGTTCTTCAGCATTAACAAATTTTAGAAGCGTGGTGTCGTATAGGCTGTGTTTCTGTTTCTTCCTGATTGATGGTCCATTGGTTCATTGTTGGACCATTACCTTTTATGTACAGTCCAAAACATATTTTAGGAGCACTCACTGTTACTTGTCCTCACTGAAGCTGTCACTCACTCAAGGATTACGGTGAAAATAAGAGTTTCTGACAATTTTGAACATATGAAAAATATTTCAATCCCTTTTTCAATGCCATTTGACTGAAAGCAAAGAAAACAACAGGCTGAGGGAGTGCCAATTATAAAAATCTCTATCCTTATTTTGACAAATGTGCACAGAACAGAGTTTGCCTATTGGAAGATTTAAAAAAAAAAAAAAAAAAGTGTCTTAGGGGGCCGTATCTGTGTGAGTAAGATAACTATTATGTGTAGTTATATAGATCAGCCTTCAAGAGCATTCCTTGTGTGGCATCTGCAGTACACCCAGTACAATATTCAGTGTATTCTTTTTACATGCCAAGTCTTTTTTTCAGTTTATCTTTGCTTGCTCGATGTTATCTTTGCATTTGTGTGAATCACAATTGAAGACTGATAACACAACATGACAAAGTACTGCAAGAATTGTTGGGACTTCTTTATTGGGATTTTTAATAATTAATGTTTCGGTTGCATGAGGTTTCACGTTGAATTTGGTTTTGCCCTGAGGTGGCTGAATAGTAATTCTGAAAGCGTTTTCATAACCTGTATTTCAGGAGATAGAGGTGTTACAAGAAGCAACATCCTAGAGAAAGAATACATGCAGTGCACTTATTAAAAATAAATGGTATTTAAAGTTAGTTAACAGTCAATATACCTGATGAATTCCTCCCTTCTGCTCCTTGTAACCAGAATTCAGTCTGCTTAATGTTACTTTGTATTTGGTTGGAGATCCTTCTGTGTAGGTTTGTGCTGTTGGTGATAAGATGTGTGAGTGAGAAGTTGAAAAGCTCTTCTGTAGAAGTGAATAACAGTATGGCCATGAAAACTGTAACATTTTGGACCAGTTTTCTCGGTTTTTTTAGGGACTTGTGGTGGCATTTATCATGCAGCATACTTGAAGAGCTTAATCTCACAAAACCCAACTGAATTTTTGCACTGTTTGTCTTGTCACCTACTTTGAATTAAAGTGCTTTTTAAAATCAATAACTTTTATCTATGTCACAACCAAGGAGCTGTGACAATTTTTTTCCTTTGGTAACTGTGTATATTAGTGAACTATGAAAACTGGGGATAAAGCCCTAAGTGCCCATAATGGTGTTGGGGTTTTTTATTTTAGTTGCAGGGAGTAAAATGAATCTTGATGTCTTTCCTAGAAATTCTAAAGAGTGGCAACTTTGAGTGATAATTAGAAAGAATGTGATTTTTTTTCTATAAAAATTTGGCATACAAATAGAGGTTTTGACTGGCATTATAAATGATTCTATTTGCACAGAGAAGTGCAACAGATTTTTTGTTCTTCATATTATTTAGATTGAAAGGTATTCCTAATGCATCAATTGTTCTATTGTTCTGCATCATGGCAGGATCGATGTAATTATTCCTAACTTTCCTTTAACAGGTAGTGCAGCAGAAATAGGAGTGTTCCTAGAAAACCCAGCTGTCCAATTTCCTGTGGCAGTTTGGTCCACTGTTTGCTTTTCTCTAAGCGTTTCTCAGTAAAGTATCCAACGACAATATGCCCAAAGAGAGATCCTGACAGAACCCAAATCACTGCAAGGAATTTGTCTTATTTTCAATTTTGAACTTCTCTAACTTTTCCTGCCCCATCAGTGACAGTGATCTGCTCTTGATTAGGTAATAGGAGCATAACCAAAATTTACACAAATTTACTAGCACAGGTTTCTGCCTTTTTAAGATCCATGTAAGTCTTGGATTCAGCCATGCTTGTTGTGTGTGATGACTTGGAACACACACTTTCTTTTCATACATTTCTGGGGAATAGAGAACACTTTTGCTTTGTGAAAGGATGTGCCACCAAACTTCTTCAAGGTAAGCTGCAGCTTCTTGCTTTTATATCTCTGTGGGTGTGTGTGTTGATCCTCTGTAATGGAACTAGACTATTGAAAAATTAACTTTGCTTTCAGTTTGAAATCTTTTATCATGATTTTGACATTATTTTCTTTCATTTCTATACGAGCAGTGCCTTTTGTTCACACACCAAGGGATCTGGAGCTTTCATTTGCCATTTCAAGGTGGTAGGGGATACTGTTACAGATGTTGCTATTTAGCAATGCTGTTTTCTGAGATACAGCTCAAGTTTTGAAGAATACCGAATAAAATCATGCAGTAAGTGAGTAGGATTAGGGGTTTTTTGACAGGGAAAACTTTGAAAGAGGAAAAAAAATCCCAGCTGCAGTGGAAATATCCAAAGGTTTATGTCCTTTGTCCTACATATTGAGAATTTAAATAGGAAGGTCAAAAATCTAGAATAAAGATCTTATTTTTGTGAAGTTTCGTCTCTGTAAACAGATTGATTTGGCTTTTATGATACAATTATTAAGTGTATGAAATAAGTGCTGCTTTGGTCATCTCTGGAAGTCTTTGCAAGCTGTGCAAGGCTGAGCATTATAAATCTTTCAGTTTCTGTGTCAAATTCTGCCATGATCACAATGGCTTGAGATTCTGAGAAAAGATGAAGCCTAGCATATGTCTTTAGAATTAGTCCGCTCTCTCTGTCAAGGGACTCAGCCTTGGCAGGAGGATGCTGTGGGATACATAAATCAGGGAAGTAACCTGTATGTCTCCTGATTTGGTATGCTGGAATACAGCTGTCTCTGTGGTAATATGTTCTTTAATGCTTCATTGAACCCGTTCTTAGGGAAATGAAAATGCATGTGTTTGACATGCTTCTGTAGTTGGCTGGTTGATCAAAATAGATTCTTCTTGGCCTTTTTTTCTCACTCATCTTTCCATGGGCATCGTTATCCATTACTTAAAATTATTCTGAGAACAACGTCTGAAGCTTCTTTTCCAAACTTATTTGAATATGACTGTATAATCTACACAAAGCAGTGTCCTTTTGGACATGTGATAAAAAATTAATAGGGCTTCAAATTTTTTAACAGCTGCTGGATTTCTTCCTGTATTAAAATCACTTAAAATCTCTTTTCAGTTCTGTTCAGAAAGCAAATTATCTATGAAGGGCAGATAAAGCAAAACTGGCAGATCGAGTATTTCTGGGTGAGATGTATGGGTATTAAAATATGCAGTTCTCTGAGGCAACATATAAAACATGCATAATCTATTATAATAAGATTCCAGAAAGTACCATTCACAAAGGCTGAAATGTTTGGAAGTGATAGGAGAGAATGTGGAATGCAGGCCTGGCTTCAGATGGAAGGCATTTGACTCCTGCCAAATTAGGGTGAGAGTTGTCTGTGTAGGCCAGAACAAAATGTACCTGTTAGTGTCAACACTATTTGTATTGTCCTTCTTTTTTAATTAAAAATATAAGAAGTAGAGTCATGTTTTCCTAAATATCACATATTACACTGTAAAATCACTATTGTAGAGACAGTCCCTCTTCCTCTGCTCTTCTCTCCAACACAATGTGATAGAAGGTAGGAGAGGGAAGAGCAGTTTTATTACCAACATTTTGGAGGGGAGAGGAAGGTTGAAAGATGTTAACAGAATTTGTCTAGCATTAGGCAGATAGTCTGACAGAAAAATGAATCACATTTAAAATCTCTGCTTTCACAGTATAAGAGCAGTATTGTTCCATATTCTGCACACTTTAAAATTTTCAATAAGATAGATGATGTTAGAAGAGGAATAATTATTTAGCTCAGAATTTCATTATTATTTTCAATAACAGTTTATTTTAGAAATATTTGAAATTGTTACATGATGATAGGATGTTGCATCATATTTACTAACACATTACTGCTATTCTGTTAATTAATCCATCCTTTCTAGTTGTCTAAATCTCAGAACAACTTTTAAATAGTACTTAAGACATTACATGCCATGAACATAAAATTCCACAGGCAAATTAAGATACCAGGATATATTTATGTCAGACAGTCCAGCAGTATGAGCTATGGCCCTGAATAAACCAGAAATTGGAGAATGCAGATGGGATTTGCTAAATGTGACACCTGAGGCCACTGATTCTTGAAAATACAAATTGGAAGGGTGACTGACCAAGCAGAAAGTTCTCTGCCTTTATGGTTATTGTGTAATGGTTAGATTAAATATTGGGAAACCCAGGAGACTGAAAGCCCATTGCAGCCACTGGCAAAGAGTAGGTTTAAGCAGTTAATAGGTACAAACAGGAATTACAGTCTCCCACTGACATCAGGAGAGAGAGTCAGCTGGCACATTGTATGTTCACGATTTAGTTCCAATTGATACGAATTGATACTCACCAGGAACAGGATGACAAAAAGATGCTGTTCTGATTTTATTGAAGTTTCCTAATTCTTATATAAATATCTTACTTGTCACAAAGGGGAAGAAAAGTTGCTTCTGTTTGGCAGACATGTCTGTGAGCCCACAATAACTCTGTTCTTCTACCAATAATGAGAAAACACATTACATTTTGGCAACCTTATACCTGTTCTTTAGTAAAAATTGGAGCTCAGTAAAAAAACAGATACACAATTTTATTTGATTTTCTGAATTCCTCTGCCAGTGAAGCAGTAACTGCCACCACTGTGACTAAGGACTTGTTGTACTGCTCAGGTGATGAGGTTCTTGGTGGATACATCACAAGAGGCTCCAAATTTCTCCCATCAATTCTTGTCATACTTTCAGCACATTACTGGCATTTTTTGTGAATACTGTTGAAGTCACCTTTTGATTTCAAAGACTCCTTAACTTTTAAATGAAAACGTACAATTAATATTAAAACAAAAATATCTATTTTTTTATATTATAGTCATCATTTCAATGTTACAACCAGCATGAAAATCACTCTTGTCATTGCTTGCTCATCATTCTCTCTGTTCCCCTTTTTTTTGCCTGCATACTTCCTTGTGAGGTGCTCCTGTTTTAAAAATTAGCCCTTATTTATTTGTTAGTTTAAAAGATAACTGCAAAATATAATTGCAGAAGTAAGAACAGCAATTACTGTGGAAGCTGAGTAACAGGCAGCACTTAAAGGAGGAAGAGAAATAAACATGGCAAAACAAAAAAAAAAAACTTTTTTGTTGCATGAGCCTCAGCCTCAAGGTGTCTGTGACCACAGTTTGCACTGACTGAAGTGCTTTTTATCATTCCTAAACAGAGTCCTACTGTAAGCAATCAATATCTGTGTTGGGAGAAGCTTATCCTTTTGACCAAAATGTAAGACTGATTACCTGCATCAGTGCTATTTTTAGAAATAATTCATCAGTGTTGTACAGACACCTTGATGCCTATAATAACACTAACACATTTGGAGCCTCTCCTCTCATCCCCATCACAGTTAATCTTGCTTTAGCCTTTTAAAGCTTGGAAAGAATTAATATATTCAGGCAAATGAAGGAAGAATGGGATGTGTTGACATGTTCTCAAACTCACACAGGCCATTTTAGCATCTCTTAATAACAAGCAGAAAGTACCTGTCCAACACAGGCAGGGGTTCTGCAGATGCAGCTGCACTGAGCTGTAGAGTTTACTGAAGTCTGTTATTCCATCAGGCAGCACTTTATTGTAAGGCAGATGCTATTCCCGGATAAAAAGAGCAGAGATGTCTTATTGTCTGTCCCTCCTGTTTTTTAGGATAAAACTTTCTCCATCCTCTTTCTTCTTGCCCATTTGTTCCCAGAAAGTGGGAGAGAGGAAAAATGGGTTTGTCTGAAATGCTGTTGTAGAGGGCAGAGGAACTGCTCCTTGGACCCTAGAAAAGGATGGAGATGATAACAAGGCTGCTCAGAGAACATGTTGGGATTGGTCTTGCAAGGTCCAGGAGAGGAAGAAGAGGGTTTTTTTTATTGAAATGGGGCAAGGGAAAAGGTCTTAAAAAACAGATTAATAGAATAAGCTGGGGAAGAGAGAAATATGGACAACTAAACCACTCACAATCTTCTGAAGCTTCTTACATTCTCTTGAGCCTGACTGAGCCTTATTTGAGCTCACTGGAACTTCTTTGTGCTTCGGTGTCCTGTCTTTCATTCACCATTACTGCCTGAAATTCCACGACCACCTAAGACTCCTCACACATGGAATACCAAGTTCTTCTACTCACTCCTATACCAACTGTTCATGTTCTCCAGTTGCCTTCGAATTTTGCATAATTGCTTAGCTTCCCTGAGCCCTTATTACACACCTGATAGCTCTTGTATTTTGAAGGGAACGTTCTGTCATTTGTTTTCAACCTCTATTTCCTCTGGATTCTTGAAGAAATAAATAGAACTTGCTACAATTAACAATAACCAAATCATGTTTGGGCTTTTCTGTTTCCACTGAAAGCTTTTTTTATAAACTCTTAATGACTCAAGTTTCATAAAATTCATTAAGAAATAAGAGCAAAAGTATGGTATTCCTTCTGAAAAACTCTCTTGTAAAGATGCACCTGTTCTTTTCTGGTCATGACAAAGTAATTTTAGCTTCCTTTTTATAATTACAGAGATGGGAAAGTTCACCAAATTCTTCACCACAGTGTAAATCAGTGCATTAGCATATAGTTATTTATACAATGATATTTCATTTCTGAAATGATGTAACTCTAATTTCAGCTTTATAAAGAGTAAAAAGTTGATACAGGGTTGCATTCACCAGATGACCACTATGACCCTCTTTCTTTCCAGTTCCAGTTATCTCATTCCTGCCACTAACACAGGAACAAAAACAACCAAAAGGCTCAAATGACACGGGTCGTTTTCACCAGACAAATACAGAATTACAGGTAATGGGCTATTTGCTTTCTTTCAGATCAAAGGAAATATTTGCATATCAGTGCACAGTTTTACTTAGATTCCAACTGAGAGTTGAGGTTTCCTGATAATTTCTGTGATATTAGACCAAATCTATAAAGGATAGAAAAGCATCTACTACATTTTGACTTTCAGAATGCACAGTTGAAGTATAAGGGAAGAAACGGGTATAGCTTGGATAAAGATGAAATACTAAATTATAGCAGTACCTTTTCTCTTTATAGCATAGAGATTAACACTTCACAATGAGCATAATGATAGTAGCATTAATTCCCCTGAAGTCAAAAGACAGCTTCCAAGAAGGAAAGCAGATTATTTATAAATCAGGGTGGAAGCAACCTGCTCTACCACAGTACTGCTGTGGTAGTACCATTCAGTTCCTTTTTCAGATGAAAAATAACATTCACATTCTTGTTTACCAGATTTCTTTCTAAACCATAGAAATTACCGTAAATGAGTATTAAGATGACAACAGAGAAATTGCATGTTCTCAAATGGAAGTTTCAGAGGCAATTTCAGCTGCTCTTTTAAGAAGAAAAGAATGTCAGATTTCTCACTGTGTGATTCTGCAGGCATTCTAGACAAGTTTTATTTTTTCTTGCTTTACACTTGTGTTTCTCAAATTGATCTATGTCTTAAACTGGTTGATGATGTTAGGAAGACTAATTCAAAAGAATAAGTCCTTGTGGCTTGGGAAGCTTCAGTGCAGATGTTTTAATGATTGATTATTGTGGATTGTTAAAGTCCCTTTTGAAACAGTGTTAAACTGGTATATGTGGCGGGGGGGGGGTATTGTCCTGGGTTAATTTAATATGCACTGGAACCAGATGGGATGATTTCATAGCCAATGAGTTGATCACTTTTATCTTTCTGTGATACTTTAAAAATTTTATTTTCAAAAATGTTCACAAGCAAATTTTTTTATACTTACCCTTTTCTACAGAAAGGAAAGGAATTCAGACTACCCACAGCAGAGTATTTCTTAGGTTGTATGGATGTTCTGTACTATTGGTAGTTCTCCACTGACCTCCCTTTCAACTTCAAAACTTTGGTCTCACTGTGGAAGTTAAAGAGATGATTTAATTATAAGATGTGAGACAATATGCATTATTTTGAGAGGAAACTGCATGACAATGAAACAGCGATAATTACATGGTAATTTTTGTTACAAATCTTGTATTTCCATACAATAGTATATCTTGCCATATGCATCTTGAGATGAATATCAATGCTGCTTCAATATAACCCAGAACAGACAAGTCTGATAGACTGGAAATACATCACATTACATTGAAATAACACAGGGGAGAGCCGTGTTCATGCAACAGCCCTCTGGGTTCCCAGACAATTCAGACCTTGATGCTTTGTAGTTCCTGTGACAATTAAATTGTCAGGGTAAGAGTCCCTGTAGTTTACTAAGAATTGTGCAGGAAGAGGGTGTCCATTCAGAGGATCTCCTCAGGCAGGGCTGCAGACCCCTGGGTTGGGTTGTTGTTGGGTGTGTTGCTGCCACCTGGGGCAGATTATACACTGGGGAGAAGAAGCTTAATTATGTGAGAATGAGGGAGTTAGTAACTGAGGAGAATATTTCCCTATATGCTTCAGATTAGCCATTTTACTGTTTCTTACACTCTCGTGTCAGAATCTTAAGAGGGCAAACCATTGCAAACTCTGTTTTTATTTTTGATTTCTGCAGCAAGCAGCAATGAAAATTCTGACGGCTTAATCAGCCAGTATTATGTAAATGTGTGGAAAATTACAGTAGTTGATGTTTGAAGAGGGTTGTCAGCAGTGAAAGTGTTTATAATGTTTGATAAAGTTACGGCTTTTTTTGCAAACAAGTAAAAATAAAACATGTACCACCACAGTTTTCCGTACATTTAAGTTTTAGATTCCCAGTGAAATTCAAATTCAACTGTACCAGCTTTGTCTAATCAGTGCAAGTAGCTGACCAGTGTTTAGTGCTAGTATAACATACTTTTGTATTGATTTTGTTCAGCCTTTTCAATTGTTGCAGAAAACAATGAAGAAAATGAAGGAGGAAAAAAAAGCTGGCAAGGGACAAAAATAATCATCAGCACCCAAGGATAATCATCAGCACCCAAGGGCTTCGTGAGACGTGAGGTGCTGTCAGCACTCTTGGCCTGGTGTCACAGAGGTGCCACAGACACAGACATCGTCTGCCAGACTGGCCAGCAAAGAAACATCAGTGCAGTTCTGAGCCTGACAAAAGGGCTGGCCCGTGCACCACAGCTTACTGGGAAACCTCCTCACGGTGTACTGATGTTGGCAGGACAGTAATAGTATCTTGGGAGGTGCTGTGATCTGTGAAGTCACGCAGAGATGCAGATTTTCCACTGATGTGCTGCACTGTCTTGTTCTTCATGTTGATTTCACAGCAGGGCTGAGAGTGCAGTAATTCCAGCTCGTGCAGCAGCTTCATCTTGACGTAGGGCTTTTTCATGCTGAGACTTGCTTGTATAGGGATTTGATCTGAAAGCATACGGAAAAGGTGGGGATAATCCCTTAGGAAGTGCATTGGCTTTGGGAGGTCTAATTTGTGCTCAAGGAAGAGTGTGTTCACACAGAAGAATGCAGAAAATATGGACCTCCTTATCTGCCTCTAGAGTGGGATGCATGGTTGTGATGACTTCACTGTTTTGTGGGTTTAGTCTTTTTTTTTTTTTTCTTGACATGTAACAGCCAAATGTCCCTGAAATACCAGAACAAGCAAACTTTAACTGAGATCTAGAAATAGCCAGTCAAAGAAGCATTGTGGGTTTAACTATTACAAATGGAATGCATTAGAATAAATTTTACTCTCCTAAGTCTTGCAGAATTCAATGCAAAATCTGGAAATTAAGAAGCAGGGAATGGAAAAAAGCTGCACTATATTCATCACTGGGTGTTAAAAACAAAATCACAGAATCACAGAATGGTTTAGAGGGGACCTTAAAGATCACCTGGTTCCAACCCCCTGCCATGAACAGGGACACCTTCCACTATTCCAGGTTGCTCCAAGCCCCGTCCAAGCTGGCCTTGAACACTCCCAGGGATGGGGCAGCCACAGCTTCTCTGGGCAACCTGTGCCACTGTCTCACAACAATGACAGAGAGTATCTCTTTGTGCTGATGAGTATTTCAGAATTGTTGATGGTTTCACAGTGAAAAGTAAAATAATATTAAGGTTTTCATACTGAAAGACATTCGCATTGCACTTTGGAACATATGCTTGGACACACAGAAATCCCAGTATAGCTCTGATCCTGTGCCATGATTCAGAGCTGTTGACTTTGATTATTTCAATAGCTCTCCACCCTGTTGATTACACTTCTTTTTCAGAAGCTCTGAAAAAGAATTACTTCATGGATTATTTAATTGACTTTCAACCCAGAAGACTGCATGGTGTAATTCAGTGAACTTTGATATTTCATTACCCTAAAATTGGAAGTTGAAAAGTAGTAACATGTATAATTGCATGTCACAGTGCCTAAAATCTACCTTGCTTGCAGGTATATTTACTTGATTTTCTTTTTGGTGTTGAAGGGTACCTGCATTGTTTTGAAACAAAAAAAATACTTCCACAGCAATGTCAATAAAAGGAAGTATTTCATGTTCAGTACTGCTCTGGTTAGCATTTTTTGGTACAATGCAATTGCTTTAGCTAAATAACAGCTCTGTTAGTTGACATTTATCAACAAAAATAGATGCAGACAGTCAATTATTTGAATTATGTTCAGAGGTATTCTCATCTCTGTTGTATGAAAGAAGAAACTTTAATGGGTAGAGCTATTCCTGTGCCAATTACTACTGTGCAGAGCTACTGAGAGGAAGGAGAAATTCAAGTCAGAGTTTAGGGGTTTGTCTGTTTGTTTAGAATTTGTTTGGTTTCTTACATTGCTGTCAAATATCATACATATTAGAACTTTAAATTACTTTAGGTGCAAAAAGTGCACTTGGTTCTGCCTGCACTCAGTTAATTTGAACTCAGTCCTGCAAAAAACAGTGTACAAAATACACAAAATAGTGATGTTGCTTTTAAGCGAGAGAAGAAAATTCTCTCTTACTTAGAGAGAGATCTTACTAGGATTTTTTGATTTCTACTTAAATTTTCTAATATACCTTTTAAAATCAGCACATTTTATAGCAAACACTTACATAGTTGATAATTTTAATAAACCATAAAAGAATTTTACACCTAAAAAGTTTTCTTCCCTTACAAACTTTTTTTAAGCCTACAAGAATGATTTCCTGTCAGGTATTGGGACTTCCTCTTCTACATCACTAAGATGTTTAGGTATGTTCATAATTAAAGTAGTTGGAGATTTTCAATCTTTTGTGTTTGGTGTCTGGAAGTTAACGTGGTTGTGTTTGGGAGATTAAATGAAAAGCTTTGAACGCAGCGATATCAAATGCTTGGTCTTAATTTTCAAGTATAAAAACTGAAGGCTGTATTTTCTGTGTTAATGATAAAATAAATTCTAAGATCAGTGGGTTTAGAATGTATATTAAATAAAAAGAGCCTAGCACTCAGAGACTGCTTTATAATGTCAAGTTTTATAATAGCAGTCATTTTCATGACTTGAAAGCCTTGATTTTTTTTTTTCATCAGAATGTTCCAGTCTCACTTTTTTTCTTGTGTATGTGTGAATGCATGTTATGTTTTCTCACTGAATAGAAGGGAAAAAAGCTGTGTTTCTTGGGATGGAAATGGGAAGACCTGCAATAATGTTCTAAATAATAGTTTCTCTTTATCTAATTTTTTTATTAAAATGAGAAAATAACTGCTATGTGAATATACCTCTCCTGCTACTGCACAGCTGTATTCAAAATTCAGTAGACAAAGATTTGTTCCTGAACTGCACATGTATAAAGACCTTCTGTCAGAGATCAATTAAATCACAATTGATAGTAACTTACCTGTAAGTAGAAAGGGTCTTTATTTAAAAAAAAAAAAAAAAACACCTTTCATTTGCATAAAAATATGAGTTACAGCAGTAATGTATTTTTAAGATAATGATGTGAGGGGAGAAGAAAGAATCTTTATAAAATTAAGGGTTTATTAACCTTATTCTTGGGGTGAAAAGTATTTTTTTTATATGTAGTTTGCAGGATATGAAGTGCTATCAATTATTAAAAAGAATTCCTGGCTCCACAGTTACCTACTTCTGCTCAAATTGTCTTGTCAAATATTTGACATACAGATTATTCTCCCTGTTTGAGAGCAATTGCAGAGATGTTATGGAGAGATACAAGCATTCAGAATTTCAGGCTTTTCACTGGAATTTCATATTAACATTTTAATATACTATTGTTAATATTATTAAACACACAGTAAAGAAAAATAAAGGTAAACTAACTTGCTTCTGGTGACCAACATACTTATTTGAAAATGCGGAAAATTGTTTCTTCCAGATTATGTCAAAGAACAAAGTTGCAAAGCACCAGGTGTTCTTTAGTTTACTTCAATATAGAGTTGATTGCTGTTCTGGCTTCTTTCCTGATTTTCATAGACTTCATTATAATCATCTAATAAATAGCAAGCTGCATCAGCACTTTGATTAAGGAGATTGTTCTAATAATAAATTAATAGCCTTTTTTCTTTTGAGCAAAATAGCAACCAGAGAACTCTTAAACCTTTTGTATCTGTGAGCTAAATCTTCCCAAATACTGGAACTCACAAATTTCCTTCATTTGACTGCAGCATGAGGATAACTGCATTCCATGGCAGCTGTGTTATTTAATACTGTCCTTAAGAACAGAAAGATCTAGCCGGAAGCCACCGAAAAAACTTCTGCAATGAGGAGATTAGTGGAGGCTTATAAAATGAAGACCATTTATTTTAACAACAAAATCAAATCCCAGTAACAAAATCCCAACAAAATCTCTGATTGAAATGAACAGAGAGGCACACTAGGACACAGAGGGAAAGTATTGCATATGTTACCCTCTTTGTTATTCTTAGTTGATCACCTCTTGGTATGTAAAAATATCTTAACAGAGTAAAGCAGGATTTAAGAGGAATATTGGCAACAATATGAAGGATTTGGGGGAGTGCTATTAATGAATCATCTCCACTCATCCTGTCATTATCAAGAACCTTTAATAAGTTTCCTACAGTCCAGAGTAAAGATCTTTTCCCCTCTATTCCCTTTCTGTTTTACAATTTCTTGTGCAATACTGCTTCTAAATCTGACATGTCAGTGTTTTGCAAAAAAATGCCTCTGCTGCTCTACCAACGCTGAGCTCAGCACAGGTGACTGCATATTAAACAGGGAGGCCTTTTTTATGTCCTGAAGATGGAATGTCATTCCTGTGAGCTCTGGACCAAGCAGTTTAGGCTGCCTTATGGATGTTTCTCTTTGCCCAGCCCAACACAGATTCCTCTGTTACCTCCATTTTTACAGTCCCATAGGAGAGGGGTTGCTCAGAGGGGCTTTTCTGCCAAACCTATTTGCTTCCTGTTTGGGGTGGGGAGCTGGGACTGTGAGGTGTCACCCCAGCCTGGCCTATCCTTCTTTTTCCCTGGTAAATAATAAAGGCTATTTTTTTATCCTAACTTAAACACAATCAATGAAATTAAAATGAACTGTCACCTAACAGAAATGCAAATGTAATCTGCTTCTGTCATTTCCCTGCCCTTGCTCATCAACAGATACCCTTAAAGAGCTCTCTGCATACAAGATTGCCTTCTATTTAACTCTGTTTATCTCTTTATTTCATCTCCTGGGAGTAGTGATGCATCCTGGTTCTTTACAAACCCTACCAGACTCATCTGAGTAATTTAAGATGATGCTCAATGTCTTTCACACAAAAAAATGCATTTCTGGCAGTCAGAGCAATGAAATGTCAGGTAAAAACCCCCAACAAACTACTCCTCAGAAAAAGAGACTCTAAAGATGGAATATAGAGATAATCTTATTTCATCTTATTAATTATGCCTTGTAAGCAATGAATCAAATCACTTTGCTGTATAATACAATTACTGCTGTAATTTGTAGTCATTACAGTTTGCACTGAGGTATAATTGCATAATTCATTTTCTGCAGGATATTGACAGAGAAGGTCTTAACAACTTTAGCACGAAGACTTATTTTGGGTTTACTATAGTTTAATTTGCAGATGATTAGCACAACAGACCTAATGGCTTGTTGTGTCTACCTGTCATTTATGTTTGGATCATGCACAAAAGAAAAATATTAAAAAGAAGAAATTCAAGGTGCCTTGTTCCCCTTATAATCCCTAGGTTCTGTTGTATCAGTGCATTGTGTCCTGTGCAGACTCAAATCCCTGGTCAGGTGTATTTTTTTAACAGGTAGTTTGAAGAAATGAGGTGGATTTTCTACCTGCAGTGAATTATTTCAATTAACAATTTAATATTTTGGCGTAGTCTCCTGCATCTGATTAATGTTCATTAAATCAATTGTGATTTGATAGAGATAGATTTTTAAGTGTCATCTTTCCCATCTAAAATGAAGCACAATAAGTGCTGTTACAAGTTAAGGAGTTGTTGTTGCAGGGAAGAAAGGCACTCTTACCTTGTCCTCTGCTTTCTTTGTTTCTTTCCTTCCAGCTGATCTACCATATAATAAAATATAAAAAATAAGTTAATATTTCAAGTCTGGTTTTTCTTCTGATTATACTAAATGAATATCTTGACTCTTATTCAAGGTGGGTTTGGGGTTTGGGTTTTCCTTTTGCCTTTGAGGTCTCTCTATGGTATTTTAAGAGTTATTAGTTTTAAACTTATGGCAGATCCTTCACAAATTACACTGGTATTTTTTCTAGTGTCTCTCTTTTAAACTAAGAGGGATAAAGTTTAAAAAAACAACAAAAAAACTATTGCCTTTTTGAATGCAGTGTTCTTTAAATTGCAACGTAATGTCTGTACAGACATAATTTAAGAAGATTTACGTGATTGATTCGCACAAAATTGTTCCCATTGAAAATAAGTGAGGGGATGATTCTGAAAATCTGTCATGTGCTGGGGGAAGTGATATATTGGCAGGCTTTGACATTTAGATTACTCAGTTCTCCCTGGTAAATGTATATCACTTGGTTCAGATAAGTTTAGTTAAATAATTTTCCTATAAGTTGTATCTAAAAGATCATTTTCTGCTAAAGCCTTACCTGAGTGTTGAGTGTTTGGGATTTCTTATGTAATCTGACAGTTTATAATTTTAAATTGTTTTACAAGTGTAGACAATTACTTCCAGAAGCTTATAAATAAGCCATCCTTGGACTAATTTTTTTCTTCACCCAAATTAAGATTTTGAAGCTTGAGAAATCCCTGAGTTATTCAGATGTTACTGAAATTTGTCATTGTGGCAAAACATCATGGCCTTCATGCATTTTTAAAAAGGTAAGAGATACATCTACTTGGCCTCCTATGTAGCATGAAATTAAAGTTTTAAATGTTAGAAGAGCAAGAAAATAAGTTATTTTAGTGAGTTGTGTGCGTGTTACTGGTTGTTTACATTTACAATATACCTGAAATGTAACACAGACACTGCATGAAGCTGCAGTCATAAATTGAAAGTGTTTAGTGATAGTGACATTGTGAGTTTATCTCCTCTTGATTAAACCTTGGAATTTCCTTTGCTAACATTCCTTGCAAGAAGCTTTCCTATGACTTATGGAAAAATTAATGCAGTAGGAAAAGGAAAATATTATCAGACACTACTACAATGGGTTAAGAATCACAAACCTGAGGAAAGGAAGATCTGATACTAATGAGCAGACGTGTGATGAGCCAATGATGGAAGTTGCCATTGTTGCATAATTGAAAGAATGATTGTTTATCACCTCAAGGACGTTATGCAAACAGAATTTGCTGGCTGGGAGTAGATGAAAAAGCCACTGGTTGCAAAAAAGACTGTACAAACTTTTTGGTTACCAGCAAGTGAGCAGAGCTGAGCCAGGGGCCATCAGGATTCTGTCCTGCAAAACATTCCATGCACAGTCCATTCTGTTATAGTGGCAAAGTGTTCTCTGCCCACCCTCCCAGAGCAGCACAGAGATGATGCTGTTGGGAAAAGCACTGGAAGAAGCAGGAGTTTGGTGAAAACTGTGAAGACAAAATCACAGCAAATTACTGGCACGGGAGGGAGGACCCTTTGCTTTTTCTATCAGCATGTTTCTGGAGCTGTTGGCTCCCTGTTGGAACCAAATCCTGTTGTTAACACACAAACAAAGCTGCACAGTGATTTCAGTCAGTAGATCTGTCATTTTCCAGGTCAAGTAGGTGCAGTAACCTTGCAGATACTTACCATGAGGATGGGATTGCCATGTGAAGTAGGATGACATGGCAGATGATTTGCCAGAAGACCAGATAGCTGGGTCTGCCATAAGGGTGCCTCCAAAACATCATCTTATCTTTACTCTGTTTCCAGTGGGTGCTCACAGGGAGTAAAGCAGTAGATGAATATCTTCCAGAGGTAATTGTGCAAGGAAAAAGGGTTCTCAGCTGCAGCTGCTTGCTGCTGTTCTCTTTTTGGAGATTACACTGCCATGCACCAGTAATCTGCTGATGAAGCAATTCATGCAAATTCTCTCTCATCTTGGACAGAATTGGACAGAACAGTTTAAATAGTCACTTTTTGCCTGAAGTAAAATAGTGAGCTTAGAATTGGAACACATTAAAGCAGATCAAACCTCCATATAGCAAAAGGGCTCCTTTGGCCTATTCTTACAACATCCTCTTTGCCCAGCTCAGGATCCCAGAGTGGAATATCCTCTCTCCTTGCATGAGTGCCCGCAGTGTATCTGACTGTGCTCATTTGGAGTCAGCTATTCAGTTTGCTTGAAATTGCCAGGATAAATGAATTATATCAGCTCCGTGCACAGTTTTATCATGTTTTCTTTTCTGATATATTCTCATAACAGTTTGAAAGGGCATTTTCCTCATTTGGCCTGATGCATTAAAGTACGTTACAACTCAGGAATTCTAGTTACCTTGTTGCCAACATGACCTTCATGTAAATCCATATAAATCTTGCTCCATATAGCACAGATTAGTCCTTAAAGGAGATATAATTCCTCATATATCCAAAAGTAAAACTGGTAGCTCAGTTTTGTCTAAAGAACAGCTACCTAATGGGAGCTACATACCATTTAGATAAAATCCTAAAGCTTTACCTTTATTGGGTATCACACAAAATTGACCACCTTAAGCTTAGAAGAACATTTCTAATTGTGAGCTCTAACAAGAAATGTTAAAGAAAGTAAATAAAGGAATAAGAAACTGGATGCAAGATTTTATCAAGATGCTGCTCCAGGATGTAAGGATCTCTAGGCAGTATCTGTCATGGATTTATGATTGCCATTTTGGTAGTACTTGAGTCCCTTACTGACTGTAACGTGCCATTATTGTATTATTTCACTTTGCAAATAAAATGGAATATGTAGATAAAGTAACCTGAACAAGGACTTTTCTACCTGCATTTGAACATGTTTTCCAATTGCTGGTCACTGTGCTTTTCCTTCCACTACTCTTTCTACTGATAGTTAGAATCTATTCAATAGTAAGTCTCTTTCTGTCCCCTTCCCTCTCTGCCCGCAAGTGTATTAAAAGGAGATCCAATGAATCTCCTAGAACCCTGGAACAGTGACTGTGGCTTATCTGAGCTGTCTGGAATATTTGAATAGTAAAGAATGAGTTCACATTGCCAAAGATTGAAATATTTAGATTTTGAATATATTTAACCTTCCCTATTTTAAATACTTCGTGTGTTTCTTTATTTCTCAGTATGACTTTTCATAAACAATGAGTCTTAATTGTAAAATCGAAGGTTGGGGGGGATTCCAGTAAAAAAACTGGCTATGCTTGTAAGCTACTGTGAGCACAATTATTCATAATAAATGTAAGTTGTGATTAAATGTACCCAGCAAGGTGAAGGGAGTCAGGAAGAAAGCTTCTTGTATTTGACCCAAGCAACAGCATCTAGGAAATTTATATTCATGGTTATGAAAAATAACATGCTCTGAGTAAGGCGATACTATATGAAAACTATAATTATTTTTCCACACTTCCTGTCATTATTGCAGATTTGTTTTAATTGACCATTCTAAATTAGTATGTTTTCATGCATAGTAATAATTTCCAAACACTATCTCCTGAAAGTAACCTATGATGTCTTGCTCCATATTTAGGAAAAGTATAAGCAATTACATTTTTTCTGTTTGCATATGACTTCTTTTTTAAACCACTTCTTTTAAAAAGTTTCCATAAGGACCTGCAACCAAATAAAGTTATTTTATTCTTTTCCTTGATACAAACTTTATCCTCAGAATGCAGAACCCAAATTGTAGTGCCTCAGAAATTCTTTGAAAAAATAATAATGGCAAATGTTGCTATGGTTACAGAGCCATTCCCATTTGCTTTGCTTTTCTGCCTTAGTAATGAAAGTGGAATGAGGGATTTTTATTCCAACAGCCTGCATGATGCTTTGTAGGGGAAATTCATATCCCACTAAATACTTCTCAAATAATTTTTGAAACTAGAATATTCTGGGGGTTGGTCTTTTCTAAAGCTGTTTTCCCCTATTTTATTAATAAAGTTGAATAAAGACAAATGTAACCTTGAAAAGCAGCAGTGAAAGTGTGAGTTTCACTCACAATTCCACTTGGACAAAGGATAGATTCAATTTCTATCCTCCCTTAGTCTAATACCCTTCAGGTATAAAATACTCAGCTTGTCCTGTCTTGGCTTAGTTTATTGAGTTGTCTTGGTCTCAGGAGTGACTGGAACTGACTTTTTTTGTTTGTTTTGTTTTTTTGTTTTGTTTTAGGATTGAAGCACAGGATATTCTTAACATTCCTTAGCTCATGTGGCACAGACGAAGTAGCGCTCTGGGATGTCCAGTTTTACCTCACTGTGTCACTGTGTTTTTTTTCAGTTGTACTTCTGTGAGAACTTTCAGCGTCTTGTCCTTCCAATAACACAAATCTCTGTGACACCAGAAAAAAAGCTTACAGTGCTTTGCTTCTCAATGATACTTTACTTACTGACAAGTAATTTCTGGTAGGGCAGAATTTAAATGTTTGTGAAAAGTCTTCTGATTTTCTTATCAACAAAAGGATGATCATCAGCTCTTCCTGAGGATGAAAACACATTTGGAAGCAGCCACTGCCATGATAATGCAGCTGAACTGCTCTCCTGAGGACAATAAGCAACCTCTTTTAAGGTACCATTGATATGGCATAAATGTACTCTCTGAGGACAGAATAACTGATGCATTTCCCTGTGGGGTGTTACAATTCTGCTGCAGAGAGCTTTCTGTGAAAAGATAATGCAAATAAAGGCTGCTTATCAAGGAAACACACAAGAGATTGTGCAGCAGGTTCAGGGTTCCCTTTTTTTTTCCCAAAAACACCATTTGGGAATGAGAACAGGCTTCCATTTCACAAGAGCTGAAGACCCAGACTACTGTACACAGCCCACACAGCCCCATTAGGAAGAGACTTTTTGCTGGCTGTCCCAGTAGTGTACACATTTGAGGTGGGAATGTCAGCATGGCCATCAGTAAGGTTTTCTTATACTTTTTTTAGTAACAAGCAGTTCTCACTAGCTCTTAGCTTTGCCAAGAAGCTTTGTGAATTTTTTCCGTTCTGAATGGCTTTTCTAGATTTTTAGACACACACCCACACAGAGATATATTCCCTGTAATGCTTTGTTTTAGTTTATTTTATTATTTCAGACAAGGTAGTTGCAGAGTGTCTGAGAGTTAACCTAAGGAAGTACTACACTGTTGTTTTCTTGCAGTTCTTTGAGTTTTGGTTTTATTTTCCCTTCATTCTCTTGAGTCTTTGCTTTTTTGAAAACTTGGACTTTGCTGCAGAAACTACATTTGATGGACTTTAGCACTTCTCTGCCTTTGGTGACCCCATGAAACCTGTCCATATTTTCTAAATCACAATACTAAGAACTTCAGTTAATTCCTGCACAGGTACATGTTAATGTAGGCAAGACCTTCACAACTATTTTTGCTTGAGCAGGCTGGATATTGTCTGTTCTCACACAGCACCTACATGTCCAGACTCTTAATGAACTGCCTCTTCAGACAAACTGAGCATGCAGGGGAGGGAAAGGATGGAAATCTGCCATCCTGGAGTGCAACAGCTGCTCCACGGAGCTTCGAGCTGGAAGGAGGGGAACAGGGAGAGGGCTTCTGGTAAGACCTGGGAGCTTCTGTTCTTGGTAATCCCCTGCTGACACAGGGGGAAAAAAATAGGGCAGGATATGTGAGTAAGGGACTGAAGCCTAAAAAAGCAACAGCTAGTGTGACCCTGGTCTGGGAACATTAGTTTTAGAGCTGAACAGCAGCAAAGGACATGAAGCAGTGCCTGATGGAGATATAAAGCTTGCTTAGATTTTATGGTATTTGCTGACAGCACAGAAGTGGGGAGATAAGAGGACCTTTGTGATATGCAGTCAGAGCTCGAGACTTTTCAGCACCATAGGGAAAAAAATAACTTTTTTTTTTTTTTTTTGCACTGACAATTGACTGGGCTCTTGAGAAATGGGGTGGAATAGAGGAGAGTAATTGCAGAAATTTTAGAAATGGAAGTTAAAGGTTGAGGATTCGAGAGGACTGCAGATATGAAGGTGAGTAAGAGGGGCTGAGAGGAGGCTGAAATTTCAGGAGGGAGGAGTTGGGGACCCAGGAGGTTTTCAGGCTGCAGTTGACAAAATAAACGTTAGGGAGGGCAGAATAAAGATCAGGAAAGAACATAGAAGAAAGAATCAAGTTTAAGAAACAGGAAAAGGAATTCATCCACATGATCTTTTGTATTTAGAGCTGGACAATAGCAGACAAATGAGCCACTAATAGTGTCAGACTGCCAACATCACCTGGGCCAGAGGGATGGTGACCTTGTTTACTACTCTGCTGCTGCTATAGAAAGAGTTGGATTATTAGCATTCAGTGATTAGGTGTGTTTCTTCAGTGAGTCAAATTATAAATTCCTTAAATCTGTTCGAATTATAAAGTAATCAGAGATGATGTTCACCATCCAGTGTTTATACTGACTGACCCCTCAAAAGGGGAGCTTTGATAGACAACTCTGACCTAAATATTTTACTGAAAAACCCTTATGATAAACCATTAAAAAAATCCATTTTTGCTCAGACTTCTTATAGAGGATTGTTTAAACACTAAATGTTTCTGATTCTTACAGCCTTACTAACTCTCTGTCAAAGAACTTGGACACTGTGCAATATCATAATCTAAGATTCACATTTTAAACACTCTAAGTAGCTCGGGTGCTTAAAGCTTCTTTGAAAGAAGTAACTTATGCAAGTTTAAGTTTTGTATTTCTGTGAAATTTATCTTCAAATATTTGACTGAAGTTTTGAGACATCTCTCTTGATTTCATGAGATGTGAAACATTTAATTAAAATTGACTTGAAATCTAAAGAAATACGTGGGGAGCTGGTTCAGATATCTTAAACATGGGATAGGGAAAGACTTCATATATTTGCATATTTTATTACTGGATATAAAAAGCAATTTTTCAAATAAATGCTAGTTCTTCTGAGTCTTCTGCCCATTTATCTGTAGAAAGATCAAACAGAGTATGAAATTCAGAATGCTCTGACTTCCTAAGCTGCACTAAAAATATTTTAGTTCTGGCTGTCCAATGTAAGTTACTGGAGGATGTTCTGTGATTTAATTGGTCTCTACTGGTTTTATGCTCAAAGGACAGTTTCTTTGAGATATCTAGCAAAACTCTTCTAAAAGAAATTGCAATCAATATCTAGGAGGGGTTTATTAAAGGAAAATGTTACCTTCTTTATCTATTTCAGTGTAAAAGTTTCATACATTATTTCAATTTTAGTCACTGAAATAATTTTTTTAAATTATTAATACTGTGCCTATAATTTTATGCACTTTGTTGTTTTCTATAACTGACTTCAATAAAGGATAAGAGTTACTGAATTTTAGATTGAAATCCTTTGACATTTCTAAAAATAGATAGAATTCCCACTCACCCCAACGTCTGAACTTCCGAGAATTTAAGAGCAGTGCATTCACTGTTCCTTCTGTGCATTGGTTGCATCTGCAGAGAGTTAAAGAAAGAGCATTTTAATGCCTGAAACGGTCTTCCATTTAGAACTTCACAGCTGATAATACATGTGTCCTACTAAGAACATGCTACCTCTGTCCAAATATGAAATTTTACTAAGTATAATTTTCCAAGGGATTCTTTATCTAGGGTTTTGGGGTTTGCATCTGCAGATATCTAAAATAGTTATGAGTTTGTGCATATTATGGCCATAGTTGCCCTTTTTGTCACACCTCACATATTTCATGAAAGTGAAAGCTTTACATACACAATTTTTTTTAGATGCCCACATCCTAAAAACAAAGGGAGATTACTGAATTCTTACTAAATACAAAATGTATTTATAGATAATATAATGATTATAATATAGTAATCCATTGAATCATTAAGGTTAGAAAAGACCTACATGATGATCAAGTCCAACGTTCATGGTTTAGTGGGCACAAAGGTATTCACTTAAAATGCCACATCTACTTGTTTTTTGAACACATCCAGGGATGGTGACTCCACCATTTTCCTGGGCATCCCATTCCAATCCTTAACCACTCTTTCAGTTAAGAAATTTTTCCTAATATCCCACCTGATTATTGACTTATTAAAGAACAAAAAAAAATCCTTATTTATGGATTTTTTTTATGTAGTGGATTCAGCCCACTACATAGAGTGGAGCGCTCGAATAATAAGTTTTTAACAAGTGGAAATAAAGGTGTAGAAGGAGGGCAAGGGAGTCTGCAGAACTTCAGATTTTGTTGGCAGGTGGAAACTCATTAAAACTGCACATGCTTGAGGAGGTAGTAGATGTATTCTGTAGTGCTATTGAGACAATTCTCACAGAAATACTCCTGTTTCATCTGTCTGATAAATGGTGATCTTGGAAAAGAAAGTGGTTCTTCTCCAGGCAGCTGTGCAATTCAGTGCTTCATACTTCCTTTCTCTGTGTGCTATAAAGATGAAGTCTATTGCCTTAGACATTTACAAATCAAATCTTTTCATGTCACTAACTGCTTTTAGAGAAAAGCACAGATGTAAAATCCCTGTTTGTCTCTGAAGAGAGGCCAGCAAATAGGCTACTGACAGCAAGGCTCACCACAGTCTAATCAGAATCTGTACTCTAGAGCATGGCTGCAGCACTTTCCCTGGAAAGGGTATTGCTTAGAATAGCTTTTCTTTTGAGTGCTGGAAAACAACACTGCACTTAAAATAATGTAAAAGGGACAAAACTGTAGAATGTCTAACTTTTTATGTAAGTTCTGCACTTCAAAACAAAAAATATCACTCCATCTCCCTCTGCTCTGTGTGCAGATGCAGCTGGAATGTGGGTTTCTTGGTGTGCTGCAGAAATGTGTGAATTGGGGGTGGTGGAGGGCTGTTAAGACCTTTTTTTTCTTTTTTTTTTTTTTTTTTTCTTGCTGTATATGGAAACACAGACACTTCTTTTTGTTGTGTGCAGGTACAACTGGCAACTACACTTCTGAGGAAGGACTGTAGGATTTGAGAAGGCTGCTGGAAGGGGGAGGGCAAGGCCCCTCCTGCAAGTCAGTTGTTTTTCAGTTGGTGCCACTGGACATACCCTTGCATAAAGTTTCTACATACTTTAAAATAATTTGGAGGTTTTTAACTAAAAGTAAATGATAGCAATTCTGCTGCTCTGTCTTTCTTTGTGAAAGCAGATAAAATGATTGAATACTGTCTTCGTTTCTGGTATTAAATTGTTGTGCTTCATAATGTGAATTCACCAGCAGAGAACTTAAAACTAAAACAACAATGTCAATTTGATTTTAGTTTAATCTAATTCAGAGGGATAGAGCTTAAATATTATCTAACACATATGGTGATGTTTATTTTTATCTTCTGTTGTAATGGGAAGTTTATACCACAAGTTTGAAGCAGTTTAAATCTTTGGACTGAGAAGGATGTCAACCCAAAATTGGTCAAGACTGAGACAAAAGCTAATTTTTGAGCCTTCAGCAGATCTGGAATTGTTTTCCTGGATTGACCTATAGTTTGATATTTTTGAGATATAAAGATGTGAGTGTCATTGAGATGTCAGTGTAAAAAGTTCTTCCATCCACAAAAGCACAGCATGTTAAAATTACAAGTGATAGAGTAGTCTTTTTTTGTCATGTAGAAGGAAACATTCTGAGTGATTCCAGCATGGTTTTTCTCTTGTCAACAAGATAATTTGAAAAAAAATAGCTGTGCTTCCAAAATAATAGTGTCTCCTGTCATAGAATTGCTGAATACTTGGTTCTGCTACAAGAATTTTTATTAGAGAGAAGCAAAACTAATTTACAAACATCAAGAATGAGGATGTGTTAAACCTGGCTGTGCTTGGATGTTTAGAGAATCTGCACTGTCAGTTTAGCTACAAATGTGCTGTGGCAGTCAGGAACACTTGCCAAACCTCACTGTAGCCAAAGCCCACTTTATATTCTAAAAGGATTTCTTGTTTTTCTGAGAGGGACAAAGGTTATGAAGTCTGACGATGCAGTGTATGTCTCCATCATCTGGGTATTCAAAAAATAGAAGTTGAGGCCTTTAAAGTCCCTTGCAGCTATTCAATTACAGGGACTACAAATGTAAACTTACATTTCTTTCATGTGGTATTTTAGTTTGAGACATACAAGAGAGGTGGAGAGAAAGAATGAAGGAGCATCAGTAAAGGACTAAAGAACTTTAAAGCCCACTCTGAAAAGAAATAAATTGCATCCATCCATCAATTACATTGCTATGAGCATTTTTAAAATTCTGAAAGTCCAACACTTTGTTGACAGTATTTGCCTATAAATGTATATTGTCATTCATTGCTTCAGCTTTTGCACCAATACAAAATACTACAAATTCCTAATCGTCCACACCATGGCTGGAGACCTACATAAGTTTTGATAATGACAGCATCCAAATTTCTGTAACTCTTGTCAGCGTAGATTTTAGTTACTGGTCTTGCTTTGCGTTCTGGTGAAACATGGAAATAGCCACGAAGACAAGTAACTGGGTCTGCTTTTGTCATGGCTCATAGTTCTCCCTTCACTTAAGAAACACATTGTTATGGCCTGCCTGCCACCTTGCACCTGAAAGCAATCTACTACAATTTTCTCTCCTGGATGTTGTTCAGCATCTCCATGTGGACTTTTTTGTCGTTGTTAAACTCATAATATCTTAAGACACCTCCCAAAGTATTCCCTACCAACACTTAGTCCTTCTGATGCAAAAACTATATGGCATTTGTAGTGCAAAGTTGGTTTAATTTGTTGTTCCTTCAGCAGCAAATCAGACAACTTATTTTTAAATATAAGGACACCTTCTTCTTCTCTCTAGCAAAAGATGGAGCACTGGTAACTGGGCTGAATGTAAATAAGACAGCAGCTCGGTAATTGGGAAGCTGAGCAGAGGGTAATTATGACCTCTGAATTGTATCCCAGTTACGAATCAGTACTAAATTATTACAAGTCAAGGCCTCTGACTTGAAACAGCTGCTAAAGGCAGAAATCAAATGCATGGAGACACCTGACAGAAATTCAGATGATGGAAAGTTGCAGTAGTAGTTGCTTTCAAACACCACTGAGCTCTTTTACCAGTATTTTTGCTTTGACTTTTATCAATGTAAAGGCATTATATGATTCCCTCTGAAAATAAAGATATCTAAGAAAGATGAAATAAAAGAAAAATCTATATCTGAATCTATTATTTGCCTCTTGCCTAAGAGTTCATTGCTCCAGTGGTCTAACAAGCTGTGCTGGCATCTGACTCTGACTGCATTCCTAATAAAACAGTGGTGCTCTCTCCAGTCACAAACAGAATTTTTGTAATGACACACAAAGACAGGAGATTTTACTTTTGATTCCACAAGAAAAGTTTGAGAGCATTCAGAAGTCCCAACTTCAGCATGTAGAGCGCAAATCTACCTGGACAGAATGAACCAAGGAAGGGAAGGGGAAGGCATTTCACAGTTAATGTAGAAGTAGCTGCCACCTAAGACTCACATGTATGGCTATTTCAGGGTCAGTGATCTTGGTCTTCACTGGGTTCTTCCCTGTGCATTCATGAATTGATAACTGACAATTAATTCAGTGGCAAAGAGGTAATATTGAAAATAAAACTGCTGTAAAGTAACTGAGTTAGTGATAGAAGTGAGGGAAGGGTTCCACCCAGGTAGAACTATGGCTGGAGTAAGAATTACAGAATGGTTTGGGTTAGAGGAGACTTTAAGGATCATCTAGCTCCAGCCCCCTGCCACAAACAGGTATCCCTTCTCCTAGACCAGGTTGCTCCAAGCCCTGTCCAACCTGGCCTTGAACACTCCCAGGGATAGGGCAGCCACAGCTTCTCTGGGCAACCTGTGCCAGGGCCTTATCACACTCAGAGTAAAGAATTTTTTCCTAATATCTAAGATAAACTTACCCTCTGACAGTTTGAAGCCATTCCCCCTTGTCCTGGCACTACATGCCCTTGTAAAAAGTTTCTTGCTGCAAGATAACTATGCAAAAATAATTTATTTTTTTCTACTCACTTTCTGTATTTCTGCTAACCTGAAGTTTTCTGAGGGAGAAGAAAGGAATAGCCATTAAATCAGACCTAAGATCTTGCTTCTCTCACCCCTTAATGAATGCCATAAGAAGCAGCCTGCTAGGTCTCTCATTATCAGGTAATCATGCTGGACCTGAAATAACTTCCCTTCTGAAGCTTTATCAGAAACTGACCTTTTTTAAAAACCTTTTAATAAATTGTCACTTTCTGATGAAACTAATCTTGGAAAAAGTTCTGGCCAAGGGTTTGCCTGTAACGTTTACTTTAGACATAAGCATATGATTGTGCACACACGATTACACACCCACAACTCTTACAGCACTATTGATCAACTTGTATTTTTGTGAAATCTTAGTTTTATTGTCAGCCATAGGACTTTTTTTTCTAATCTTTCTGTGGAACTGAAAAGCTTTGGGAGCTATAGATGCAAACATAGTTAATTAAAGCCTAGGGCAGTTATGTCAGCATTTTAAACTTCTCAGCAGGCCACTTAGATTTTGGGAGCAAATGCGCAAAAATCTCCATCTCTTCATGCCAGTCTAATAACAGAGGAGCAGTTTCATGTTTGTGTTGATCTTTTCACCTTCTGTTCACAAGAGTTGCATATAGCTTTTCTTGCTTCATACTTGTACGGTTATCTGTGGTCTGGTTTGGGGTCTCCCATGTGGCAGGAAACAGAACCAAGCCATGATCATCTCCCATGGGAAGAAAGAGGAGAAAACAGAAGAGAATTCATCTAGTAATGTCTCATATGGTCCTTTTAGGGATGACACAGAGTCGTGCCTGTGATACATCATCCCTTCTTCAAGATTCTACTGAATTAAGATGCATCCTGAAACAACAGCTGTCTTTTTCATGTGCAAGGTGTGTTTATATACATAGACAGTGTTGGGTTGAGCAATTCCTAGCACAACAAAAATAAGAAAATAGTTAATTTTATCTGGACCCCTTATTTACTAACAGCTGGGACAAAATACTAAAAAAAATAAAACAGCAGCTGAAGTCCATAACTATTTATATTCCCAAAATTGCACCAGGCCTTACATGCTTGAAGCCCTGTGTAATAAAAATGGTAGAGCCAAACTCTTTTAATTTCCTGTTACTTCAATATAAGGTGTTTCTTCCAAATTGAGTAAACAAAAGAACAGGCTCCAAATACTTTCCCTGTCTTTGAACACCACCTTTTCCCACTGTAATCCAGCATCCAGATCTTTCAGTGACAGCAGTGACCTCCCAGGGTTCAGCCTCAGCTACTGCACTAAATTTCCTTGGGAATAGTGGAAAAGGGGAATCTGTGCCACCAGCTCATGGCAGTAACATCCACTGGGGTTTAAGCTCCACGTTACACAGCTTGTGTCATTCACCACAGGAAAGCAAAATGTGCCAAGAAAATATATATAAATACCTGGAAGACTTAACATTTGGACAAGTACCATCTCAGGATAGATGGCATTGCATATACCTACATGCATCATATACCTATAAACATCACTAAGATAAAGAGGCTCCTCAGGAGCCTGACAGTACATCATATTGTAAACTCACAGCTGAAGAGGAATTTCTACAGACCCCTTACAAACACAGAGACTGAAAGGGTTCCCTGAATCACCAAGTATACCCCTCCATTGTTGTGGGCAAATAAAAAGTGATGCATTTCACTTTAAATTAATGACTTTTTCTCTAACTCATCCTCCTCAGAGGTAATTCTACTTCCTAGTTTAATAGTTAAGGAAGCAGTTTCCAGTCTAAATTTATTCCAAGACATGTCACTTATACCTGTTCTTTGCCAAAATCAAAAAACAGTGAAACAAACAAAAAACACTCAACAATCTTCAGGCTTGTGTTCGTGTATAATGTTTATGTAGAATTGTTACTTTAAATCAACAAACTTGGAGTTACAGTTATATCAGTCTTTGTTATCAGCTTGTCAGCTACTTGATAAATACATTCCATCATCTCTGTGGGAATCATTAGATGGTAATTCCTGTTTCATAGGTATGTTCTGCACTAGGTGCCAAATACAATCATCTATAGTATTACTGGTGATAAATTTGAACAATTTTCATGTCTGTACACTTGTTTGTAGTTTTGTTATGTAGGAATTATCTGAATTTAAACTAACGTGTCAGTTCTATCTGGGCCATCTTCCTCTTGAAACCTCTTAGCACTGCACTTCTGATATGTGACAGCAAAGGAAAGCAAGAAAAGACACACTGATAGACAGGTCACCATCAGTAATCATGACCAACAACACAACAACCCAGTTCTCATCCCTACCTGTTAACATAATTGATTATGATACTTAGAGGGGAAGCCCAGAGGAGATGTTAGAGAACTCTTGGTCTGTAAAACTGCTTTGATTCTTAAAACTCTTTGATTTCCTCCATGCTTTGTGGGTGATTAGGGCCATGTCCAGCTGAACTACAACGAATGTTCTCCGTGTTCTCATTGCGGTCTTACAGTACCTTAAGGAGTCTTATAAAGAGGAGTGAGAAGGACTTTTTACATGGTGACAGGACAAGGAGAACGGTTTTAAACTGACAGAGGGCAGGTTTACATTAAATGTTAGGAAGAAATTCTTTTCTGTTAGTGTTGAGACACGGGCACAGGTTTCCCAGAGAAGCTGTGGATGCCCCATCCCTGGAAGTGTTCAAGGCCAGGTTGGAAGGAGATTGGAGCAACCTGGTCTAGTAGAAGGTGTTTGTGGCAGGGGTGTTGGAAGTGAATGGTCTTTAAGATCTTTACCAACCCAAACCATTCTGTGATTTTATGTTCCTCTATCCCATCAAAATATCCCCTCCAAAAGGAAATCCAAATACATTAGTATATGGGAAAGCTCTTCCTTAAAAAAAAAAAGAAAAAAAGCGTCTTATACATTTCATATGATACAAAATTATGTGTTTCAATTCCAATTAAGAAAGCAATCATTTTTGAGTAAAGTTGTGATTGAATATTTTTTATTCTGATCTGCTTTTCAAGTGTCCTATGACCTTGGTGGTGTACTAGAACTGACTTTTTTTTTTTTTCCATATAAACTTTAGATATTCAGTTTGGGTTTTTTGCAGCCTGCCAGCCAGCTGCAAATTGCTTCACAGTTGTCTGTCTGTGCTTACAGATTGGCCTTCTGGGAGGGAACAGGGACAAAGTGAGAAGATGGCATTAATGAAAACTAGACACGCTTTTCCACATTTTGTATTAGACTCTTAATCTACAGTCTCTGCCAGATCTTTTCCCCAAGTACTTCTGAAAGCTCTTCTATCCATGCACTGTAAATCTCTAAAAAGGAACAATAATTTTAGCTGATTTTTCAGTTATTTTAGTGAATGCGTATATACATTCTTTATAAATAAAGAATGACACATTTGCAACTCTTTCTATAACTTTAAAGGGTTCTTTGCAGAATTGTTTGAGCAACATAATCATAAGTTATTATTTTGGTTTCTGAGCATTGGTTTACAAAACAAAACAACATACTCCAAGTGATTTACAAGTGGTAAAGGAAATAAAATAGGAAAAGGAGAAAAAAAATTTTTGAGAAGTTAATGTGATGTTTTTGAAACAAAAATAGAAACAGTTCACATAAAAAAATCAAACCCCTCCGCACAATGGCAATTAAAAAAAGAACAACACTCCCCAGATCTTGAGAACTAAGAAACCTGAGAAGTCTGCAGAATCGTCCCTCCCAGCCAAGTCCTTCAGTGTGTGATACATTCCTACTGCTCTCAGGGCCTGCTCTCCCACTACTCCAAGTATGTTTACTTCAGAAGAGATCATAAAATGCTAGAGCAGGTGGCATTTCATCTTTCATGGATTTTCTTGTCATCAGGAATAGGTCAAGGTTAATTAGGTTTAATACAGTGTTGTGTTTGGGTTTTTTTTTAAAAATCAGAGCGCAGTGATTGGCACCTGACATGGTCTGTGCAACCCAGCATTTACCTTCTGGTCTGTTCAGTAAGTAATGAGATTCCCAGAACAGCAGAATTTGCTGCAAAGACTTTGGGCTGGGACTCACAACACTTGAAATTTATTCCTCACTCTCCTGCTGACCTGCTGTGTGCCTTCCATAAAAATCACTCCAACACATTCCTTTTCATTGACACCCTTTGCTGTAACTTCTGTATACAGGTAGTGACCTTCTAAGGCAGTAAAATGACTTTATAATTGGAAGTTAGGCTTTTTAACCTCCTCAGTGTAAACACCATCACTCTTTCTCTCTAACAATCTCTGCATCAATTCAGTCCTGTTAAAAGCTTGATCCATAAGTAGCATAATGCAATTAAAATACCTTCACCTTTGTATCAGTAGCAAAATTCAGTACAACAAACTGACACTCTGAAATTATGGTTATGAAGTGGCTTATTGTAAAGTAAGATTGTTTGACGGAGGCATTCCATTTGTCCAGCCAACAGGTAGCATCAGAACCTTCCCACTTACAGGGATTCATAAGGGAATACTCAGCTCAGGAATCAAGGAATTAAAAAGCAGAATGAAATGTAAATCTGTCACTTGTTTCCAAGTATGGTCCTTCTTGGACCCTTTTTTTTGGGGATGGGGGAGTGTGAGGTGTTAAGGGAACAGGGCAAAAAGACTCTCAGACCCAAAACTTTCCTTAATAATGAGTCAATAAAAGAAAATGTAGGTTTCTAGTAAAGGTTTGTTAAATATCTGTGAAAAAAAACAGCTCTGTATTGACAATAATACAGAGCTCTCATTTCCTTTCCTTTTCTTAACCATGATTGTTACAACTTTGCTGTCCTCTAAGCCAGAAAAAGTAGATAATGCAGAGAAGGCAGTAAGAAAAGAAGATGTGAAATGATGAATTGCATTCAGCACCAAAATATGTAGGGAGAAGAGTTAGAATGGCTGTTAAAGAAATCATATCATGAAAGATAAGAAAGCTCAGAGAACATCAGTCATTCTTATTCTGCATGTTGGCTGGCACAGTGAAGGCAATAAACAAAACATACGCTTCCCTTTGTGTAGTACACAAAAGCAGGATCTGAAGAAAAATAACAGGAGAGCACTAGAAGGGAGTCAGCTAAAATAAAATAGATTCCAGTGCTGCCATTTGCAGTATCCTGTAGTGTTTGCAGAAGTTTTTTCCTCAAGCATTAGCAGTGTTAGAACTTTGGACAGCTTCCTTAAAGTCTTTGTGGAGCACGTTGTGCTAATTCCTGCAGTGTTCAAATGATGTTTTGGCCTGGCAATAGTATGCAAAACTCCTGGAAGGCTGTGTTTAAAACAAAAAGCTACAAGCAATTCTTGCTTAATTGCTCCTTCCTGCACTTTCAGACACTGTCACACAACATCCACTGTAGTAAGCACATTAAAAATGCAGTCTCAAGGTCTAGTCAGCAGTCTGCTTCTGTAGTAGCTTAAAGCAAAGGAGTTCTACAAAATGAATCTCTAACCTTTTATGTGGTGCCCCAACTGCATCCTATGCTACACAGAGACACTGCTTGTTCAAATGAATAATTATAACAAAACCAATCATCGTCTTGGCATATAGTAACACATGCTGGAATCAAATCTCTTTCACAGGGTGGTTGGTGGCTGTCTGGGTGGCAACAGGAGTTTGTCACATGGTTCCTTGCAATGACTGTTTCAGGTAGATCAGGTGAGACTTCCCCAAACCACTGTTCTACAAAGCAGAGCTTCATTGATGTAACAGTTGTCTGGGAAGACAAATTTCACAGAGATTTTATTGCTGAGCACGATGCCACATGGTCTGGGATATCCCTTTGGTCAGCTTGAGTCACCTGTCCTGGTTGTGGTACATCTGACCTTCTGGTGTGCCCCTAGTTTTAACAGCCTCTACAAGCCCAAAGTTTAGAAAAAAAAAAAAAAAAAAAAAGTCATGATAAAAAAAACACATTCATTTCAAGTCATTTGATCTAAGCCTGATATTTAAACTCACCACCTCTAAGCAGTCTTTTCCACGTTTTAAAGAGAAGCAGATTTCTGTGCAGCAGTTCATTCTGCAGCTGGGGGCATAGGGGGAGACATCAGCATCTGCAACTAAGACAAAAAATTTCAACTACAAAATTTATGATCCAGGGTTTTCTGAAGGACAAAGCACAGACCTTATTAATTCCCATCTTAAAAGTTTCATCTCTCTAGTCTGTCTTATTCTTTGATGCATAAGAACTGAAGTGCAACCAGAATGAGGACTTACCTATGAAAACATGGCAATTAGTTCTGCATGAAAGCAATCAATATTGTAAAATTCAAGAAGAGAAACAAGCTCTTTTGTCTCACATATATTGTCCCAGAACACCTTCCTTCCAGAAGGATGATCAAGAATACTGGGAAGTATTTAACAGCAAAGAGAATATTTATTTGTAAAATAAGACAGGGGTCCTCAAGTAACTCAGCTATTGGTCTGAGGGTTAAGAACCAAACAGGAGAACAAAACTTTTAAAGTGCTAGGTCTAGAAAAAATGGAAATGAGCTGGAATTTGTATTCTGAAGAAGAACTAAAGTAGAGCAAGAGAAGAAAACAGCTGCTTCAGGAATTCAAACGCTGAATTTATTAATGCAAGAGAGGACAGTATGATTAAGTTGTTTAATGTACTGTGTAAAGTACCAGAACAGTTGGCTTAGTACCTTTAACCATGAAGGCTAAAAAAGCCATGAGTCTAGGCTGGAGTAAGTTCATGAGTGGGCTATCTTCCTAATATTTTAGATTATATTTAAATTATTTATTTTTCCCCTCATATTCTATTCTGGAACAACTATATTGCAATACAGACATGCCTCAATAATAACAATGCAAGTCCCAGTCACTGCTGAGTCCCAGCTGACTGTATCACTCTGGGTGTATTCCTGACATTGAGTCTACATTTAGTCCAAGCCAACCTAAGGGGGTTTACTCACCACAACAGGTACCAGAGCATTTAATTATTTTACTGCATTCTTGTACAGTTAACATCTACAATCACTCCTTCAGAAAGCAAAATAGAGCAGAAATACTAAAACTTTACCTAGAAATGGGAATAGAAGTTTTATTCTAGGAGTGAAACAAATGTGATGTCACCAGAGAACTCTAATAATAGGGGCATAGTGGGGATGTGCCCATATGCTTGCCATCTAATTTTGACATTACTTTGTCATTCCAAATTTTTACCCCTCAGCTTGTCTTGAATTTGGTTGCTTTAAACATCCTTGAAGCAACAAGAAGTTAGGCTATATATAAGATATAGGCTAATATTATATTGTCCATTATTTACGTTTATTGTCTGCTACTTACCCTCAACCCGGGCAGATGGAGCCCGTTAGCCCTGTAAGGCAATCCATCTACGTCCTGAGGACCTCACTGCCACCATCCAAGCT